>VZRR01001817.1:0-11228 GCA_013398015.1 Oreocharis arfaki
CAGGAGTGGAGAGGATTCTCACAGGTACCTTTCCTGTCCCTCAGCAGATTAATTTGAGCCTATCTCTTGAGAGCCTTTCTCAGCAACGCCCCTTATAGAGGAGGACACGTCTCTTGTAAAAGAGGAACATCCCTTTTGCTGAAGCCACCCCACCCCAAAGGCCAGGCCTCCTTCTGTGCACTGGAAGGGGTTCTGCAGGTAACATGCTCTGGGCAGAGACCTCGACTGGCCTCACTTCTCTCTGCAGTGACAATCACACCCCAGGGCTCTGCAGCACCACAGAGGCCTTTACAGGGAGGTTGCTTGGGCCTCACTCTGCCCCTTCCCCTCCTGACACCCAACACAGGGATTGTTTTACTCCTGTCCTCTTCCCAGAGCCTCCCCTGAAAGCTCTGCCTCGTGCCTGGAAATTCCTTAAGAAGTCAATTGGGTTCTTCAGGCTTGGCTCAGGACTTTGGTTTTGTCTCTGTCAGCACAAGGCAGAGCTGCTCAGGGTGGGAAGGAGCATGGGAGGTGTGTAGTGGGGTCTCCTGCTGAGATCAGGGTCTGCCCTGAGGACCAAGCTGAGGGTTCAGGGCTTCATCCAAATGGGTGATGAACACTCTGTCCACCACAGTGGTGCTGCAGAGACAGCAGATGATGGACATTCACAGCCAGGTGAGAGCTACTGCAGTGTGAACCCAGTATAAGAACAGTCCAAATTATATCTGGATTAAACTCCTCAATTCTCGTAAGTTGTGAAGCAGGTATGAAATTTAATTTGGAAATTGGTGCCGGACACATGGGGGAATGACTCCTCCAAAAAACTGCGCAATGTCCATGGCACTCAGCTCAGTTTATATTAGGTTACATATCCGTAAGTATGAAATTACTCAATCTCACCTATACATATTCATTACCTATCTCCACTTTGTATTAAAATGAGCTAAAAAGTCATTTCCATATGCTCACACCTGTGCAGTGCCTCCTGCTGGTCGTGGGCCGGGGTCTTAAGATGAAGTAAATAAGTCTTCCTCAGGGCTGAACTTTTTACCCTGCATCCTTGCACGTGTTCCCTGGTCCCTTAGTCCAAGTCCAAACCTCAAAACTGGGTTTGATGCCTTATCAGGCCACCAAAAAAACAGAGACTAGACAAGAATAAGGGAATAAAGGTAGGTATTTATTTGAAAGGCCTTCAAAGGCACACCCTGGGGAGCCAGAGGCTACTTCCAAGAGGGACCCCAGGATGGACCCCAGGTCACGAGTTCTTCACACTTTCATAAGTTTGGTCTATTTGCATATCAAGTTCAATTCTCCAATTAAAGCTTCAGTTAATGATGTAATTTTCTCTAAGCTCACCCCCCCTTCCCAAGATGTTGGTTTACATTTTGGGCATAGGACAGGCTCTATGTCCTTGGAGGGCAGGCCTGGAGAGGGTTTGTTATATCTATCTGGCCTAAGAGAGCAGTAACTAATAGACTACAAAAAACTTCAGGGTTATACTCTAGACAGTACAGGATTTTAAATTACAAAAGTTAAAACTTAAGGCATCAGGTTGAGCTGGTTTCAGGGTGTGAAGCAGGATCTCTGGTCACAGTTGCTTCACCATTCTCAATGGTNACTCTGTTTTCTGGGAGAAGGCAGGGCCCCACAACAGGGCTTTGGGCGTGGTCATCACAGGACCTCCCCCAGGTAAGCGCATGTCCCTGCAAGCAGGGAACCCAAAAGCACAGCTGCAGGTGCTGCCAGTGCCCTCCCCTGCCCCCACCTCAGGCACTGCCCACGGAGATGACCCCGAGCTGAGCAGGGCAGCAGGGGGGGCTCATCAGTCGTGGGCACAGACACGCCGCAGGGTGGGCACAGCCCGGCCTCACCCAGCGTGGCACCAGGAGTGGGGCAGGAGGAGAAGTGCAGTGGGGAAAGGGACAGAGACAGGGACAGGGCTTCAAGGAGGAACCTTAACAAGTGTCAGGCAGTGAGAGAGCCAACAGTTCACACTCTCTTCAAGGACAAGGGAGAGAAGCTTGACCTTGACCCCTGCAGAGAACACTCCAGCATGGAGGTGTTTCAGTATCAAAGAGCACAAAATCTGCTCCCCTTGTAAGAAGAATGTAAGGAGAACTGCTGGCCATAGAACCCAGGGGAAATGGGATCGAGCACAGTCCAGGCTGTCCTGTTCTGTGCTGGGAAAAGCCCACTGCCAGGGCAGCTCTGCACCCTGGGAACCTGGGGTCCTGGGCATCTGCATGGGGATGGGAAATCTAACAAAGGACTTGCTGGAGGCCCTTGGAAGTTGTAATTCCTGGAGGGATGAGATTGTTTGACCTCATTGTGCTGGGCCCTCAGGCACAAAAGGGGTCTGGATCTTCTTTCTAGACAGAGATCTGTTTCCAGGTGTTGTGGGTAAGATCTAGAACTGACCTGCCTAGAAAGGCTTCTGCCTTTTGCCCCTGGAGGAGAGCCAGGAATGAGATTCCTCCTTTAGGGGTCAAAGAAAGGAAAGGAAATTCCAGAAGGAATGGGCTGTGCCTTTGAAATCTTTACCAGTTGTGAGGAATCCCCTCTGCTAGACGACAATGTGTCTCTCATCAGAGAAGGACGTCCTTTTGACCTAATTCATCCCAGACCAAAGCCAGACCTTCTGCTGTGCTCTGGAAGGGGTTCTGCAGATGACATGCTCAGGGGATAGACCCCAGCTGGCTTTGCTTCTCCCAGGGATAACACATCCCACCCCAGAGCTTCCCCACGATGAGCAGAGACAAGAGCAGCGGCATCCAGCACACTTACTTGCTTCCTTGAATACGATTCCAAAAGTATTCTCATACAGCTTCCAAGGACTTTCCACTGCGGGACATCAGGTTCATATGAAAATAAAATCAGAAAGAAAAAGAGGACATTTAACAAGGGCCTTTCCCTAGGGAACTCCAGGACTGCTCTGAGCAGGTTCTGGGGCAGAACACATCTTGAAGCTGGCCCAGGAACCATGAGGTGCTGTGACCCAGGAGCCCAACAGCAGTGCTGGGGGTTTCTGACCCTCGGGGCCCACTGAGGCTCTGCTGGACTAGGAAGCTGCCTTGGCTGCCACAGCATTCAGGCACCACAGAGGTGCCTCAGAAGGCTCCCACCAGAAAAAACACTAGCATTGCCAGGGCAGTGAAGTTCTGTCCTTGAGGAGGAGCCTCCCGGCTGGAATGAGGATGCCCAAAGGCACTGATTTAAAGTCCCTGCCAGAGAGTCTCCTTTTAAGGCTCTGCTGTGGGTCTCTTCTATCTTCCTCCTCCATCCCCTCATAGGAGCAGGCACGGGCAAGTTCACCGGACGATTTTCCTGTAAATAAGGTTTTCCCCTCAGGGAGATGAAGACCTGCCTTGAATGACCCTGCTCACCTTGTTCATTCCCCATGTCTGCTCTTTGGGACTGAATGTGACACTCTGTGGACTCCCTCTGGCTCAGCAAAACTTCATGCGGAGTTTGTTGAGAGAGCTGCTGGAGGTCCTCCTGTATCATGAATGCCTGGATGTCTGTGGTATGTTCCTCATCTTCTCTCTCTGTGAAGAAAAACGGATGTCTATGCGACATGGACTGTAGTGGTGCAGGCGGCTGAGGCTGCCCAGGACACCGAGGAAAACACCGCCCCCATGCAGTGAGACGAACCCTAGATGAACAGATGAACCCTATTCCTCACTTTTTATTTACGGTGAGAACCCACAATTCCCCAGTTCTATGTTTTACGTATTTTGTTGTTATTGGCTCCTGTTCTCCCCTCCCCGTTTTATGTACAAAGTCTTGAATATTCATTCCCCCCTTGTTAATATGCATATGTTCCAGAAAGTTCTGTCTTGCTCGATGCCCCACTGGTTCTATCAGTTGTCAATCTGTTGTACCCTCCCTTTGTTAATTCCCATTTGTTGTTGTACCCTTGACTCCTCCTCCGTTCTTCCTTCTCATTGGTCTCTTGTGTTCTCTCCACCCCCATCCTTCCCAGTATAAAATCCCCTGCCATCCCTTGAAACCCAGCTTTTGTCCCTGTCCCCTCCAGCATGTGTCCCTGCTCTTTCCCAATAAACCACCTGGAACTGCACAAGCAGAAGCCCTCCCTCTGCTCTTTTGTCTTGGCCATGCTGGTCTCCATCTGCTCGGGCTCGCCGCAGCAGCCCTCTCTGAGCTCCGGGGTTGGTAGCGTGGGCACGGTCTGCACCCTGAGGCAAGCCTNCTCAGATCAATGCTTGAGCAGTCGAAGGGCAGCCGCACTCTTCGATTGTAGCACGCTGCTTTTTGCGTGGTGATGCTCCCAAAGGCTGAAGCCAAGGACCCCAGCAGCAACTTGCATTCTGGGACCTCTTTAGGGACTCTGATGAAGGAGTTGACATTGCTGGAAAGGTAAGTATCTCTCCTTAGAGAGAGAATTTTGAGGTTCCCCTGGGTTTCACTTTTAGTTTCCCAATTTTTTTGCTGTTCGGGGTGGAGTTGTGGTCAGAGACGGCATTATGGGCAGCAAACTGTCTTGGCCCCAGATGGATTTTCATATCCTAGTTAAGAACTCCTGTAAAGCAGCAGAATTTACCTTTTCCTGACCTCTGCCGTGAAAGTTTGTGAAATGGATCTTCCTCTATTTCCCCGAAGCCACCCCAGAGCAGAGCCACTCCCCTGAATTTTGGGACGCAGTGGGATTCAAATTGACTTTAATTCAGAAAACGGGATGACACAGTAAAAAGATATTTTCCATTACAAATTAGGATTTATGCTGCCTTTCAGAGAAAAGAGGAAATAGAGGAACATCCACCAAATCCCCCAGTTGAAAGTAATGTCCATGTTGATGACCCATCCCTTCATTCCTGTTCCCATGTCCCTAAATCCCCTTTTCCTTCAAAGAGCAACTTGCGGGAGGTAGAAAGCCGGCAGGCGCAGGGTAGCTGCCAAAGTGGCTGTCTCCCTGACCTCCCACGAGCTCCTCTTGCCCCTACCGAGGAGGGTGCTGGCCACACTCTCCTCAGGCCTTTCAAGAACCCACCTGCCTTTCCCTCAATCCCAGTTTTTAACCCCAGTTTTAGCCAAAATGGCGGTTCTGCCCACCAAAATGGCACACGCCACGTGGCGTGGTATGCCATCCCCCCTTCTTCTCCCCACAATTCCATCCGCCTTCTCCCTCCAAGTCCCTTCCTGCTTCCCCCGGAAATGGCAACTGTGGGTCCCTCCCAACCGTCGGGCCCCTCCTGCATTGCATCGTTCCCAGCTACGTCAAGCTACTCCCCTGTATCAGGCCCCTCCTCCATTAGATAACCCACTACATCAGGTCCCTCCCCTTCCTGTCCTGCCTCAAGTGATATCACCTCGTGTTGTCTCCCGGCTTCCGGTTCCCACGGGTGCACATCCGGTTCCCATGGTCCCAAGGCTCGAACCTCCGGTCCCGGAACCCAGAACCTGGATGGGACAACCTGCCCCTTCACTGCTCCAGTGCTCTTTATCTGCACCGGTAGAAATCCAACATGGGAGCCATTTGATTATCAAAATTTAAAAGAACTATGTAAGGGGCAAAAAGAATTTGGCTGTGAAAGTGCTTATTTTAAAAGTCTGTTGCAAGCCACATTTGCTGCAAATGTTCTAGTCCTCGAAGATTATAAACTATTATGACATGCCTTCTCTCATCTGCTGAGTACATTGTATGGGAGAAAGCATGGAAAAGGCAATTGGACACTGAGCTCCCAATCCTAAAAACAAATCCAGATTACACGGAATTAACTAAGGAGTTGCTGTGTGGCGAAGGGGATTTTGCCAAACTGCAGGACCAGGCCCATCTTACAGATAGACCAGTGCTAGCAAGAATCAAGGAGCTGGCAGAGAAAGTCTTTTAGACCATGCCTTCAAAGAAAACACCGGTGCTCAGTTACACTCTGATCCAGCAAGGCCTCAACGAACCATTCATCGAGTTCGTAGACAATCTTAAGCAGGCCTTAAGTACACAAATTGAAAACCCAGAACTATAACAACAATTATTACAGGAATTGGCAGAAACAAACGCAAATGAGATGTGCCCAAAAGTCATTATGACTCTACCATTACATTCCCCCCCCTACGCTGGATGTGATGATAGAGTCATGAATGAGATGTGTACCTCTAAATCCCCACACACAAAAGAAAGGGGGAAGAATCATGGAGGCAAGTGTAGGGGAGAGTCGAATAATGGAGGCATGTGAAAAAGAAAATCCAGAACACCCAAACGAAAAGGTCTGCTACAGATGTGGCAGGAAAAGTCACTGGGCAAGAGATTGCCATGTGCAAATAAGATTTAACCACCCAAATTTTGAGAATGTCCCTGCAGGACAGGGCTGGCCGCAGCAAACAGCACACCACCCGGGAAACTGAGGGACCAGCGCGCCACAGCCTCGTGCCAAGACAAAAATAAGGACTGCACCAACATCAGTACCCACAAACCACCAATGGATACAACCAAAGAGCTTTGGGGTCCAGGAAAAAGGATCGAAGTCATTAAGAGCAAGGCAGAACAACTTGAGACCAAACGCTGCAGGGTCATTGCAGTGAGTGTAAAACATCTCGTTCCAACGGGGGTTAACATCTTTGCTATCGGGGACACAAAACAAACTCTTCAGGCCATTGAGATTGTCCCATCAGTGACTCAGGTTGATCCTGATGGTGGCTTCCTCCTGGTGGTTCATTACACGAATCCACCGTTTTTTATTCTCTATAACACAGTTATCGCACAAGCGATAGTTATTCCTGAACAACACCTGATAGACCCAATGACTCCAGCAGTGTTCTGGACTCAGGTATTGGGGACAAATCGTCCGACCATAAATTGTCAATTACACAAGGACAATTCAGAAGTGACCCTAACTGGGATGCTGGACACTGGGGCTGATGTTACGGTGGTGTCAGCCACCGAGTGGCCTCCTTCATGGAGGTTACAACCGGTGGACACCACCCTGTCTGAGGTCGAGGGCACAGTCTTAGCCAGCCAAAGTAGGGACCCCATTGTCATCAGGGGTCCCGAGGGCAGAACAACGACCATCAAACCCTATGTCATCTCCTCGGGTTTTAATCTGTGGGGAAGAGATCTCATGTCCCAATGGGGAGTGCAGGTACACCTGCCTCCCAAGCTGCAGGTTTTTTAAGTGAGGCCACTGTGGAGCGCATCACCCAGGCACTAAATTGGAAAACCGATACTCCAGTGTGGGTGGACCAGTGGCCTCTACCAAAACATAAATTGTTAGCGCTCCAAGCACTCATGGAGGAGTGTCGCGGAAGGGATGACGCGGACCGCTCAATATGAGTTACCAGCAAGCTCCGTTTATTGATCACCCGGCAATATCTTTTATAGCGTGCTTAACAAGCTCATGCATATTCTGTAATCTAAGCATAGGATTGGTTTCTGCCTTAACTGTCAGCCCCACCTGTTGTTTCTCATTTCTCGTGCCAACTTTCTCCTTTCACTCCCGACTTCTGCATTCTTTAGCAGTAGCAAGCATCCCGTTATCGTACAACTCCCACCTCAAGGACAGTGTGTCCTTGTCGGTTTGCACGTACGCCTTGCTTGCTTCAGACCCTCCTGTACCAGCTGTGCTATGTCTGCATGGCCCTTCTCGGCCAGCCAGACTCCAACAGAGGAGCAGTTGGTCAAAGGTAATATCGTAGAGACCAACAACCCTTGGAACTCCCTGATGTTTGTCATCAAAAAGCTGGGGAAGGACAAGTGGCGTCTCCTTCTTGACCTGCAACAAATAAATGTGGTCATTGAGGACATGGAACCTCTGCAACTGGGCACGCCATCCCCGGTGATGCTCCCACAGGATTGGCCCATGGCTGTTTTGGACATCAAAGACTGTTTCTTTAATATCACCCTTCACCCAGATGATGCCCCAAGATTCGCGTTTTCAGTCCCCAGTGTCAACAGAGAAGCCCCCATGAAGCAGTACCATTGGCGTGTACTCCCTCAGGGAACGAAGAACAGCCCAACCCTGTGCCAGGAGTACGTCGCCAGGATACTGTCACCTATCCGGGACCGCTTTAGAAGGGTCGCTACACTCCATTACATGGACGATATCCTAACTTGTACCCCAAATGAAAACCTGCCGGACTTGGTATTGCAGAGCTCAGTTAGGGCCCTCAACCACCAGGGATTTGAATTACAGATGGAAAAAGTGCAGCCGGTTGCCCTGTGGAAATTCCTGGGTTTGAAAACCAGGGTGGGGACCATCATGCCCCAGAAATTAACTATTAACTCTCACCCTAAGACTCTCACAGAACTACAACAGCTGTGTGGTGAGATAAACTGGATTAGGCCTTACCTGGGGATTTCCATCAAGGATCTAGCCCCTATTGTTCAACCTGCTGCATGGACCCACAGAACTCAACTCGCCCCGGACGCTGACGCCGGAAGCCAAGGAAGCCATCACCAAGGCAGAAAATGCCTTGGCGCAACGCCAGGCCAACAGATACATACCTCACCTGCCATTCTCTGTGATCGTGCTTGGTGCCCCACCACATCACCATTGCATGATCTTTCAGTGAGATGAGACACGGCCTGATCCACTGATCATCCTGGAATGGGTGTTTCTCCCCCACCAGCTCTCCAAAACCATCACGACACCCCAAGAGGCTATGTCCCAGCCCACCATTAAAGCTAGGGCACGTGTCGCAACCCTCTCCGGGTGTGACTTTACAAACATATATTTACCATTAACAGCAGAAAACTTGAAGCATCTGCTCCAACATAACAACAGTTTACAGACCGCTCTTGACTCCTACCCGGGACAAATTAAAATCAACAATCCAAAACACAAATTATTTGGCACTGCATTTCGGCTTCAGCCTAAAAATATTCAGAGCAATAAACATCTCAATGCACTGACAGTTTATACTGATGGCTCAGGAAAATCCAGTAAGTCTGTACTTACTTGGAGGAATCCAAAAATTAATAAGTAGGAGAATGATACAGAAATTGTTGAAGGTTCTCCGCAAGTTGCAGAGCTTGCTGCTGTCATCAGGGCATTCGACAGGTTCTCCGAACCCATCAGTATTATAACTGATTCGGCCTATGTTGCAGGGGTAATGTCAAGAGCAGAGCATGCTGAAATGAAGTCCCTCACAAACTCATTTTCAAACTTCTCATGAAACTTTTCCATCTTGTCTCCCACCGTGGGAATCCTTATTTCATTATGCATGTGAGGTTGCATTCCAAGCTTCCCGGTCCCATTGAAGAAGGGAATGAGAGGGCTGATATGTTAGCCATGCCTGTTAAATTTGCCACCACTCCAAATTTGTTCAAACAGGCAAAGCTGAGTCATAGCCTTCACCACCAAAACGCCCCAGCCTTGGTGAGAGATTATAAAATCACCAAAGAGCGAGCCAAGGCCACCACCATGACCTGCCCTCAGTGTCAGAATTATCAGTTGCCTGCACTAGGTGCAGGGGTGAATCCTGGGGGGCTGAATAGTGGAGAGCAGTGGCAGATGGATGTCACTCACATCCAAGAGTTTGGCAGGTACAAGTATGTGCATGTATCTGTGGACACCTTTTCCAACGCGGTCTACGTGTCAGCACACGCCAGTGAGAAAGCAGCAGATGTAAAGAAGCACCTACTCCAAGCTTCTTCCACTCTTAGAATCCCTAAACAAATCAAGACTGACAATGGCCCTGCTTACACCTCCAAAGACCTGCAATCCTTCCTGCAGGAACAGGGAATTACCCATACCACCAGAATCCCCCATTCCCCAACAGGACAGTCAATTATTGAAAGAACTCACCAGTCTATCAGAAGGATTCTGAGCCACCAAAAAGGAGGAAGGCAAGTGGACACCCCAATGGGATGACTGTACAAAGCTACTGTAAGAGGCGGTCCAAGGATCCCTCATCTGCCTCACGATCATTGCCAAGGAAGGACATAGACCCCAAAACGCCAGAAAGGGAAAGAAGCTTTGCAGAGGAGTCCTGGCCAGACCGAGGTGGGATGTCTGCCAAGTATTTTCTGCAGGTGTACCCGCACGGGGACTGGTAGGAAAATAGTGCAGGTCACGGTGGACTGCATAGTTCTTGCTGCCACAAGGTGGGAAGGACTGCGTTGAATGTCCTGTACACTTGCTCTGTACCCGTTTTCCTGAACAATGGGCCTGATTTCCCCACCTCTTGGCCAGTTGCCCCTCGCTTTTGAAAAGGACTATAAAGAGACTTCCTAAATTAGCCAAGAAGAGATCTCCCCACAGAAAGAAGATGAATCTATTGGCAGAGGACCACGAGGACTTCGTCTCATCTGTTGGTAGCTATTTCCCCGTCTTCTTCTTCTTTACTTTGTTTCCTTTTCTCTCTCCCTCCTCTACTGCATTACCGTGTTGTGGGCATTTAATAAAGTGTACTGTTTTGATCAAGACTGAAATCCCCTTGCATCTTTTGCACTCTGAGATCAATAAATGAACCATCATGACCCCCACTTGTATTAGCGGATCGTGAGAGTGATCGAGCCTGGGCAGGCATCCCCTCTCACCTTATAGGGGGTCCTTGCACCCTAGGGCGGTTGTCTCTTGCTTCTCCCAACAAGACCCAAATTTCTAATTGGAATAAACCCAAGATTCATAAAAGGGGTACAACCCAACTAGATGAAAATTGTGACTCCAACATCATTGGTCGAAATCCGAAAGAATTGCCGTTTCTGTTTTTCTGCCCTGGGTGGCAGTGGCGAAAGCTCTGAGTGAATTGGGACACATGGAGTGTTAGGTAACAAAGCAAGCAAATCTTACTTCCAATGCCCTCAGTGACCTCTTAGAAGATGAGAAAATAACCAGGCAAGCCACCTTACAAAACAGGGCAGCCATCGACTTCCTGCTTCTGGCACACAGACATGGGTGTGAAGACCACCAAGCGATGTGATGCTTCAACCTGTCAACATGGAGCCAAAGCATCCACGCTTTGATTGCAAAGATGAGAGCGATGATTAAAAACATCAAATTTGAGACTGAGAACTGGGCTACACAAGCCATTAATGACTCTTTTGTAAGGGTTACGAGCATCATCAATGAGATGGCACAGAACACAGGAGGATGGCTGCGACACCTTTTTTAAAAATCTAGGTTGCCAGAATGGGTGGCTTCCATCATCAAGGACATTTTATTGGTTGTGGTTCTCACCTTTCTAACTCACCTTGCTTTTGTTATCCCTAAAAAATCTTTATTAACTTATGCGTTTTAATAAATAAAAAAGGAGGAGATGTGGCGGTGTAGGCGGCTGAGGCTGCCCAGGAC
>VZRR01001819.1:2603-46987 GCA_013398015.1 Oreocharis arfaki
CCGCTTTGCCCACCCCCTCTCCCTCCCCCAGCCCCTGTGCACGCTCCCGCTACATGGACCCCCGCCCCGGGCATCCTCCCTCCTGCACGGCTCCCCGCACACGCGCCGAGCCCCGCGGAGGATGGAGAGCCCTGCCCGTGCTTGTCTGTCTGTCCGTGCGTCCGTGTGTCCGGCTGCTGCCTGTTACCGGCCCCATGTGCGAGCGCTGGGGCGGGGGGATGCTCCGTGGGGACCGGCCGGCGGGGCGGGGGCACCCCGAGGACCGAGCGGGGAAGGGGAACTCCCCGCCGCATCCCCCCAGGGGAGGGCAGGGCTCCTGCCAGGAGGAGGAGGAGGAGGAGGATGGAGAGGGGGAAGGAGGGGGGCACCTTCCAGCCGCAGGGCCGGCTGCACCGGGGTTTGCCCAGCCCGGGGCGGGGGATGCGGGGAGGATTCCCCCCCGGAGGCCTCTCCGGTTCTTTTGCACCCACAGGTGGGTGCCAGGGCGGCGCCGGAGCATCCACGCAGCGGCTCGGCCGGGCAGAGCTCCCTGCCCGTGCCGCTCCCCGGGCACCGTGCAGAGGGTGCTGAGCCTCGCCAGGGCGAGGGGCAGCCCTGACCCGGCCGCCCGGGGCTCGGGGAGCGCCGGGGCTCGGAGAGGTTGCCTGAGGTCAGGGCAGCCGCAAGCTCCGGACCCCGCGGGGCTCTCCAGCAGCGGCACGGCCAAGGGCTGGCCGAAGGGACGTGCCTCGGTGGTGTCGGGGGCGCGGCTGTCCCCCGAAGGGACGTGACATGCGGCGGTGGCCCAGCACGAGCCCATCACGCGGGCGGCGTCGCGGGATGCCGCCACTTGGCGCTGCGTCCCCGTGGCCGAGGGATGGAGAGGGCCGGGCGCGGCCACCGCCCCGTGTGCGGGTCACCGCGAGTCCCCGGGCACGGAGAGGTTCCCCCGGGAAGCTCCCTCTCCCCGCCGCTTCCATGAGGCTGCTCTGGCACGGATCCACGGCCTTATTTAAGAAACTAAACAAAAAGTGTTAAGCGAGTGGGAGGGATTCCCCTGCTGCGAGGGGAGTTCATTCCCCTCTGGATGCATCTCCATCCCCGTCGATGGGGACGCTCGTCCCGTGTCACGCTGGATCAGCGGAGACGCGGCATTTGCTGGCCCGGTGCACGTCGTTTTCTTTGGGAAAACGGGTCGCCCCAGTGGGCACATATTTCAGAGTATCTCCCAAGGGAGAGCGCCACATCAGATTTCCCTACAAGGATTTTAGCTGCTCCGCGTCAGCCCTTCCCCACAAATGACTCAAGCCACTAATCAAAATACAGTCATGTTCTTCAGCAATTAAACAACCTCCACCTCACAGGATTGTAGTGGAGAAGCAGGAGTTTAGTGGCACAAATATATCTCAGTCAGGGCGCAGGCACCCGTTTTGAGATTATTATTTTAAAAAGGAAGGAACTGAAGGCAGATAAATGATTCAAATGAAACCCAGAGAGGGTAAGGGAGAAAAATACCTTGGCAGGGTTGTTGGTTCTGAGTCTGCCCAAGGTGCTGGAGCAGCACATCTCAGCCACCTCCTGAAGTGCATCCTCTCCCATCTTTGCTGAGCTTTGGTTCTAGTCTTTGCTTTTAGGCTGGGTTTGGGCTTCAGCATCTTGGGTTTCAGCTGGGCTGATGCAGAGTGGGTGGGTGAGCTCAGTGCTCAGAGCTCTTCCCTGCGAGCAACAGGTCAGGAGTGGCAAAGCAGCCACTGTGTCACTCCTCAACCTCTGCAGAGTGTGAGCTCGAGCTGCTGTGACTTTTCTTTTTTTTTTTCCCAATTTTTATCCTCTGGCTAAAATAATTTTGGAAAGCTCAGGAGGAGGTAAGAGCCACCCTGCCTTTCCCCTCCAGCTCCTTCTGCTCCTCAGATCAGTTCTTGCTCCAACCCCTGTCCGTGCCTGAGCACCCCAAAAAAGAACAGCCAGGGCACAGCAAGGCCAGCAGGCACCACCACTGCCATGCCACTCTCTCAGGGTTCAGCACTCCGGGCTCTTGCCTGCAATAACAGCAGGTTCTGAGTGATCTGGTGCCCATGGCCTTCACCCGAGACTTCCTATTGCTCAGTTCCTTATTCATCTGCACATCTCTCTCTGTGTTTCCATTACAGAAGCTGTTTGGGGGGATTGGGGGTGGTGTCTAAATCCACCTGTTTATATACATTATTTCATAGTTGTCTCTTATTTTGGAGAGAAGAAAAGATCTTGGACCTTACCAGTGATTTTCTGCATCCCCCCATGTGTTACAGCCTGGGTTTCACCCATGGGGATGACAGGACAGGGGAAGTGTCTGACATCTTCTGTGGTGTGAGAGGGGAAGGAACTGAACTCGCAGAGACCCCAACCACCCTGTCACAGGCTGGGAAGCAGCTCTGTGGTGCCATCACTGCCCCAGCTCCTGCAGCTCAGGGAACGGGCAGGTTACCACACAGGTAATATACCCACAGGTATCTTCCTATTCACTGCCCTTCCTGCACCACTCAAGCCTCCTGAAACTCATTCCCATCACTGCTGGGCTGAGCCAGCCCATTTCCTTTCCCAGCTGCCTCTCCATGGGTTGCCCCACGCAGCACAGGGAGGGTGACCTGCAGAAAATCCCGAATCCTCTCTGTCTTGGCCACCCAATGGGTGTGATGGTAACTCCAGTAACACCGCTTGGCCAGCTCTCCCCTCTGCTCCCACGGGTTCCAGGACATCCAGAACTTTTCACAGGGATTAAACATCTTAAATCCAGCTGTGCATGCTCTGCAGGAGCCATTGACTGTGCTGGTTCACAAGCCATGGGGTGACTTCCCCGTGCAGCTCCCCAGCCTTCCTCAGGACCTGGGGATGCAGGAACTGGTGGCTTTGGGGTAAAACTACAGTGAAGGCAGAATCCTGGCTCCATCCAGGTCCTGAGCACAGTGTAAAACAAGGCAGCAACCCCAGAGTTTTGATCGACCTTTCACCCTTCTGCGAAAGCGCTCCCTGGGAGCATGGAGAATTCTTTTATTTCTGTTATTTTTGGCTGGAAATCCACTGGGTTCCTTCTTTGGAGTGGACCAGTAACAGAAACCTCCTGCCTGCAATTTTCCCCCTCCCCAGACACTGTGCTGGGCATGGAGGGTGCTGCCTCAGCCCATCCCATCATCTCCTCTGGGTCCTTGGGACCTCAGCCATCGCGGGTGAGTGTACCAGGAGAGGCAAGGAGTGCTCTGCCGCTCACCCATCCTGCAAAACCTCCTGCCCTTGGCCATTTCGTGGAAGCAAAATTTAACCAGGAGAAGGGTGGAGCAGCGATGAAAACAACAACAAAGTCCTTTGGGGTTCGGCTTCACCATTCATCTTAAAACATGGAAAAAAGGGGGTTTCCTGACAGCGGGAAAATGTACGGTCGAGTTTTAGAGCAAGCCGCCCTTCCAGTTCTCCAACCACTTGGAACCCAGCCTTGGTTGACCTTCTGAGGGCTCTTTGCTCCAGCTGTGGAGACACGCTGGGCTCGGGGGCCCAGGTTTGCCACACTGCAGACTCACTTGTCAGCACTTGCCCGCTCTGGAGGCAGAAATGCTGTGAAGCCTCTGGGGCAACAACGGGATGGGCACAGCGGGAGCGGAGCCCGCGGCGTTCCTGCGCGTGGCTCTGGGTGCAGGGGACAGGCTGTGGGTGCTCTGGCAGCCCACTCCAGTGCTGGAAGCACTGCTGGTTCAGCCTAGAGAGGCTCAGCAGAAGGGTTTGGGTTTTCCAATTGCTCCCCCTCCTGCAGGTTTGAACCCAAGCGGGGCTGTGGCTTCCTCCGGCAGAAGGCGAATGCCCAAGCAGCGTTCCAGGGCAAAGGGCAGGAGAAGAATAAACAGGTACATATTGGCATTAGTGGGCAGGAGCCCTGGAAAAGGAACAGAAAGCTTCAAGCTAGACTGGAAAAAACACAACAAAAACCAAGGGAAGATGCTGCCTGAGAGCCTGATGTGGGTTTCACCAGGAGAAGAGAGATGGCAAAGCAGATTTGGGGCTGGAGAAATGTATTGCCGTGACAGCAGCTTGTGTCCTCTGATGGGACCTGCACCCTGCAGCATCCTGGGGGCTCAGCAAGGGGCATCACCAGGGGTCTCACTGAGATCCCCTGCAAGGCCCACTCCCACCATCTGAGCCCAGAATGCCTGCGATGGGCACCCACCATGGCCAGGGTCCTGCACCCTGGCCATGCCTGCCCTGTCTGGCAGCAGTGGGGTGCAGCTGCTGTGCTGCTGGGCACTGCCCCAGGGCCAGGGCCACCTCTGTGGCATGGGGCCACACAGGGTGACAGTGCTTCCTTCCTCCCTTCACTGCCAGCTCCTCCCTGGGGTGATGGAGCTGAACCCCACCATCAATCTTCCCCTTTGGTTGGGGTTTAAATCACCAGGGCAGCTGAACTTGCAGGACACAAATTGCTCACCCTGATCCCTGTTGCCTCTTGTGGCTGGGGTGGGGCAGGGCAGGGCCTCACTGCTGCCCTGGTGCTGTGACCACAGCACAGGGGTCACCTGTGATCCTTGGGATGCTCCAGAACTTGGGCAGGGCATTGGGTCACCAGATCCACCTTTCCCTGGGTGTTTGCCTGCAGGATGGTCTCCTGGGGGGCTCATTCCACAGTCCCTCAGAGTTTTAACACAGCACCAAAGTCTGATGTAGGAGGAAATTTTGCTGGTAGAAGTGAAAGCCCAGCTCTGCAAGCTGTAGTCCAGGGACCTGGTGCTGGGGACGTGTCCCAGCCCTGGGTGCTCACCAGCACAAAGTGACAGCTGCCTGAAGCCAGGCCTGCAAAGGCATCTGTCAGGGCTGGCAGCGTGCAGGCAGCAGCAGCCACAGCTGAATAGACCATGGTGGGCAAATGCCCCTGGGTGCAGCGTTGGGCACGTGCTCCCCTTGTCCCCAGCTGTCCTGCTGGTGTGGCCCTGGCCTGGCCGGTCCCACTGCCGGCTGAGCCGGGCACGGCCCTGCCCTGACCACATCAGTGCCATGTGGGGCCACGCTTTGGGCAGGAAGTGTGGCTGGAGAGCAGGGCCAGACCTGTCAGCATGGTCAGACCCACCTCCTGCCCGTGCCAGCAGAGGCTCCCAAACCTCCTCGTGCACCTCCTGGAGCCTCCCGTGCAGGGCTCTGGATGCAGCCAGTGGGATTTGGTCTTGTGCTGGGGCTGGGGGAAAAATCATCCCTCAGTTGTGTGGGAAGCTCTCGTAGCCGTGCTGAGCCAGCCCCTTGATCCAGCATTGCCCTGTGATGTGGTGTCCTTCCTTTTCATCCCAATCCTGCCTTGATTCTCCATCTGGTTCCTCATTTCCTTGAAAGGTGCCATTCCTCATCCCTCAAATTAGCACTGTCCTGTGGTCCCAGGGGCCTGGCAGCATCCCGTGAACAAGGAGCACCCCACCACCCACCCAGCTCAGCTCCTACCCTGGCCATGCCAGTGCTGTATCCCTCCCTTCCCTCCCCATCAACCACCAGGCTCCTCCATCCGTTTAGCCCCTGCTGAGTATTGATCACTGCTCTCTCTGCTCCTTTGCCATGGATCATTACCGAAGGCAGAACAGGTGCCTGCCCTAACACCGTGCTACCTCTGGTAGTAGAAACATTATTGTCAGGGCTTGCCTTACTAAATCCCTCAGCTGATTGGCGTGGGGGCTGTTTCTATGCTATAAAATAATTAACTCTGTTTCAGTGCAAAAGGTGGGGTCAGGGTGCGGGCAGTGCTGTGCCTGTTGTGCTGCCCAGCAGCCGTGGTGCCAGGCCAGAGCCATGGGTCTGTTCTCCTTTTCCCAGCTGGTGCTGGAGAGGTTCATGTGGTCCTTTTTGGAGGGCTTATGGTGGGATTTGGCTTGGAGGATGCTCAAGCAGAAATACCTTGGGAGCAGAGGAGATGGCTGGTCTGGAGAAGGACCCCAGCATCGTCCTCATCCAGGCAGGACAGGAGGGTGCGAGGGACTGGGAAGGTGTTTGGACACACTGAAGTTTCTCACAGTTCCCATCAGCAGGACTTGCCTTTGCAGGACTTGTGTGGGAATGGCAGAACAATCACTGCAATCAGGGCATCTGCAGAGGATGCAGGGGATCTCCCCGCGGGTACCCGCTGGCCACCGCCGCCTCAGCCACATGTGCAGGCACATCTGCGGCGTTATCAGTGCCGTGGGCAGGGTGCAGCCACGTGGGCATAACCACCCCCTCATCCCAGCAGGACCCGGGGAGCCCACCCAGCCCCTGCCAGGAATCATTGGCACCTCTTTGCCGGGAGGATTGGGGTCAGCCCAGCCCCATCCCGCAGAGCCAGGGGGCTCAAGCCCTCAACCTCTTTAATCTTTTTCTAAAAGATTGCTAAGGAGGGGGATTGAAAACCAAGTCTAAAAATAACTCCTAAAACTTCCTGTGCTGCTGGCAGGTGGCTGGGACAGGCTGCGGGGGCGGGAGGCAGCTGTGGGGCTCGGCAGCGGTGCCTCGGCGGTTTCCCCGGGGTAACCCCGGCAGAGGGGTCCCGGGGGGTGCCAGCCCCCTGTCACCCACCCCAGCTGCCTGCTGGGCCGCCTCGCCTCTGGTTGCACTCAGTGGCTGGTTCCAGCCAAATTTGGCAGAGATCAGAGGTGCTGGGACCTCCTGGGAGAATGCCAGGGAGGGGGTGGGGAAGCTGCAGGCTGTGCTGAGCCCTTATTAGACACTGGAGAATCCAGCAGCACGCGGGCAGCCGGGGCTGCCAAGCTCTCCTTGTGCTGATCCAGCGGGGCTGGTCGAGCAGGTGATGGGTGTTTGCAGCTCCTCCAAGGCATGGAGAGGGGGTCGGACCCGGTGCTGCTCCTCGCTGAGGCATCACTGGCCTGGGACAGGGACTTGGCCAGGGATGGTGTCTCCGTTGCCGCTGGGGGTTTGTTCATTGCCCCCACCTAAATGATCCCTGCCGGGTTCTGTGATGAGCAGCAAAGCTGCTGTCCCGATTTCGACCCGTGAAATACGAAGGGAAGGTCCTTCCTGGAGTGTGGAGAGTGGCAAGAGGTGGCCAGAGAATAAAAATACTCTCGGTGCCGGTGAGCTGGGGGTGCCAGAGGCCGTGGGAGCGTGGCTGTATCCTAAGAGCCCCCAGCTCTCTCCCTGCCTGGTAGCAGCAAGGGGAATCCTGGAAAACCATCTGGGAAATAAATGAGGTTCAGGTGCCCAGAGAAGCAGAGCCCCTGGAGCACCAGGGGTGCCGGCAGAGGAAGGAGCTGCCGGAGCCGGTGGTGACTCTTGGGTGACAGGAAGGTTTCCATCCGGATGCACTGGAGCTGGGGACAGCAGCAGCACAACCGCGTTGGGTTTTGGGAGCCGGGGTGTGCGGGCTCGGGAGGAGAGCCGATAGCAGCTCGTGTCCCGGGGAAGGCGAGGGAAGCGGCTGCGCTGAGCCGCGAGCTGGGATGAGCTGATAACAGGCACATGGCGCTGCCCCAGGGGAGCGGGGGTGGGTGCCAGCATCCCTCCTCCCTCTCTCTCCCCTTTCTGCCCTTTTTCACCTGCGGTGAGACCGTGCCATTGAGGGGCAGCCGCCAGCAGAGACCACAAGCGGTGCTGGTCGCTTGTGGGCTGGAGCCTCCTCCACCCACAGCAGTGCCCGGGGTGAATTTAATCAAGAAAACAGAGCTTGGCGGCTGATTTTTCTCTCTCTCTCTTCTGTTTCTTTTTTTCCTGAAGAGGAAAAAAAACCAAACAACTTTGTTTGTGAGTCACTCTTGGCCGAGGGAGCAGGGCTGCGCTCTGTGCATCAGGCTGGCACATCCCACCTCGCACGGCCGATGCTGCCGGCAGACACCGCCGGCGGCTCTGACTCACCCCACCCTCGGCACAGCCCCTTTCCCAGCACTGCCCACCTCGCTGCCGGTGTCTGTGCCCTGCGAGCAGTGCTGGAAGCCCGGGCACATCGGGAGCACAGCGTGGCAGAAAGCGCTGTCGCTTTGACGTGGCCTCGGCCGGTCACCGAGGACCGAGGTGCAGCCTGCACGCACCCCGGGGACATGTCCCGCCTGTCGCTCTCGGCAGAGCCGCTTCCTTGGCCACGGGGTTGTTCCAGCGCCAGCGTGCCCGGGCTATCTCTGAGAAGCTGCCATCAGTGCCAGTCCTGGCTGGGGAGCCCCATCTCTGTTGCCCTCGTGCCTGGAGCCCGCTGCCGGATCCAGCCCTCCCGGGAAGCAGGAGGGTGACCTGGAAGCAGGAGGGTGACCTGGAAGCAGGAGGCTGAGCTGGCTCAGCCCCTGGTGGGACCCACTGTGCGCCTCTCCTGCCCCATCGAGGCAGCTGGTCCCGTGATGGAGCAGCAAGGAGAGCGTCTGGGCCGGGCTGGGGCTTTCCCAAAAAAGGCCTGAACTCTTCGGTTGAGTTTGCCACTTCCCTTACCACTCCCTTTCCTGTGAGAGGATGTGTTCGGCCGCTTTTCTTTTCTCTTTCTCTCTTCTTTTCTCCCCCACGTCCCTGCCCGCAGAGCCGGCGGTCCTGGCGATGCCGCGCACCCCCTGAGCTGGCCGGGGTCACGCTGGCTGGCACGATGGCCAGGCTGCAGGTACGGACACGCCACAGGAGCTGCTCCCACACCCCCCAGCCCTCCCAGTACCCACGGCACAGGGTCGGTGGGCCCGTCAGGGGGTCAGCACAGGCTGTGCTGGGGGTGTCCCTGCACTGGGGTGGGCGCTGATTTGTCCCCCACGCTGCAGAACTGGGGGAGGCTGCTTTGCCCAGGGTGAGCAGGGCACAAGGAGCTTCATGTGCAGGTGGATAGGATGGGGCCAACATCTCAGCAAGGCCTGGCAGAAGGGGAGGTTCCCCTTTGAAAGCAATTTTGAGGAGAGCTCGTCTTGTCCGGTTGCATGGAGGGTCCCGTCTCCATTCGGCGAGAGGACGGGGTGGTGCCAGACTCACGGGGACATCACGGGCGTGTGACCTGGCACTGCCCAGGGACACCCGGCACACAGGGACTCCCAGCCTCACGGGAGGCTTGGGGAGCTCAGAGAGGGTGGCTTTTGGGGCGCCTCTTCTCTCTGTGGGGAAATGTCCCCTTTTTGTCGTCCTTCCTCTTTCTGCAGCCTCGAGCGCACGCGCTCGCCTTCCCTCCGGCACTTCCCTGTCCGCCAGCCCCAGCAACCCCATGGTGGGGCCTGGCACTGGGGCAGCTGGTGAGAGCCCCACGGCACCCAGCCCCCGCCAGCGTGGTGAGGTGGGGGTGGCAGGGGCATTAAGGGGTGCATAGAGCTGGGAAATCATCCCTGCAAATCCGCAGCATGATGGCAGCACCCTTCAGTGCCCATCAGAGTCTGCTGGCATTGCCTTTTGCTGCCAATCCAGATGTGCTGAGCTTGGCCTTTGGTGCCAATCCAGATGTGCTGGCATTGCCTTTTGGTGCCAGCAAGGATCACCCCAGCATCACCTCTTGGTGCCATCAGACAAGGTCCCTGTGCAGTCCCCCAGTTCCCTTCTCCCTGTGCCCCATGGCACAGTCCACTCCTCCGGAATGGCCCTGGCTGTGTCCCACAGCACCCAGCATGGGCAGCGACCTGATCCTGCTCCTGGCCAGGTGCTGAGCACACCCTTTGGCATGGGAAGGGGATGCTCCTGCCAGAGGATGCCACCCCCTCCTGCTGCCTCTCCAGGGTGTGTTGGCTCAGCCACTTGAGGGTCAGCTCTTGCCAAGGAGCAAGCAAAGTACCTGGAATGTCCCCACATCCCAGTCCCTCAGTCACCCCCAATCCAGCCTTTCCATAGCCCAGGGCTGTGGCAGAGCCAGGGTGAGCTGGGATGGAGCAGGGTTTTCCCAGCCTTCAGGTTGTCCTCCTGCTCACCCCATTCCCACCGGTTCCTGTTGTTGGTGCCGCAGCCCCCGGCAGTGCTGGGAGGAGCAGTGGGATGTGAGTGAGCAGCAGGGGGAAGGGTGCTGGGAGTCGAAGATGGCTGGGCCAGGGGAAGCAAAGGAAAGGGAGAAAGTGGGGGGTTCAGTGGACCCGAAGGCGGCACGGTGCGAGAGGGAGCGGAGCTGCTGCTGAACCGGGTGGCAAGGTCACAGCCATCCTGCCAGCACTCGGGGCTATAAATAGGGACAATTGGGAGTGAAACACTCCCAAGACTCTCTCCTTTTTCGTTCCTGCAGGAGCACTGGGACTGTGGGAGGGTTTGTGAGGGCCCAGGAAAGCGCTGCTGGGTGATGGCTGTGCTGGCAACAGGGGGGCTCTACCCCCAGGGCTCACGGAGGGCTCTGGGGACAGCTGTGTCCCCAGCTGCATCCCACACCTGGCTCTGTGCCCTTGCTGAGTCTACAGCAAGACTCAGACCTGAGGTGGGGATGCTGAGGCTGAGATGTCCGGGGTCTCTCCCTGCCTGCTGCCACTGCTCCCATTCCTTCCTTCTGGCAGGGCAAGGACAGTGATTGCTGCCCATCACCCTTGGCAAGGCACAGGGAGGTAGAGCCAGCCGTGGCCATGACATGACCACTGCCCATGCTGAGCCCAGCACCCAGCATCGCTCCAGGAGCATCCCTGCTCCAGGCTGAGCCAGTGGTGCAGGCAGGGACAGGCAGGTGGCATGGAATGAGGTTTGGTTTAGTGGAAGGAGCTGTGAGAACTCACCACCACCACCCTGTTTCCTTCCACCCACGTGATGCCGTGGAGCAGCTCCGACTTCCCCATCCCGTGCCTGGAGACACCAGGGATTTCAGCCACTCTTCCTCATGGCACGGGGCATGGCCAGGGGCGTGCAGGGCCAGCACTGAGCCCCTCACCCTGCCAAGCCCCTCTGCTGCCTGCAGTGAGCCCCACAGCATCCCCGAAGTGTGGGATGGGATCCCAGGCACAGCATGGAGATTGCAGAGCATGTCCTGATGCATTTCCTCTTTGCTTTCCTTCTCACTTCCTTTTCTTGCACTCCCTGCTGCCCTGCCCTTGCTTGCCACCTGCCCAGGGCTTTCCCCAGCGCTGAGCAGCCCCTGGAGCCGCTCGAAGCCGGGGGTGCTGTGCAGTAACGTGATGCCGCTCCTCTCCCTCCCCACAGGCTCCAGCCAGGAGGTGGCAGGGACATTAGCTGGGGGGTCTCACGGCTCACCCGCGGGCTGGGAGGAGCTGAGAGCGGCAGAGCAGCCCCTGAAGCACGACCCAACCCCGTCCACCGTGTATGAGGCTGGGACGCAGGTGAGGGGTGACCGGCCGGGGGCCAGGGTGGCAAGCGGGAACCACAACTGCATCACTGCACGGGGGTTCCTCCTGTACCTCTGTGTGCCTGCACAAGGTGGGGGATGATCGTTGGCAGCTCCCTGACCTTCTCCCCCCTCCTGCCTTGCAGTACGCAGGACCCGCGTCCGCAGAGTCACCCCTTCCGATGTCCCGGCATGAGACTTCTCCGACAACGGTGCAACCCGCCAGCCACCACCGCCCCAACGCCTGCTGCTTCTGCTGGTGCTGCTGCTGCAGCTGCTCCTGGTACGTCCCACTGCCCGCCTGGCCCTGGCGCTGCTGGGCTCCGTGAGCATCACCCACCCACCCACCTCGTCAGCCCGTAGGCAGGGCAGGTCACAGAATCACAGAAAGGCTTGGGTTGGAAGGGATTGTAAAGCTCATCTCGTTCCAACCCCCTGCCATGGGCAGGGACAGCTTACACTAGGCCAGGTTGCTCCAAGCCCTGGCCTTGGACACTGCCAGGGGTGCAGGGATTGCATGCGTGTTGTTGTTCCTCTGTGCTTTGTGCAGCACCAAGTGCTTGGATGCAACTGCTGCCAGGGCAGGGGGCCAGGTCTGAGAGAGATGGGGACCCACAGCTGCCCCCACTGCTGGGTTCCCTGCAGCCCTGCAGTGCAGCTGTGGCACCCAAGCCATGGACAGTGGGTGCTGGAGGGCAGTTTGAATGGAGATGGCCCTGCTCCCTGAGCTGAGCCTCTGGACCACTTGTGTGCTCATTGGGTTGGGAGCAGAGGGCAGGACAGGTGTGAACAGTGCCCTGGAGCAGATGGGCACCAGTGGTGCTGTGGCGTGGGCCTACCCCCGGCACAGAGCCTGGTGAGCCCCAGCTGAGCCTGGGTGCACGGCGACTCCTGTTCATGAGCCAAATCTCTTAGAATCCATAGAGCAGAAAGCAGCAGTGGGACTCCCCAGTGCTGCCCAGATGGTCCCCAGGGAGGGAGGGCCCTGGTCCATACGAGCCCTCTGGGAAGCTCTGCCTTGGAGCAGCGGGTGCAGAGTCTGGCCCTGCCCTCCCAGCACTGCTCAAAGCCAAGGATGGAACCAGCTGCTTGCCTCCATCTGCATCTCCTGTCCTTGCTGAGGATCTCCAGCTCCTTATTCTCTGCATATCCCCGATTTTGGAGAGCCCATCTGCTCTTCCTCCTCAGCATCTGCTCACTCAGAGATTGCTGGTGACTCCGGGCTTTGCAGCAGCTTTGGTCTTTATAGCCACCGAGAGAAGGGAGCTTGGAGGAGCAACAAACCCTGGAGCTGAGCCCCATGCATCTCCCTCCTAGACACTGCCGTAGGCTTGGTGGCATTCCCTGTGTCTCTGCTTCATCTCTGCAAGAGCCTGTGAGCAGAGATGGAGCAGAAATCCCAGACATGGGACAGATATCCCTCCTGTGTCCTGTTCCTGGAGGGAGCGGTGCTGGTTGCTGAGGGGAGCTGAGGCATGGCAGGCAGTGAGCCCTGGGGGTGGCACGGGCAGGGACATGCCCATGCCAGCCGCCCACGCTGGGGCAGAGGTTTGCACAGCCGGTCCTGTGCGAGCAGCGAGGGACAGTGTCGCAAGCAGGAAGGGCTGCGGTCAGTGCCCGGCACCGAAATTCAAGGGCCCAGGGGAAGTTGGCTGATGGCTGCTCTCTGCTTGTGCCACCAACACCCCCAGGGGCAAGGGGAAACGGGGACAGGAACATGGCATCCCCCAGCCCCAGCACCTTTATCCCACTGCCTGCCTCCGGGCCAGACCCATGCTGGCACATCACCAATAAACCCTCGTTTCGTTATTGGTGATTATTCGTGACAGTTCACGGCAGCTTCGCCTTGGGCCGATCCAGCACTGACCTCTGCCGGCTGCTGCGGCCACTCCAGCTCAGCTCAGTCCTGGCACACATCCCTGGCACATGGCCCTGGCACACGGCCCGGGTGGTGGAGCAGGACCGGGGCCACAGCAGTGCCTGAGCGCAGGGACATCACAGGGACACCCTCACATGGTGACAGCAAAACTGCACGAGGGAACCAGGGTGGCACCAGGGCAGAGGGTGAGGGGAGGGCATGGGTGGGGGGTGCTGATGCTCACGGAGGAGATTCAGTGGTCGGGGGTCAGGGTGGGGTCTGCACGTGTCCCCAATGCCCCTGACTACCTCTCTGTCTCCCCGTTAGGAACGAGGATCGGGAGCGAGCATGGAGGGCATCCCGGGAGACCAAACTGGAGACCATCCCAAACTGTGAAGCGTGGTGAGTGCAGGGTCCGTGCAGTGGAGGGGGACAAGCACAGCATGGCACTATCCCCTCTGCCATCCTCCATGGCAGCCAGCACTGTGTCCTGCCCCTGGGGTCCATGCAGGGCAGAGGGTCAGGGCAACAGGGCTCAGGGGCTCCTGGTGGTGTGTCCAGCAGCTTCATCCCCAGTTCTCACCAAGAAACAGAGAGCCTGGAGCCACAGGCTGAATCCTGCTGTGCTTCTGCCCTGGGGCCCATTGCAAAGGGAAACTGAGGCATAGAAGAACCTCAGCAGATTTCAGACCTCATCCTGCCCTTTAGATCCACTGCCGAAAGCATCGTGCAGCCACAGGGAGAGGTGTTGGGGCACAGTTCCTCTGGGATGGGACCAGGGATGAGCAGGAGGGACGCAGTGGGATCCCTGGCTGGCTGTAACGCCATCCCCTTGCCTTCCCCCGGCACTGTCAGCGCCAAACCCACGCCGGAGGAGGTGCAGGGCTGGGCACAGTCCTTTGACAAGCTGATGAAGAGCCCGGCGGGGCGCAACGTCTTCCGGGAGTTTTTGCGGACTGAGTACAGCGAGGAGAACATGCTCTTCTGGCTGGCGTGTGAGGAGCTCAAAACCGAGTGCAACAAGCACACCATCGACGAGAAAGCCAGGATGATCTACGAGGATTACATCTCCATCCTCTCTCCCAAGGAGGTAGGAGGCAGAGCCTTTGAGGGGAGGGCTCAGGGTAAAATGGGGCTGGGGAGCATTCTTAGGGAGAGGGCTCTGTTCCAGCTGCTGCCAGAGCCCTGTGACAGTCTGGGGATGAGTTTGGCAGGGTAACAGCGGTGGGAAGGGGATATCCAGCCCCCCAAAATCCCCGGGACGCTGCCGGCAGTGGAACCGCGGGCCAGGTTGTGCTGCGGGGCCGAGACCTCACGAGGGCACCAGCGGGCCGAGGAAATGCTGCATCCCGGCCTGCAGCATCCCCGGAGTGGGGGTACCCAGGGCGGGACCACCCCAGCCCAGCTCCTTGTGCCCTGCCAGAGGACATGGAGGGGACCCAGAGATCTCCCCACTCCTCCCTGCAAACCTCCCCAACCACCAGGGCTCCAGTGCCAGTATCCTCTGGGATATGGAGCACACTGTGGTCTCCCCACATCTGGTGCCACATTGATACCCAACTTCCCATGAGGACGGGTGCAGGGATGGGTGCTGGGGCTGCAGGCTTGTCCTTGGGTGTCCCCCAGCCCCCAATTTCTCTCTGTGCCTCCCAGGTGAGCCTGGACTCACGGGTGCGGGAGGTCATCAACCGGAAGATGCAGGAGCCGTCCTCGCACACCTTCGACGACGCACAGCTCCAGATCTACACGCTGATGCACAGAGACTCCTACCCCCGCTTCCTGAACTCTGCCATTTACAAATCGCTGCTCCAGAGCGTCTCCCACTCCTCCTCGGAGTCCTAAGGGCACCCGCCAGCCGTGGGGACACCAGTGGGGACACAATGGCCGGAGGGCTCGGTGCCTCCTCCCCTCTGCCGCCTTCCTTGCCAGACCCCACCAAGTTTTTAGCTTTTTACCTATGAACTGTCACCCCGGTGTCTGGGCCACACTCCAAGACTGTCCCCAGGGCACAGCCTGGGCCAGCTTGTACTACTGATTGCCTGTCCTGTCCCCAGCGCTGGCCGGAGCTGGGGGAGCACAGGATAGCACCTGGGGCCTGGCTCCCCCCACACCCTGTTTTGAAGAGGTCACTTTATCCCATCTCCACCACACCTGGGGACACAGCCCATCCCCGTTTGCCACCTGAGACCCAGTTGGGGACTGGGTTGGGGGTTTTTTGAGTTGGGGAGGAGGTCGATTGTTGTTGGTTTGGGTTTGTTGGTTTTTTTTTTTTTAATTTTAAATGCTCTTTTGGTTGGCTTTTACTGGGGGACTTGAGGTGTGGGAGGGGGGGTTGACGAGCATCTCTGTACATATAAAAACTTGTCAGGTTTACCTCGCTCCAGCTGTTTGAGGTGGCCCAAAGGGCAGAGGGGTGGTGCTAGAGCCTGTTTGTATTCCCCATGGATCCAGAGGGAGCAGAGGGCAGAGCTCTGAGCAGCCAGAAGGGACCACAGATGGGGCTGTGCTCGGGGGGTGCACAGGGGGTGTCTCAGAGCTGCCTCCAGCCAGTCCCCATGACACATCAGCACTGTTCCAGGACAGCACACACTGCCACCCCAAACCCAGAGCATCCTGCATCCTTGGTTCATGGACCTCAGAGAGGGGGAAAACACCTGTGCAGGTGTTGTTTGCCCTCCTGCAGAACCCACAGGCACCAGGAGCCCTGAATGAGAGAGCTCCCAGCTGGCCCAGACCTGCCCTGCCAGCGGGGAGAAGCGCAGGGGTCTGCCCTGCTCCCTCACTGAGCAGGGACCCGGGCTCCACGCAGGATGGGAAGTGCCACAGGGAGGATACAGAATTCCCATGTGGTTTTCACAGCACAGGGAATGATTGACTGAAGGCCCAGTATGCAGGATTAAAACATGTCTGTCCCTGCCCTTCACACCGAAACAAAGCCAACATGGGGGTTTTGCTGCCAGTCTTTGCTTTTCCTGACCCACCACAGCAGTTTCTTATTTATCCACCCCTTCCCCTCTTCTCTTCAGCCCTTCCAAAGAAAAAAAGTGCTTTTTATTGAACATATTTTTTGAACAAACCAATTCTTTCAGCTTTTTTTGGTTTTGTTTTTGTTTCCTTCCTTCCTCATGGCATGACTGTGTGGAAATTCATGTCAGTAAATTTAGTTTTCTTTGCCAAGCTGGAAATACAGTTCAAGAAAATGTATTTTGAGAGAGACCAGCAATGGTTTATTAGGAATGTCGGTATTGTTATTATTGGCAGGTTTTGCCCCAGTCTGCACCCTTACAGCATCCCCACCCTGCACAAGGGAAGTTTTAGTTCTGGGTTTATTCTGTAAGGGAAATACTCTCAAATGTGGCCCCAGCCTGAATGGTGGAGGTTGAGCATCCCTGAAGCTGTTAAAGAGCATGGCAGGGGGTCAGAGCCCCCCTCCACACATCACTGAGGTCTCAGAACAGGCAAGACCCCACTGCCACCAGATAATCTGGTTTTCCTCTTGCTCCCAATCCCTTTTAAACACCTTACAAGCAAATCTTTACTTCTGAAACACTTCTTTACCCAGTGTGCTTCCCCTCCCTGGCTCTCCTTGGTGGTACCCCAGAAAATGGCACTGTAAAATGCCATGGTTCTATTCCCAAACTCCTGAAAGGTACCTAATTCAGGATTGTCAGAAGGCTGTACACGAGCTCAGCTCTGCTCCTCCCAGGAGCACAAGAGGAAAGGCAAGAGGCACTGGTCAAGAGCTGGCTCCCTTTCCCAGCACACGAGCCAGTGCCGTGGTCAGCGTGAGTTTCAGATCCTGAAGCTTTTTTTTCGGCATCACTGCGAGGACACTGCTCCCTCCCAAGCCTGGCTTGAATAATCCCATTCACCACAAGACTCGTGAGGCTTAAAGGAGTTGTCAGCGTCTTTGAATATTTTCCTTCTTGGGAGACTTGGCTGCACCCTGTAAAGTGAAAGCCCTGAGCGAAGGATGCTGGTGGGATCCCTGCCTCCGGAGCTGCACAGCCCTCAAAGGGGCTGGGAGCACGTTTTCCGCTGCTTTCATGTGGCTGCTTACTCCTCTCCAAACATCTCCGAGGTCTCTGCTCAATGTCTGCTGTCTGGCATGCTGGGAAGCCAGTGGAAATACTTGTTTTTCACTCTGGAAGAGGGATGCCATGAGAGATGTGACTGCAAACGCTCCTGCCCTGCTCGTCAGCACAAGAGCTGCAGGGCACAGCACTGCTCCTGGGCAGCCTCAGACCCACAGACTGTGCTGGGGTCCCCCAAATGCTGCATCACCCCAGTTAAAGGCTATGAAAAGGAAAGAGGGATTTTAAGTCTAACTGAAAGCTGTTGTGAGCTCAGATGGAATTTCCCCACCAGGTTTTAGTTAGCTCCCAGAAGGAGTCCGATTCTGCAGATCTCCTTCACAGAGTCCCATCTGCAGATGTGGCACCTGGGGCTGGCTTTGCCACAGGTTCTTTTCCTTATCTGACCCCTTCCAAGCACTAGCTCTGAGCTCACTTCAAACCTCCTCCACTTCTACAGCTAAGTGCTAACAGATCCCACCCATCCCTCTAGCCCTTACCTTCTCCAGATCCAAGCCTCTGGAAAATTTCCTGTACTTGCAGCATTTTCCCTCCTCCTGAGCCTCTCCAGCAAGCCCCTCTGAAACTCCGGGCTGTTTTTCAGCTGCCAAGCTACAAGCAGAGCACAAACAGGAAGGTGCCTGGGACTCCCTTGGAACAGTCTGGGGTGCGATTGTGGCTGGTGTCACCCTGCTTTCAGTCTCTTACAACCCAGGCAAGTACATTCTTATCTTTGCAGCAGCCAATGCTGTTGGCATGTAAAGGCTCGAGATGCCAGGGAATCAGTGCAAAATCCAGTAAATGCTGCCAAGATGGAAAGCAATGTCTGATCTGTACCCCAAAAGCTGTGTCCTGTCAAGAGAACTGCCCACCCAGCTGCCCCAGGGCTTGGCCCAGTGGCTGAGATTCCATGAGGTGACAGGAACAAGCTTCACGCACCGAGGGTGTGCCTACAAGTCATATCTCACTTTCTGCTGCTCCAGGCATTATTCAGTCCTCATCCACCTGGACACAGACCGCCTGTCAAGTTCTCATGCTGGAAAAACAAAGGGCTGCACACACAGTTGAAATAAAAGTCAGAAACTGACAAAAATGTTTAATATTAGTTTTGAAGAGAGAGTGACCGTACTCGCTTAGATGAGAAATAATGACTGGGTGTGTTTAGTGAGCTCTCCTGCCAACCTGTCAGCCCAGGGCTGTGGCTCTCTGCGAGGCCCAGGCCTCCCCGCTGCTGCTCTCGGTGTGTGACAATGCAAACTCACTGGGACACAAAACACAATTGCCGTGGGAGCCGGCGCGTGGAGGCTGCGCTCAGGTCTGCGTTTGGCTGCCGCTCTCGGGCCATGGCACATGTCAGCAGAACTGCAAGAGAAGGGAGTTTAAACCCCAATTAGAAACTTCACTGCAGAAGAAGGTAAGGATCCAGGTGTGGGCTTGTTTGAGAAACTGGCAAGGGCTTGGGGCCAAAGGGAGTTCCCATGTGAATCTCTCAGCTGTGGCTCTTCGGCACTTTGTAGTGGCATCATTTCTGC
Organism: Oreocharis arfaki; assembly: GCA_013398015.1. Classification (NCBI taxonomy): domain Eukaryota; kingdom Metazoa; phylum Chordata; class Aves; order Passeriformes; family Paramythiidae; genus Oreocharis; species Oreocharis arfaki. The sequence goes on from VZRR01001819.1 coordinate 21,228, forward strand.
TCACCACTGACCAGGAGATTTCTGCTCACCCCTGAGCTCTGTGCACAGCACAAAAGAGCAGTTTTGAAATCCTGAATATCATCACCACTATCCCTCAGAGGGCAGAGGCAGCATGGAAAGCACTGTGAAGCAGGTTATGGAAGGTTATGAGGAGAGAGCAGGGAATGTGCAAGTGAGACTTGACCCCAGCTGATCTGCAAAGATGGGATGAACCCAGGAGCTCTTGCCTCTGTGCTGGGAGGAAAGATCATTCTCTAGAGCCAGTGAGGGTTTGGCAAGCACCTCTGAGCAGCAGCCAAGTGCGTGCAGCATGGTGGGTGCAGCCACCCCAACACCCCTCAGTGCCAGCAACAGCCTTCGTGCGATACCTTCCAGCGATTCCCACACTCGTTGCACACGACGAAGGTGGTCATGGGCTCATCAGAGCTGCGGGTCTGCACCTGGGGGGGACAGAAGGGAGGCGAGAGCTCAGCACCACACGAGGCCTTGTCCCTCTGGCCTCCAGGGATTTGTGCTGGGCTCACAAAATCAGTGAGAGAACGAGGCTTGGGACGGCAAAAGGAGCTTTCCAGGAAAGTAAGGCTGGTGGCTGTGTTACACACAGATACACACCTGTACACACATCCTGACCCTCTCCACCTTGACATTACCTGAGTGACAAGTTTTGGGGCAGCATACTTCCCTCCTCACCCAATGTGCTGCCCATTCCTTGCAGGTGATTCTGGCAGTGGACATACCCACATCCAATCCCTCCCCAAACCATCCCCCAGGAAGGGATGTGGCCAGCAGTGCCATGACAAACCCCTCAGTCCCAAGCACACGCTCCACAGCAATGCATAAAAAAGCACTCAAGCCAGTCCCATTCACAGACCAGTCCTACATCCTGGCCTCACAGGAACACACTCAGGGTTACCAGGTTCTGCACAGTTCCAGTCTGGTTTGTGTTTGAGCCATTAAGGAACTCTGATATTTAACCCAGATGTGATTGCTGCCTCTGACTGGCTCTTGCCAGAAACACATACTTCACTAAAAACCAGATTTTCGTGGCATTTGAATACCACAAGGCAGATCTAGACTGAAAACACTGGTACTCCCTACACTAGTCAGGCAGAACTGTGCTGAGGGGTGATTATGATGATCTATGTGTGTAATTACCCAATGTGCAAGAGTCATGGTATTTGCATGATGCAAATTAACCATTTTGGCAAGAATGCTGGATAGCTGAATTCTATAATTCTCTCTCTTTACTGTCTGCTTCCAACATGCTCATAAATGCCAGTTCATCTACTTGGGACTTACAACATCTCATCACCCACTACTGATTTCACTAGAAAACAAATCAAAATACAGAAAACCTCCTGATATTTCTATTTAGACAACACTGTTGTGTCCTGCTCGAATTCCAGGCAGTCAAACTCCAGTCCACTACAGGTGGAGACAGTCCCATGTGCTGGGACAGCCCAGGAATGCTTACTGAGAGCACTGTGGGATGCAAGGCTGCTGCTGAGCCAAAGGAAACTCCCTGGTCAGATTCCTGGATCTCCTCCTCTTTCCATGTGTTTGTATGTCAAGTCCAAGCAGATGCAGGAGCCTCACCCGGCACTTGCACACGCAGTTTGTGCGCAGTCACTCAGCAGCAATCTGGTGGCTGCTGGTGCATTTTTGGGTATCTGCACATTCTAGACCACTGACTCACAGCAAAGGCACATTTATCTCCAGATGCCTGGCACGAACATGGGAGCTAAAAAGCACTGGTAATGCACAAGGCTTCCAGCAGCTGGCCATGGGGAAGAAAAATCCTCTGTCTGCTCACATCACAGCTTCGTTTATTCCTTTTGTTTCACCCATTTCATGCTATTTGAATTTAAGTAGGTTGGGATTCATCCAGCTGCAGGTTATCTATATTCTTAATTTACTTTTAATACCATCAACATGTCTGACTCAGTTTCTACAGCCTCCCCTCTACACTACCCACTCCTTTCTTGTCTGAATCCCAGCATTCCCAGCACCTGCTTTCAGTGTAGAGCACTGCTGCCCTTTTGAAAGCTTCCTTAGCGCTGCACAACTCCTGCTCTTGTACAAGTGAGCCAAAAAGTTACACAAGCTCACAGAAGCAGGTGCAGACGTACATTTTAGACAGCCTGAGTGTTTTCTGCCCACCAGTAGCAAAATTTGTGCCATGCTGCAGGGCCTGCCAAGGAGCAGTGGGAGCTCGTGACTGTGACAGATCATGTCCTGTGCAAAGGCCAAGACAGGAACAGGAAAACCAACCTGGGTGTAGGTGCAGTTCTTCTTCTTGCATTTCCCACAGGTGAAGAGGTCTGTCTGTGTCCCTCCTGTCTTGGCCATCTGATGCTCCCGGATTGCTTCTTTTGTCATGGCTTTCCTAATCTCTTTCAGCTCATTACTGGCCATTTCCTTCAAAAAAAAAAAAAAAAAAGGCAACAAAATCACACCTGCCCAGTTTTACCACCACATCCACTATAGTGGAAAGAGCCAACAGGACAGGACAGCCAGACAGATGGGCATTAAGACAGAAAGCCTGTTCCAATTCTGGTTTCTGGTTCATACCCAGGGCCTCAAGATGATGTGAAGGCCCAACAAACCACTCTCCACACACCATCACTAGCACACTCCATGCACTCTGACAGCAGCTACTGAGAAATCTGCAACCCTGGCAGCAGCCCAGCCCTTTGCCTCCAGCTAAGCCTCAGGACACATCCCCCGTGAGAAGCAAACCCTGCTCCTCAGGCTCCCTCACCTCCGAGGTCATCACCGCGATCTGCTCGGGGGTGATGGCCCCACACAGAACGTTCTTCTTCAGCTCAGGATTTTTGGAGTCCTTCAGGTTGGAGATGCGGCTCCTCACGCGGTTTTTGTATTTCATGTCGGTGTTCTTGACATCCTGGTAGATGCGTAAGGGCAGTCAAGGAGCCTGCAAGCAACCCAGAGGCATCAAGCACTTCCCAGCCACCCGTGAAGAGCAGGGATTGTCACCCACTGCCAGGATGAGGGTGCTGGGACCCAACAGCAGCACCTGCTCTGGATTTGAGAGCGGGTTTATACAATTCCAAAGTCCAGGGGCTTCCAGCTTGGGCTTTTTCACTGTGCTGGAAATATTCAGCTATGCTCAGGTTTTACAATCTGCCCTTTATCTCAGCAAGGCAGCCACAAACCCCTCCACTGAAAGAGCCCAGCTGCACCTCCAACCCCACAGTTCCCAAACCAAGCAAACTCCTGACTTATCTCACATCAACATGGACCTTGATCCTCATTGCTCCATCCCTTCCACTGCTTTTGTCCAGATCCACACACTCTCCTCAACAGGGACCACAGGGAAGTTGCACAGATTTGGAAGCAGAATCAAAAGCAGGAAAAAGCACTCTGATGGGAAGGACAAAACTAGGGATTATAGTCTCTGAGCTCCCAACTCCACACTGGTGGTTCCTTAGTGACCCAGGACTCAGCCAACCAGAGCTGGAACCAGACCCAGAACCCTGACAAGCTGCAGCAGAACATCTATGCACAGACAGCCCCGTTTTTCCTTTGAGCACATGGATTTCACTGCTGGAGGCATGCAGGCCCTCGAGGAAGCACTGTACAGCAAGGATATACTCTTCAATCTGGGCTGCTATGTGCTCGCAGTCAGCGCCGATGGCGATGTAGTCGTCTGTAAGACAGCAGAAACAGGAGCTCAGTGGCTTCCAAGCAGGCCAGGGTTCCCCAGGCTCAGTATTTCTGAGCTACACATCTGGACAGTTTGCTGTTTTGATTCACATGCTCTTCCCATCAAATGGCATCTTGGCCTTTGCTCTTGCTACTCTCTGACCCTTTGGAAAAGGGCAGTGATGGAAATAGATTAATCCAGCCAGTCTGTGCCCTGTGCCCCTCTGGGATATGGACTGCATGAGACAAAGCTAACAACAGCCTTAGCCCAAGAACTTAGTTTTCCAATATATTCTTAATATAATTGAAATCCAACATCTATAGGCAGGAATTGAGTTTCACCAGATATTCACCTCATTGAGAAGTAACTCTACTCAGACCAACCATCTGGGAGGGCCTGGAGGTGTGCAGCACAGGGATCAAGCCTTCCTTTCTCATCTCACCTCAGGACTGCCTGCTCCTCCCCTCTTCTCCCACACACCAGTTAAACAGCATCACATAGAACGCATAGCTGCCATGGATTTGGACAGCCAGTATGGTAACCACCATAAAGCAGGGAGGGTAGGGCACAGCTGAGCTCAGGGAAAGGCTCAAAGGAACTCCTTCCAAGATTTCACATGGAAAGGGTTTTTCTAAGAGCTGTGCAAAGCATTTAATGCAGCATATAAACACATGCACAGGAAGGCTAGAAATAAAGACTTCATGAACTTCTCCATCTGTCATCTACACTCCTTGGCTCCAAATTAGCAAGACTCTGCAGTGCTTAGACCCAAATTTTTTAAAAGGATCTGCGGTGTGGACACAACCAGATGCTAAAACTTCCAGAGATGCTGAGCACCTGCAGCTGCCTCTCACTTGAGATGGCACAGTCTGAATGCAAGAGGGACCTGTTCCACCCCAGATCCGGAGGACAACGATATTTAAGGAGCTCCTGTCTGCAAAGACAGCAGAGTCTGACAGCAGATGCTGACTGGAATAAGCACCATTCCTACAAAGTCCTTGTACTGAGTTACAGCTTCACTTTGTGCCCCAAGGGTGACAGGGAAGACAGCTTCACTTTACAGCAATCAGAAAAGACCTAGAAAGTGAAGCAAATCCCTGCACACCTGCAAGACTGAACTTCTACACAGACCACCCCATGTTGCAGAGCAGAAGACCCAAGTCACCCCATGTTCTTAACAGCCACTGCCTGACACACTGTCGTGCCTCCAGCCCAAGCCAGGTCCCTGTGGAAGTGTCTGAAAACGCGGCAACAGCAGCAAGTTCATCAAAGGGGTGACCAGTGGCTAGACTGAGCTGCTGGCAATAATCCTTTGACAAGGCTGCTCCAGAACAGTGTGCCTAAGCTGAGCTGGCACTGACAGTCTCTGTCAGAATGCTCCAGGAGCTGTGAAGCACTTGAGGCAATGCAGGGTTCCCCCAGCACTTACCATCAGCCTGCAGAGCTGCTGTCAGCATCTCCCTGCATTTGTTGCGCACAGCGTCGCAGGTGATGGGGGCCGGAGGGAAGGTGGTGATTTTGGGGGTGGTCGGAGTCTTTGGAGGCTCCTGCCTTTTGTTGGAGCTAAAAGAAAAACTTCACCTGTCAGAATGTCTCAGTTTGGGCCACTGAGAGCAGAGAAGGGAGCAGCAGGTATGTGGCCAAGCATCCTGTTAATCATAATACAGAACCAGTCAGAACACAGTGCAAAGTCATTGTCCCAGATCAGCACAGAGCACAACACAGCGGCCAACGCCCTCAGCCAGACACGAGCTCTCCTGTGGACACTGCTGGCTGCCAGCAGAGGTTTAATCCATGAACAACCCTGCCAACCATCTTGTGTTATTCAACACGTATCAGCTGCTGCACCACTGGGCATCAAGTGAAAACATTACTGTTGGACACCACCAGTAACCCAAATACACTCAGGACATCAGAGACCATCAGCACTCTCAGTATGGCAGTGCAGATTCAAAGTGCTTCTTTCCTCTTTGCAGGACACCCAGCCCATAACTGCTCTCAGCAGAAAGCAAGCAGAAAGCTCCAGAAGGAGCTGCTGTGCTAAGGAAAAGAAAGAAAAAGAAAGAAAATGGCTCCTTCAGCTTTGATATTTAAAAAACACCACCGCCAAAGCATAGCACATAAAAGGTTCTTCCTTTTTCCTGTAATCTGAGCAAGACTCTGATTACTCATCTCACAGAAGAGCAACCCCACACAGCCACACACAGCTCACACAGGTGCCAGGCTAGCACAGGACTAAGAAATACTGCTTCACTCTCAAAAATAACTCCATTTCCACCTGCAAGCAATCACAGGCAAGGGAATGCAAACACCTGCCTGCTGTGGCTGACTCATCGGGTCACCTGCCAGGGGAGCTGGATGGAGACCTGCCTGCACAACCAGCACATGATGTGGGCAGGTTGAGTCACTGCTGCGGGGTCTGCATGCAGAGAAGGAACCTCACTGAGCAGCTCAGCTGGTTGTGCACCCAGAAAGCCTAACATCTGCACATGGAGTTAGTCAGCCCTGCAAATACTGCTGCTAAAAGATCTGGGTTAGTATGATTCACAGATGATTTTCTAGAGCTTTGCTCTCCCCCATAAATCTAGGCAGCAGAACAGCAATTTTTTTTTCAGCAGAGATTGCTCTGGTTTTGGTGATTGGGCTGTAAAATTCCCTGTATTTATGGCCAATGCCTGGTACCATTATCACACAAAGAGACAGGGAAAAAAAGAGAAACCTCAATATTTCACCCATGCCATGCTGGCAGTATCTCCTAGAAGATCCAAGTGGCTTGACAATTTTCGTTAAGCTGGGCCACTACTGCCAGTTCTTTGCCATCAAAAATAAATTTGTTATGAACAAGCACTTCCACTACGCTGTCCTGGAAGGGATTAGTCAGCCCACAAAAAAACAGCACTAAGCTGGAAACCTTCCGAATCTGCTGCTGCACAAACTCAGCCAGACGACTTCAGGAGCTTACCCTGGGAGCTCCTGTGACTAAGGTCATATCCAGTCTGGCTCAAATCCCACAGATCACCACTGGGGCTACTGGATTTCCACAGTTCAGAACCTCACCAAGCCCTTTTCAGAAGCATTCACCAGTGAACCTTCAGCAAATTCAAACCAAAGCAGAACTTTGATTTCTTCCCCAGATGAAGGAGATGATGCACTCTGTGAGGGAGATTGTATTGTGAGCCCACTGTGTTTCTCTTTCACCAGTAGCTCAATAAAACCCCTTTACTACCAGCTGGTTTTACTGGTCGGCACTGCAGGAGCCCATTAAAGACCAGATTTGTGTCCAAACAGCTCAAAACACTCAGTAAGATTTAAACTGCACATGTTACAGAAAGAAGAAACAACTTAGCCTGTCAATAATCCATTAGATGATGATTTTCTCCCATCTGGAATTTAGAAACTGCCATCAGGTACTTCTGTGTTTAAGAAGCTACACACAAATCACAGGCAGCACTCGTGGGGGTGTATATACCAGAGCATACACCAAGGAACAACTCATAATTCAGGAATAACCCATCTGAAAAATCACAGCTTCTCAGGTTGCATAAAATAGTTTGGAAAAATTAGACTTCCCAAAGGACAAAGGCAAAAGGCCGAGAGAACACACTTACAGTAAAAGGAAGGACTGAAGGAGTATGGGTGGTTTGTGGCAAGGGAAACTTAAAGGAGACAAGTCCTGAAACTCCTTACAAAGGCAGATGGTAGGCAAAAATCCACAGAAGGATGGGTTTAGTAAAACAGGTTTTGATTGAGAGTAAGTTTTAAACTGTAAAGGTGAGTTCTGAATAGGAAATACTGCCAAGGGCAGCTGTGGAAATGCCCTGCCCTGAGGTCTTCTAGGGCTGTCAAAGAGTTTGAAAAAAGCCTGGCAGGAACAGCTTGGGCAGAGGTTGTGCTGTGCTTGGAAGGGGCTGCAGAAGTTTCCCTGAGAGCTCTTCCAGATTTAAATTTTGTGTCATTTTGCCAGCAACAAACAAAGGTCTCCCAGGGCAAAACCCTGTGTGTGAACTCAGTGACCTCAGTGTGAACTCAGAACACTGACCTTTCACAATGAGTCCTTAAACACAGGTCTTCAAACCGGTATCTGCAGAAGTAATACTTGATTTTCAGGGAGGTTTTATCTGCAAATGTTATAGACTTAAATATTTAGATGTTTATTCCTTGGGGGTGGGAAAGAGCTTGACAAGATGCAAGGTAGTCCCATTTCTGTTAGCTGATGAGGAAAGATACATTTGCCTGCACACACACGTCATCCATGCCCTGAGATGAGAGCTGATCCCTCAAGAATTAGATGAAACAGACTTCTCAGCCATTTCAAAGACAGAAAATTATTTATTAAGGTTTAGAGGTTAGTTTATAAATAGAATAGTTGGGAAATAAAGCTCAAACACACCTAGAAGACTTATTTCAGGAAATCCTTGTGGTTCACACTGTTCCTGTTAAACAGGAGAAAGAGCTTGTAAATCTATCCAGGCAGCAGAAGTTTATACATAAAACAAGGTTATGCTGGAACAAAATGGTGGCAAAGCAGCAGCCAGGGACTGCAAGCAGAACTCAGGGCTGCACTGAAAATCCCACAGAAGAGCTAAATTCAGGCCACGGATCCAAAACCTCCTAATAAAGGCAGTTTAGAGAATCCTGGAAAAGAAAAACCTCATGCTGCCAGAGACAGAAACATTAGACACAGCCCATTAAAATGTACTACACTATGGGTCTGAAATTCTACAGCACAACAGAGTATGCTTTGGATTAGAGTAATGCAGCATCTAAACTCACAGGTGCCAGCTCCACGCTGGCTGGCTCAGAGCCTTCAGGTCTTGCACTGATAGCTCCAGTCACTACACAGGGATTGCTACATCTGTGCTCCATAAAGTAAGATGAGTTTCAGGCCAAGAGTTAGTCAAATATTTCTCCCTGACCAAAATGGAAGGTGTAGCCAAAATCTATCAGACTAAGAGGCTGAAATATCTGAATACAAACTGATCTCTCTGGTGTCTCGACAGCAGCCCCATCTGAACCAGCTATCACACACGGAGCAACCAGTCTGACTCCACTGCAGCCTCTGCTTCAAAGAACAGAGACTCTTCTCTGCTAATAAATTATTATTTTTTTAAGGCAGATTAGTAGTTCATTTTGCAGGACTGGAAAAAAAGGATTCCTTTCTCTGGAAGAGAGCCTGGCTCAACAGACTGACACCAGGAGCTGGCCCCTGCTCCTGGTCTAGGCTACACTAATCCATTGGCTTCTGTTCATCCTTCACAGCCAAGGGGATGCTTTGCTAGTCAGAAGATGGAGGCTGAATACACGTAAAAAGCATCACGGATTAAAAAACCCCACTAAACTGCAGTATCTGCAGCACATTAAGGCACAAGGGAACATCAGCAGCACAAGCCAGACAGCTCCACACCACACACCTCATAAGTGACAAAGCAAGAAGGCAGCAAGGAAGGGTTCTGCCTCTGTGCCTACAACCAAGATCCTGTTCCCAGTGAAATCCCACAGATCTGGAGAGCCCTGGCTCCTATTGTGCACTGCATCACTGAACTCCATCCTGGCTGTAAGTCTCCCAAGCCCTTTCATTGCAATATTTAGCAAATTCTTTTTCCCATTTTATGGAAGTGAGATAATCAAAGATACCAATCATTTAAAGTCATGGAGCTCAGCATCAGCAGCCTACTCTCCACCAGCAGCTCTGTGTCGAGCTGCAAAGGCTCACCCTCAAGTGCAAGCCTTAAAAGAGCTGAGCAAAAATAAAGAAGTGACAAGAAAGTGACCAACAAAGGCTAGAAACATGGAAAATCTGCAAGCCAGCAGGACTACTGAATTTACAGTATTCAGCTTGAATACTCTAAATCTTCTGTCGAACTTGGGAAATTGGCTACATCACTTAAGAGCCAAATCTAGGAAGCACACACCCTCCTGGGATCTGAGGCTGAGAGAAGTCTCTAGAATAAAGCTTTCAATCCCATTTTTTCCCCTCCTCTTTGATCACTGCCTGCACTCAACAGCTGCAGTCACAGGCAGTGGAAACAGGATGCAGCATTCAAAGCATGGCAAGGAGCAAGCATGCAGCTGACCTGCCAACTGGGGGACATCAACCACAGGGAAAAGGGGACTTCTGCTGGGATTTGTCAAGGACAAAGAAACGCAAGTTTTACTTTAGTAATGTATCAATCAATCCCATCCATCACTTGGTACTGCAAAGGCCAAAAATAATCTTCATTCTAAGGAGTTCAAAGTTAGAAATAAACAAAAACGCATAAAAATGCAATATAAAAAAGAATAGAGGAATGTTCTACCACTAGAAAAAACAACACATAACCAAGAGTAAAAAAGTGAAATAAAATATGAATAAATTTTAAAAACTCACTAAAGCCACTGTATCTTTAGATGTGTACTTCTGAATTACAGTTAATTAATAACACCACACAGATCAACCTTGAAGAAGAAACACTCCCAGTGTCTCTGACCAGGAGTTTGACTACCCAGAATTCCTGACTCGGACACTTAAAAATAAAAATTAAATTAATGTGCCTTAAGAAAATTTAAATTCTGTAACGGTGTCATCTTTGGTAAAACGGAACTATTACCTTTGATCTCTTGAGTTACCAGTCTCCTTGGAGGAAGATGTTGGCAAGGACAAGCTTTTCTTTTTCTCCTCATTCTTTTCCTCAGAAGCATCTATGTTCAAAAGAGGAATCAGTTCAGAACTGTTTTTGATGTTACAGCCCTGCCAATATTCCTCAATGCTTTCACACAACCCACTGTTGGCCTAAAGCAAATTATTCTCCCAAAAAGAATCAGGAGAAAATGCCTTTATGGCCTTCATGCTTTCCAACAGACCTTCTCCTTGCCTCCAAGTAGAAACTAATTCAAACAAAAGCTTTCCCCAGCAAACTAAAGAGCAATCACCTTCCCTGCCTGGGAGATAAGCTTCCTCACAAGACATGCCTCACAAGACATGCCTCATCACAAAAGTTTCTTTCAGAGGCTGCTGAGCAGGGATTAGATCAAGTTCTCTCAAGCACCACTAAAAGCAGAATTTCCAGCCAACACCAGCTGAAGGGCCAGTACAGGCTGGTCCTTGTGGGAGTACAGCTTCATCTGATTCCCAAGTGCTGCTGAAAGCCACCAGCACAACCCTGGAGAGGACTTTCATGACACTGTAGAACAAGTTTGACCCAGAGGTAAATCATCTGAGCCTAGCCAATACACACCCAATCTAATGAGGAGGTGACAATCCAGGCAGGACAGGAAAACACTTTTAACACTCATCCAGCCTAGCAAGAAATGGGAGCCCATAAACAGGAAAGCCTCCCCAGCTGGAAACAGTCCATGTGAATTTATCTACAAGGTGGTGAATTAAGACCCTTCTCCAGCTCACCACCCAAAATGCATTCCAGCACTTCCCTCCCCGAGCTGTTGCACGAGGCTGACAGCACACATGGTGTTAATGCCACACAGAGCACAAGTGGGAGCAGAAGGTTCAGAGCACAGATACTGCTTCTACAAATAACGCTGCTAATTATTATGTGCTGCGGTACAAGTTAACAGTCCTGAAGCTTTCAGTGCTCTTCCAAGGATGAGCTGGCTAAACAGGAGCTAAATCTAAGGGGATGCATGATAGAACACAAAACTCGAAAGACAGAAGGTGGAATTGTGAAAGCTGATTTGCTAGAATGTTTTATTCAGATCAGGAGATAAGCTCTCCCAAAAAACTCAGCCTCCCACTGAAGCCAGCTTCTTCACAAGTTGAATCTGACAGGAACATGCTGATTTCCTTACCTAGAAGTTTCTTCCAAGATTTGATGAGGGATTTGGCAAGTGATATCACTTCTTCATCTGTGCTCTGCTTCCTCAGTGCATTCACCGACATCCCAATGCGGGTGGACTGCAAGGGAACACCCCAGTGAATCACTCCAGAACAAATTCATTATTTGTTACTAACTGAAATCCCAAATAACCCCAACAAAGCCCAAGCCATGACCAAGACAGGAGTATCCAAGGGCTTGCAGAATGATTCTCTGACCCTTACAACTTTGGAAGAGCGAGATGACACTCCCCAGCTCCCACAACTGAACAGAAGACACATCCAATCACCCACAAATCCCTTCCCTACACACTTACAAGTGACATTCAAACTCAGAGGGAAAAACTCCAAGATGCATCACAACCTCCAAATTGTAATTCTGCTCACTCCTCCCCAGTGTCCTGAATACCACCACTACAAAGAACTTCTCCCACGACTGCCCTCTGTGTTTGCTGCTTTAACCCAGTCTTTCCTCTTTTTGCAGCCTAAAAACAAGATTTGAGCAGTTACACACATGGTGACCCAGAGCTGTTTAATTGCCAGTCCAAAGCCCAACTTCAGCACTGTTTTATTGGATTTAATGTTTATTTTGATGCTTTGCATGAGGCAAGAAGTGTGAGGAAATCTATCAAGGTTTTTTAGACAACATTTTGAACTCATCCAGATGCAGACTTCAGCTTTTATCATAACTGTGCAACTCACCTGCAGTAAATCCAAAGTCATAGGCATGCTTTTCAGTTCTTTCAGCAAATCCATTGCACCTTCCTGGGGAGGAAAAGAGAAAGTGAATGAGTGCCTCAGCTTTTAGTAAAGAAATTAAACAGCTTGGGAACAAAGAATTCAAAGGGAAAAACACCAACAAGAGTTCCGCGAAACATCAGCAAGCTCACTGCTGGCATTGCTGTTCCAGAGATACAGTAGATCCTGCAACCTGAAGGCATCTGAATTATTGGAATGGGCAAAACAGAAGACCACTGCAGTGTTACAGGTCTTTGCTCGTGTACAGTACAAGTGCAGCATTAGTTTATCATTCTCACCTGGCAAGCTGAACATTTTTAACACCTGAAAAACACACTCTGAATCACAACTGTCAATGACTCCATGTAGCTGCTTCCTAGTTTTCATATTAATACCCCTCTCTGCACAGGACAAGAGACCAGGAACAAAGCCAGCAAGCTGTGATGATGAAGAGCTGATCACTTGAAACTTGTTCTGTGAAGTTTCCTTACATCATCCATGAACCCAGGACCAGAGAAAATCTGACTAGGAATCTGGAGATACCTAAAACTGGCAGTCACTCAGAACTGAAACTCACTTGTCTCCCTCTAGCAGATCCCAGCCTGGCGTAGGCCTGTCTCCATTCAGCTGGCTCTTTCCTCCCAACCCCCTTCCCTCAAACAAGGCTTCCAGTGTTCACATTTAGCAGCTCATTTACAGCACCGACCACTCCAAGCCCACTTGCAGCACAAGGCCTGCACAGCCACCATTGTAGGGAAGCGAAGCCGCCTGCACTGACAGCCCTGTCCTCACATCCGTCCTCTCTCTGCAGAAGGGCTGCTTCCGACTCATGCCAGGAAGCAATCCAGCTGCAATCCACCCTACAGAACAGACGCCAAAATCAAAGCAGAGTCAAAACTTTCAGCGTGCACACAAGCAACTCACACCAGCATAAGCCACACGCATTTACCGTACCAGAAAGACTGACTTCCCCCTCAGGCAGTCTCACACCTTTCCGTTCCTCCAGCCCTGAACACACAAAGCGACCCGGCGATTCCCGACTCCAAACGGAATCATTTGGCAAAATGGCAGCAAATGAGGATCCACAAAAAAACTAGAGCAACAAACAGGTACTCCAGGAAATTGTCCTGCAGGAAGAGTTCTCAGATTAGCCAACACACAACATGCTGCAGTTCAGCACCATCTCAAACGCCAGCCAAGAGGACACGTTGCATACCCCTCGTGTAAGAAGCTGCCTCTTTCCCAATGAAGCTGGAAACAAATTCTGCAAAGTTGCTCCTTTCCTATTTCAACACCGGTGCAAAAAACCTGCCACCAACGAGAACAGGCATCACAGGCTGCACTTTAGCCCAAACACACTTCCCTGGGTTGTTCCAACAGCGACACGAGTGACAGTGCCCGCCCTACGCACGGTTGGCAGGGCCAGTCCAACATCCATAAGTTCATGTGACAACAGCACCCAGCATCCCACCACATGGATACCACACTCCTCTAATCCCTTCCCCTCCTTACCCATCATCTCCCATACCCCACAGCCCTTCCCAGCCCCAAAATCCCTCTCCCCCACCCCAAACACAGATGTACAGCCTACCTCCATCACAAACCCTTGTAAGCTTTCTGCCTTAGCACTTGCACGACGCTGTGTTCCTACAAGCACTGATATATCCCATTAAGCTGGAAAGCACCGGCTACTGTCCCCCCAGGCTGTCACCCGGGTCACAGCACACCCTGCGAGACTCCCCGAGTGCAGACAGCAGCTTGGCCAGCCCTCGACACTCCAGAGGCCACAGGATTGAGCAGTAGTGCCGGTGTGGGATGGAGATACAGGAAGCAAATCCATCAGCACCGGGGTCTTCCCCGAAGGAACACTAGAATCCCAGGCCGGTGCTGGTGGGCATTCTCCTTCCAAAGGGCTCCCAACGGGACAGGAGAGAAGGGCTGAGGATGCCCTCCAGGAGGAGAACACCGTGCAGGCAGCACAAGGTGAGCCCCGGAGTGCTGAGACGTGGGCTGGGGATGCCTGAGGCCGGGGTGGGGCGGGGGGCTCAGCATGGGGACTGGGGGTTCCCACGGCACCCAAGGGGGCACATGGAGCTGCCCGCCCAATAACTGGCAGGGGGCGGGTCGCACACCTCCGCAAAGGATGGGGAAGGGAGAGGGCGACGGGGTCTGGGGGAGGGAAACCCACTTTAAGTGGCAGAGCTTCTGCTCCAGCACGATGTAACGACCGGGGCGGCACTGAAACAGAGGCCCCCAAAATGGGGGCTGGGGACGGGGAGGCCCCTCACAACGGGCACCGAGGGAGAGGTGGGGGTCCACCAGCACGGCAGCGAGGAGGGGGCCCTGCGGAGGGGGGGGCCCGCGTCCGCCAGACAAGAGCCCGGGGCAGGGGGCGGCCCCCCACCCCAACCGGGCAGCGGGGGCCCTGCCGCCGCCACTCACCGCGTTCTTCTTGGCCACCATCTTGTCCAGGCGCCTGGCGATACGCACGATCTCGTCCTCCCCGCCCATCGCGCCGCTCCCCGGGATCGGTGCCGGGGCCGGACGGGGGTCCGGGCGGGGGGAGCTGCGGTCGGTGCCCGGTGCCCACCTCAGCCCCCGGTGCCGCAGTCAGGGCGGGCGCGCGCGGGGCACGACGGGAGTTGTAGTCCTACTGGCGCCGGCCCCACCCGTCGCCTGCCGAAGCGCAGCCCGCGGGCGGGACTTCATCTCCCAGAGTGCCCGGTGCCCGTCCCGTGCGGTGCAACCTGGCCGCCGGCGGCGCTGTGGGGGCTGCGCTTCACCCCGCGGAGGGGGCTCGGAGCGGGGCTGAGCGACACCCGGTCCCCGCCCGCGGGGCTGTGCCAGGACACGGCAGGAACTGCCGCGTCCCAAACTGCTGCAGCGGGTCCGGAGGAGGCCACGGAGATAATGAGAACCCCTGCAGTGGAGACAGGCTGAGAGCTGCGGGGTTCAGCCGGGAGAAGAGAGGGCTCCGAGGAGAACTTAAAGCTTCTTCGCGTGCCTAAAGGGGCTCGAAGAGAGGTGGAGAGGGGTTTTGGACAAGGGCCTGGAGTGCTAGAGCAAGGGAGAATGACACTGACAGAGGGTTAGATGGGTTATTTGGAAGGAAGTTCTTCCCTGTGAGGGAGGTGAGGCCCTGGCACAGGGTGCCCAGAGAAGCTGTGGCTGCCCCGTCCCTGGAAGTGTCCAAGGCCGGGTTGGACGGGGCTTGGAGCAGCCTGGGGTAGTGGAACGTGTCCCTGCCCATGGGTTGGAACACGATGAGCTTTACAGGCCCCTTCCAACCCAAATCATTCTGTGACTATTGTCCATGGCTGTGCTGAGCCCTCGGAGCAGTGCTGAGCCCGCTCCCTGGATAAACCGAGGCTGTGCCCCTCGTGCGGCCTTGGAGACTGGACAGCAGTTACCAGTGGAGAGGGGCTGGATGGTTTAGGGGGGCCCAGGCTGGGCCCCCTGTAGATGGCACTCGTACACTGTGCGAGGGCAGCGCATCCCCTGGGAGCTGCTGCTGAGCGCTGTCGCTCCCTCCAGCTGGTTCCTGGCAGAGGGAGAACTTCCATGCCTCCTCCTGCACAGCCGCCTGCACAGCCCTCGCCAAGCGCTGATGTTTCAGAGAGGGCCTGACTGTGCTGGTGAAGAGCGGCCGTGTCCTGCCCTGGTGGGGCTGCAGATCATGTGGAAGCACTGGGATGTGCTACACGTGGCCTCGGGATGCACACCCAGGGCTTGGGAGCCAGAATTCCCAGCACTCGTCTTCAACTGCACTCTGTCCTGGGGCAGCTGAGTCACTGAGGGCATAATCACAGAATCACAGAATTGGTAGGACTGAAGGGCTTGGAGATCATCCAACCCCCTTTCTAAGTCAGGGTCACCTAAAGCAGGTGACACAGGAACTCGTCCAGATGGGTTTTGAATACCTCCAGAGAGAGAAGTATTGAACAGATCAGTGCTAAAGCTCTGATAGGTGACTGACCCCCAAATCTGCCCACTGGGTACCTACAGCTGCCAGCTTGCTGTTCTTTATAGCAATACCATGGAGCTCTGGGATCCCCTTGAGCAAGAGCTGCTCCCTGGATGCGTGAGACACGTGTCACTTCACCCCTAAATCAGCAAAGGTGGCCCTAGACCAAATGTGAGCCCCAGACCCTCCCCCTGGCGTGATACCTTGTAACTTCTTGGCTTGGCCTCATGTTTGCGAACGCGAGTTTCCTCCCACCCCACAGTCTGGAGCCTGTGCAGCACCTGGAAATCCTCCAACCCTTGGCAGGGTCTGGCTGTGGAGTCAGGGGGTGCCATTATGGAGAGGCCCACCTCTGTGAGGGAGGAGGAAACAAGTCCCAACAAGGGGACTTTCTGTAGGTCCTTGGAAGCGGGCAGCTGCCTGTCCCGTGTGTGGGGTCGGGTCACGCCGGTCCTTGGCATCAGAGACACGCTCGAGCAGCACTGCTGCCACTGTGAGTGTGGTTTGTGTCGCTGCAACGCGGAGATGGTTCCTGACCACAAGTATGGCCGGGGACGTGTCTCAGATTCCAGAGCACACAGTCAGTGAAGCCGAGCGCCGTCACCCCGTCGCTCCCTGCCTCGAGCGGGAGCCGTCACCCCGCCAGCGCTGGCCTCCTGTGGTGGCAACCAGCCTCGCCCAGGCCCCACCACTGCCTGCTTGGCAGGGGGTCCCCGAGGGACAGAATGGCACAAAATCCTCACGCCTGCAGCCCCGTGTGCCTGCTGGGCATGACCCCTGCCCCTGTGTGCCCGCAGGCACGGGCCAGCTCTGCAGCCCAACCCTGCCGGCCTGCGGCTCCGCTCTTCCCAAGGGTTAACAGGACACGACAGGCCAGGCATTCGCAGAGCGGGGAGGGTTTCTGGCTGACCTTGGCTGGGAAGCAGCGGTGGCGTCGCTCAGCCCAGCCCCCCGAGCGTGGAGCCGGTGGCCGGAGCACTCCCCAAGCCTGGGTGGAGGTAGATCCAGAGGAAACTCCACCTCCGCGGGAGCCAACCTGCTATTGCAGGAATTCCCAGAGAAATTCCCGCTTGGGGTGATCTGTCAACGGATCCATGAACTTTCTTTTACCTCTTGTGAAAGCAGCTACTTGAATGTGCTAAAAACAGAGCAGGGGCGAGTCCGTCAGGGAGAGGCTGGGAGGGGGCTTTTGCTGACCCCTGCACACCAAGAGACACCCTGAAAGTCTCTGTACATTCTGTGGTGCCTTGCTGGCAGCTGGCCTTGGCAGGCAGAGCTGGGAGAGCCAGGAAAAGTTTCCTGCAAAATAAAACCCCACAGAATCTCACCTGTTTTTTCCACTGGGCTACTGTATTTCCCAAGTGACTCTCAGCAAATTTGAACACAGCAAATGGGCTGGATCAAGTTTGATGAGCTTTTCCTGCTTCCAGTATCCCCAGTAAGTTCAAGTCATTTGGAGATCAGCCACCAAACCCCACCCTTTCTCTGCTCCCAACCACCAGAGGCTTGGTCTGGTCCAGTTTTGGAAAAAGCAGAGATGAGAGGCCCTCCTGGGCTTGCCTTGTCCATCCACCCACCACAAAACCCCCAGGGAAGCTCTGTCCTGAGACACCCCATAACTTCAGGGCTGCTCAGGTCTCCAGAACCTCAGCCTTGGGTCACTGCTTGGCTGTCCTGGGTGACACACTGGGCTCTGGTAATGAGTGACCCCATCCAGGGAACAACAGAAAATCAGCAGCTGGTAGACCCTGAGGCAGGGGGTGGGAGCAGCTGCTGTAGGCTTTGCCAGAGCAGCACTAATTTTGGGAAGGGGTTTTGATGTGTCTCCCCTCCTTTTCACCCTCATGAGCCTGCCTTGGCTGGAGGGCTCTGATCCTCTAACCATGCACTTGTGCCAGCCCTGGAATGGAGGCAGGGATCTGCCTTTTCTTTCCCTCCTTCATGCAACTGTCTGATGTCCTTAATCTCCTCGCCCTGGCACTGGGAACATTTGACCCTGGAGCAGTCAAATCCTCCATTCAAACACTTAGGAGACCTGGGGAATGTGGCATGAATGGTGACTTACATTTCTGTCGTACAGACCATGCTGTTTTCTCCTTTGAGGAGCCAGGGGACCTCTCCACACCTTGTCTTGTGGCACAGGCCTTCCTAACACACACAAAGCGTCATGGTTCCCAGGACATACTGCAGGAACCATCCATGCTGTTCTGGAAGAGCAGCCCACAGAGGCTCTGTGTCCTCCACTCCCCACAGCATCTGTCCTGGAGCTGCAGGTGAGCACCCGTGCCTGGGGACACTGCCATCTGGACCTCCTGGGACAAGTCCTACACCAGGAAAGGCTGCAGGATTTGGCTACAGTGGGCAGCAGCTGCAAGAGGAACATGGCCAGGACCACCCTGTGTGGTAGCCCAGCCTCTGCCACCCTGAGGAACTGGGAGCATGGAAGGGAGGATGCAGAGGAGATGATGGCTCCCATGGGCCCTGCTCATCACGAGTGCCAGGGTGGAGTTTGGACCTCCAGCTTTGCAGATGCTCTTCTGAGGCACTTTGGATTTTCCCTAAACCCCTTCCTCCTAATGACTTTAATTATACTGGCTGCTGTTCAAAATAATAATGACAGGGAGAGGAATAAATGCTAAGCCGCAGCCTGTCACGCTTCATGAGATGCCCCCAGGGGACACTGGGCCAGACAAGCAGCCAGCCCAGAGCTGTGCCGGCCAAGTGGGTGCAGGCTGCCACCCCACACCGGCCACCAGCAATTTCTGGGGTCTTGGCTGGCATGTGTGAGCGTGAGAGCCTGTGCAGGCACTCAGGTCTCCTTTCTCTCCCCCTCTGTGTCTCCTTTTATTCGCCTCCATAAAACATAGGAAGTTCAAGCCATTCATTTTGCTATTTGTGTCTCCTTCCCCACACCCCGGTTCCCTCCCTTGCCCCCTGCAGCCTCTCCTCTCGCTGCTTGCCCAGCATCCTTGACCCCGAGAAGTCTGGTGTGTGTGCACTTCCCTTTTGGCCCATGGAAAGCACCACTCTGAACTGGTGCCTTGATAAGTCTGCTGTGGGAAGGCAGGGGCTCCTGGGCTCCCACACAGGGCTTTCCCATGTAGCATTTCCTATGCTGTCCCTGCTCACCCGCGCCATCTCCAGAGCCGGGCAGCGGGAAGCTCTCCGGATGGCAGTGCCCCTCCGTGGCAGCAGGTCTGACCTCCTCGGGATCTCGTGACTCGCTCTGTGTCAAAAGGCACAGTGTGTGGAAGGAGGCATCCTCCTGAGGAGGAGGAGGAGGAGGATGGTTGGCTTCTCATGGGGTAGATAACATGGCACCTCTCAGCTCAGCCACAGCAAAGGATTGCAAAGGGCTCGAACCCCCCAGCCCCTTCCTCTCAGTGCTTTTGCAAGCAGAGCTCTGATACTCTCTCCTGCAGAGTTTGGGATCAACAGGGCCTGTGTCTTGTCAGCAAAGGAGCAAGCATGTGGCAGAGCAGACAAGATTGGGGTCGAGACATCAGAAGGGCTGGAGACAGGGATTGAGTGGCAGAGAAGGGAGGAAGAAGCTCAGCGCGGAGGGCTGGGGCCTTTTCTCTGAAATAACCTCAGCAGCTCAGCCGTGGTTTGCCGGAGGGCGAAGGCAGCGTGTTCCCTCCCCACTGCCTTCATCGACCAGAGCCAGGTCACCGGGGGTGTGCCGTGCCCTCTGCTCCCCGCGGTGATGGGAGCACAGATAAGAACCTTCTCCCGCTTATCGCCCCATCAGCGGCTCTGCAGCGGCTCCGCTGCCCCAGCGCCGAGCACCGAGCCCTGATCTCATCAGCGCGCCGCACACTTGCAGCTCGAACAATAACCAACACAATTCCCAGAAATGCACAGCCTCCTGCTAAAGCCTCCCTGGGGGGAAGCATGCCAGCCGGCCTGTCGGCACCAGCACAGCCATCGCTGCCAGCCGCTGGCAAACGCAGCCTGCGGCGGCCCCAGCGCAGAGGCACCTCTGCAAAAACAAGGGTGTGCTGCGTGGGGTGGAGGGAGAGGCCGAGCTCGAGTCCTTGGGGCCACCCATGAGCTCGCTGTCCTCAGGAAGTCCCTTTCCCACTTGGTGGTTGGGACCAGGTGCCTTACCCTGTCCCAGCCACCCCATTTGCAGCCCCTGCCTGCTCTGAATGCCCGCTCATTCACAAAGGGGCCAAGATGCAGAACTAAGCCCCAGCTGCATGGGCTGGGAAGGCAGAGACAGGGCCATGGACAGTCCTCACCTCAGTGGGGACTCCCAGCCTGGAGAGGCTTTTCCACATCTCACAGCTTCCCTAAGTGTCTCAGTCCGCCACAGCCTTTCCTGTCACATTTGAGTAATTGCTCTTTCCACTTCCAGATGGAATATCTGGACACCCAAGCAGGCATGGCTGGATGCTCGAAGCAGGTATGTACCCTCTCCCAGCTGAGCTGGAAGTAGGAGAGGGCAGCAGCCGGCATGGCCGTCCTTTCTCCAAGCACTTCCTCTGGATCTCACCAGCCTGTCTGCCCCTCACATAAAGCCAGATGTGCCAGCCAGGGAAGCAGCAGGGCACAGCAGCAGAGCTGTCACCTCCAGACCTCACAGCGATGCAGCAGACACAGCAAATCCCCATGCAAGAGGTGCAATGCCAGCACCATCCCAGAGCCCACATGAGCAAAGAGCAGCACCTGGAATGGCACAACGGTGTCCCCGGTGCAGGAGGATGAGCCTTGCAGTGTCCCAAGTGAAGGAGGACCTGCCTCACACTGTCCCTGACATGAGGTGCATTGTTCATGAAAACACATGGGGAAGTCCAAGGAGGACAGACTCGCTGGCTGCATTGGGCTTCCTGCCTCCTGGCCCAGGCTGCTGCCTGACATCATTGCTCCCGGTGGGAATGGCCACCCTGGCCCCACTCGGTCCCTGACATTAGCCAACAATTTCCTGACCTCCTGTCCGGCTTTTCAGCCTCCCACGGCCCCCCCATGGTGAGGAGACTTTTGTGCCTGAGTAGATAGATAGATAGATAGATAGATAGATAGATAGATAGATGGATGGATGCTTGACTCCTGCCACCGTGGCACAGCAGCTGGCAAACCTGCATCCTCTTCCTCACTACCATGGGCACAACAGAGGTGATGCTCCCCGTCACCTCGCCATCCACATCTGAGAGTATGGGATGGCATGGGAATGTGTGGTCTCCAAAAACGCCCCATTTAGGCTGATAGGTGCTGGGAAGGCTGAGGAGAAGGAATGTGAGGGGAAGCTGCATGGCTGTTGGCAGGATGCCTGTGAAACACACAGGTCTCTGTGCACCAGCCCTGTGGAGGCACCGACCTTCTCCTCACCATCCTCAAATCTGCCCAAGTGACAGCAGGGTCTGAGTACAGTGTGTGCCACGTCACCCATCCACCCTGCACGCTCTGGCTTTTCCAAACAAACAGACTTTGTAGTGAAAACGTGGGGGATCGTGCAAGCCTCGGGCTGTTGCTGCCCAGCCTCCCTTGCCTTGCAGCCATGAGTTTTTTACCTGAGTGACTCCTCACGGGCAGGGCACAACCTTGGGCTGTCGAGCTGCCCTTGTCCAAACCCGCTGCCATCAGCACTTTGCTGCAGCTGCTTCCAGTGCTGCTCTAAGAGTTTTTCCTTGCAGCCCAAACCCCCACTGCTGGCTCCATCCTTCTGGCTCCAGCCCGCTGGGGATGGAAGGTTTCTCCTTCCCGAATACAAATATAACTGTAATCTGCTAAACCCTGCTGTTGATCCTGACTGCATCCTCCTGTCCTGAGCTTTCCTACAGTGCCTTTTATACCGGTAATAGCACCAGGCTCCTTCTCCCATCATTGTTGACTCGACAATGAAAACTGTTTGTATTATTGTGTCCCCGAAGCTTTGCCAATAGCACATGTGTCCCGAGCTGATAGCAACAGGCTTTGGCAAGGCTGCAGCTCCATCAGATAAGAGCCTTTAACCTTATTTCTCCAGCTCGAGCGCTCCACGACGGGCCATTCTGTCGTGAGCCTTTCCTTATCCTTCCCCTGAGCTTGCAGATCCGCGGGCTCCATGGGCCAAGAAGAGGGGTCGTTGGCAAAGGGCAGAGGTGGAGGTGTTCAGGGCAAGCAGCCTGGGAAACAGCCTCAGCTTGGGTGAGAGAAGAGCCCTGGGGGGAGATGAAAAGACAGAGCTGCTTTCCCAGGCAATTTAAGGGCCAAACGCACGGCCGTCCCTTGTCCCCTGCCTTCCTCAGGGACCCGCTCCACCCCGCCGTGCTCCACCTTGGCGCGGCTCCCGCACACAGCAGGAGCGAAGTGGAGGAGAAACGCTGGAGCCCGGAGGCACTCGCACGCTCCCGGCTGGCCCGCGAACAAAGCCTTTCCCTTGGAGCCCTTCCCTGCTGCCTCCCTCCTGCCCCGGCCCCCTGCGCTCCGCCAGCCGCGGGGATCCCCGGCATCGGCACAGCCGTGGGGGTCCACGCCATCCTCCTCATCCCACCCTGCATCCCTGTGCCAAACCCCCCCATGACTGCCCCCAGCATCCCCGAGCCTCAGCTCTGCTGCTGGGGAGTTTCACTACCACTTTCCGAGCTGCAGCACAAAGGATGCTCTGAAATCAGAAAGCAAAGAAAACGATGCTGCCTGTGGCAAGCTTTAAAATCTCATTTTTAGGTCGATTTATGGGAGGGATGTCAAAGTTCTTGGGGTTTTGAGCTGCAAATGCAGCACATCCCTTTTCCATTCTCTTAATGTCCCCATTGCAGCACCTAAAAGCAAAAGTTGTTCCTCTGCTGGCAAGGACAGAAAGCTTTCAGGTCCTTCTCTTTATTCTTAGTGTTATATTATTATTATTATTATTATTATTATCATTGTAATTATTATTATCATTTTCTCTGAAGATAGAAGCACTCTATCAGAGATAGGTCCTGCCCATTGCTGGGAAGACTGTTGTCTCTAAAGGGCCCAAGGAGAGGCTGGGTCACTCCATGCCCTGTACAACACATGGGGAAACTGAGGCATGGAGCCACAGCAGCATCTACCCCACTCTGAGCCAAAATTCCTCTCTTCCACATGTGTTTCCCTGTCTCTGTGAGGTGAGGCTCTCTCAGCAACATCCTCATCCTCTCTGCTGGGCACCAAAAGCCTTGGTGAAGCACAGAGGTGGCCATGAGATCCTGTGTGCAATGGGGTGAGCTGCAAGCTTTGGTGAAGGTTGTCACTTCCAGGGGTGCTGCCAAGGGCTCCCCTTCTTCCAGGGATGCTGCAAAGCTTTCCTCTTCCTCCAGGGATGTTGCAAAGTGCTCCTCCTCCTCCAGGCCTGGTTGTGGTGATGCTGCAGGGCCACTCCAATCTCCCTCCCAAAAAATCCAGGCTCAGAAATCCTTCTAATTGCAGTTTTCCTTTCCTCAGCACCCAAAAGGAGGTCAGGCATCCCGAGGCAGCCAGCCTGGGCATGCAGAGGGAGCAGGATCCCGGTTCTTGGCTGCATCTCCTGCACAGACACCAGCAAGCAGCGTTTTCTGCCAACTCGAGCGATGGAAGCAGCGAATAACCCCGGCATGCCCAGGCTCTGCACAGCCCAACTGTCGGCCAGCTGCCTGTTCCTGGGAGGATGCAGTGCCACAGGCAGGGAGCATTTTCTTGCTATAATCAAGAAAAGAAATTGTGCCGATCGGAGCAGCTGAATGGCAGCCAAATCTGCTTCTCNATTGTAATTATTATTATCATTTTCTCTGAAGATAGAAGCACTCTATCAGAGATAGGTCCTGCCCATTGCTGGGAAGACTGTTGTCTCTAAAGGGCCCAAGGAGAGGCTGGGTCACTCCATGCCCTGTACAACACATGGGGAAACTGAGGCATGGAGCCACAGCAGCATCTACCCCACTCTGAGCCAAAATTCCTCTCTTCCACATGTGTTTCCCTGTCTCTGTGAGGTGAGGCTCTCTCAGCAACATCCTCATCCTCTCTGCTGGGCACCAAAAGCCTTGGTGAAGCACAGAGGTGGCCATGAGATCCTGTGTGCAATGGGGTGAGCTGCAAGCTTTGGTGAAGGTTGTCACTTCCAGGGGTGCTGCCAAGGGCTCCCCTTCTTCCAGGGATGCTGCAAAGCTTTCCTCTTCCTCCAGGGATGTTGCAAAGTGCTCCTCCTCCTCCAGGCCTGGTTGTGGTGATGCTGCAGGGCCACTCCAATCTCCCTCCCAAAAAATCCAGGCTCAGAAATCCTTCTAATTGCAGTTTTCCTTTCCTCAGCACCCAAAAGGAGGTCAGGCATCCCGAGGCAGCCAGCCTGGGCATGCAGAGGGAGCAGGATCCCGGTTCTTGGCTGCATCTCCTGCGCAGACACCAGCAAGCAGCGTTTTCTGCCAACTCGAGCGATGGAAGCAGCGAATAACCCCGGCATGCCCAGGCTCTGCACAGCCCAACTGTCGGCCAGCTGCCTGTTCCTGGGAGGATGCAGTGCCACAGGCAGGGAGCATTTTCTTGCTATAATCAAGAAAAGAAATTGTGCCGATCGGAGCAGCTGAATGGCAGCCAAATCTGCTTCTCGGCGGCTTTTCCACACTCTGTATTCATGTATTTGGCATGAGTAGCTCTGCATTGAGGTAATTCATTAATGCTCAACCAAAAATGTGTTTATGGGAGTCTTGAAATAGTTGGTAGAAGTGTAAGACTTTCCTTCCTAAAAGCATGGGCTCTCTCTGTGATGGGAACTGAGTATTAAAGCAATGAGTGCTGCTGCAATCAGCTGCCAGGGAAGCGACTCCAGGCAGCATGTGCCCTGGGCATTCCAGCATGCTCTGATCTCCTTGTGCTGAAGCCTTCCCTGGATTTAGTGTCCTGGGCATTCCAGCATGCTCTGATCTCCTTGTGCTGAAGCCTTCCCTGGATTTCGTGTCCGTAAGCACCACGGGTGGGATTTGCAACAGTTCTGCTCATCCCTGGGATGTGGGGGCTTCACCGTGGGTTTCTCAGAGAGCAGCTTGGGGAGCAAACGCGGGGTGATGTGGCTGGAAGTGCGGCGGCCCGAGCTGATGGTGGGACCATCACCAGAGAGTCGGCTCTGCCAGAAGGGGCTGTGGCAGAGCAAAAGCAGGGGAAGGGGAGGCAGGACAGCCCTGGGGAGGCCCAAGGTCTCTGGCCATCGCCCAGGAGGATGCTGTGGCTGCACCCATGCGGAGCAAACAGCTTTTTCAGGTTAGCTGTGGGTTTCGCTGCTCGCACAATGGATATCGCTGTTGTCGTTCCAGTTATAATCCTGTATAAACAAGGCTGACCTCTGGTTATTGAAAAGAGCTGAAAATAAAGACAACTTTCTCTGCTTCCTCAGAGGTGGTGTCTGATTGCCAGGCTTGGCCGACTCAGCCCACACCACGCTCCCAGCTCAGCTCCCGCTGCTGTCGGGGACCTGTTGGTGGGGTTGGCAGCAAGGCAGAGTGGCAGTGAGCACCCAGGCAGAGAGCCACGGTGGCCCAGGACACCTTCCTGCTGTCTCTGATGCCCTTCACTTGTCAGAGGGAGCTGACAGCCAAAAAAAAGAGCACATGAGCAGAAAACAGCTTTGCTGGGCATTCCCTGGACTGGGAGTGGCACAACCTCCCACTCTCTCC
>VZRR01001821.1:202-17564 GCA_013398015.1 Oreocharis arfaki
GACGGCGAGCGGCGGCTCGGCGAGCTCGGCATCCACTCGGGTGAGGGCCCGGGGGGAGGAGGGTGGGGGGCGGCGCTTTGCGGGCTGTGCTGCTCCGCCGGCTGCTATTACGTTAATTAAAGAGGCCGTGGCACACACGCCCCTCATCAGCCGGCGGTCGGGCCGGTTCCTGGTCCCGGGGGAGGTGTCGCCAGCCCGCTCGGCAGCGCTTCCTGCTCGCTGCAAGTGCCCGTGGTGCTTTGGCTGCGTCCCGGGGCTCCGGAGGCAGGAGCGCGCGGGGCTGGAGGGGACAGGGACCGGGTCACGCCAGGTGAGTCCCGCGGGGACCGTTGTGGTACCACCGGCTGTTGGCTGAGGCTGTTTCCCAGCAGGATACCGAGATGGGGGAAGCGGGCGGAGCTGTCCGAGGCCAGGTCGGACGGGGCTTGGAGCATCCTGGGGTACTGGAAGGTGTCGCTGCCCGTGGCAGGGGTGGGACTGGGTGATGTTTGCGACCCCAAACCATTCCATGATTCCATGATTCTCCTCTGTGATCCTCAGCAATGACAGCACAGCCGTGTTGTTGTGTTTTAGGAGCAGCAGCAGCTTTAAGTCCCCCCTTTATGTCCCTCTCACCTCTCCCTCCTCCTGTCTGGCAGGTGACACTCTCATAGTGGAAGAGGACACATCCAAACCCGAGCCCGACTCGCCCGTGGTCACCAAAAAAACCATGTCCCACCCAGTGAGGGAAGCTGTGCCTGTGCTGGCCAGGAGGGTTGTGCCAGCAGACAATTCCTGCCTGTTCACCAGCGTGTCCTACGTGGTGGAGGGCGGCGTGTACGACCCCGGCTGCGCCCCGGAGATGCGCAGCCTCATCGCCCAGATCGTGGCCAGCGACCCCGAGTCCTACTGCGAGGCCGTGCTGGGCAAAACCAACAGGGAATACTGTGACTGGATCAGGAGGGAGGAGACCTGGGGAGGAGCCATCGAAGTGTCCATCCTGTCCAAGTTCTACCAGTGCGAGATCTGCGTGGTGGACACGCAGACCGTGCGCATCGACCGCTTCGGGGAGGACGCCGGCTACGCCAAGCGCGTGCTGCTCATCTACGACGGGATCCACTACGACCCCCTGGAGCGCCGCATCCCCGGCTCGGACGTTCCCCCCCAGACCATCTTCTCCACGAGCGATGACGTGGTGCTGGCGCAAGCCCTGGAGCTGGCGGACGAGGCCAGGAGGAAGAGGCAGTTCACGGATGTGAATCACTTCGCCCTGCGCTGCATGGTGTGCCAGAAGGGACTCACGGGGCAGCTGGAGGCCAGGGAGCACGCCAAGGAGACTGGACACACCAACTTCGGGGAGGTGTGAGCTCAGCTTGAGGAGGGTGCCATCGACTACCTCACCGCTCCAGGATCAGATTCTGGAGTCCCAGATAAGCTGTTTGTAATCATAAAATTCCGTTCACAGAGCTTGAAAAGCGAATTAACTTAATGGTGGCCAACGCACAGGTTTGGGAGTAGGGGGTTGGGAATAGGGATGCTAAGGGATGGCACTTGGGCAGGTGGTGGACGGTGGCAGCCACGCCTTGATTTCATAACCTTCCGTGTGTGTGTGATCTGAGCAGACAGACACAACCAGGCTCGTCCAACACTGGTGTCAAACCCACCTCTGAGGTGCTGCATGAATGTCTCTGTACGATTTCAGGGTAATTCGGTGGGTCCAAGGCTTTGGGAAACACACATATCGGCATCACTTACACTGAGAATTAGGCTCTGCACGTGGGAGCAGCTCTCAGAGGGGAGACTGCTCGTGTGGTGCACGATTTGTAATGGGAATATCAAGTACAATATCAAAATACAATTTGTAGTGGAAAGAGGATCTCTGAGCTGCCCTATACCGTCGGGAATAGACTGTAGTTTGTGTGGAGAGAACTTTAGGGAAAGAAGTGGCCTCTAAGCTTTAAGGTAGCCTTTAAATTAACGAGTAGATGGATAAGTGTTGAATAAAACTTAGTAATCCTCCGTAGGTAGTTTTTAGTTGCTTGAAAAATAACTCTGAACCCCCTGGTGTTTACACTGCATCAGAGCATAGGCATGTTCCCTGGAATACTTGGGATTCTTCTTCATAACAGCATTAGAAATTCCTGCAAGAGGGAAGTGAGTAGTTAGGGAAGTGACTTAATTTGCATCTGTTAAATACATTGAATACTTTACTTGAGTAGAGCCAATCACAGCCGTGGTGTTACTAAGCTGTTCCAGTTTCCAAATACTGTAAATGAGCACTTTAAGGTTGAGTTCTCACTCTTTGCTGGTAAAAAGTTCTGCCCTCTGAAGGCCAGAGCCAGAAGGGAGGCTTGAAATTTCATCTGCTTTCTGCCTTAAATGTGTTTGATTTGTCACCCGTGACTGTGCAGTAGCGAGACTTTCATTGTGATAATGAAGGGTGCAGCTGAATATTCAGAACAAAATAAGCTGGGTAAAGTGCCCCACTCCTTGGACTGTTCAGAATCAGGGAAGATGAAATTGTTTTAGTGGGATATCTTACCTCACAGTGGGGTTGTGAAGCTTGGCAGCAAGTGCTTTCTAAAAGGTGCTGTAAAGGTGCATATTACTGAAGGGGATTTATGTTTTGGTGTTTTTTTTTTTTTCTCTTTGAAATGCCTGCAACACATCCTCGTTTCTTGAATTTTAAAATACCCTTTGCCTGCCATTCTTGTGTTACTGTTTTGAGTGGCCTTCCTTGCACTTTTAGAACGGGGAGCAAGAACGAGCATCTTCGGACTGAGGCAGAAATAAACCCAATTTCTGCCTGGAACCTACAATCCAGTTTGAAAGGCCTCTGCTCCCTGAGGCACCTGACCAAACTGGTGCAGCAGCACCACCTTTTCTGCAAAAGTCATGTTTCAAGTTCTCAGCAGAGGCTCCCAGTTGGATCTTGAAATACAGGAGGGTTTTACTGAAGAAGGAACATAATTACATAAGTGCTTTGCTGAATTGAGGCATGAATAATTAAACAGAAAGC
Organism: Oreocharis arfaki; assembly: GCA_013398015.1. NCBI lineage: Eukaryota > Metazoa > Chordata > Aves > Passeriformes > Paramythiidae > Oreocharis > Oreocharis arfaki. Next base: position 3,201 of record VZRR01001821.1, read on the forward strand.
CTAGAATCACCAAGAGCACTATGGACCAGGTTTGTTTTTAATTCAGTATTAAAACACACATTAGCACTGTTGGGAGTTTCCTATAGAAAGCCACTTAGCTTCCAGTGTTAAACCCCGCTCTGCTCGTAGCCTCTCATTAGGAAAAGAAGATAAAACCCCCCCAAACCCCAGCATTAAACCCAGCCCTGTAGAAGCTGATGCTTAAAAACCTCCAGAAATACCTGACAGTTCAAAGGAACTTGAAGATTACACTGTGTTATAACTACTTGAGCTGAAATACTGGCTAGGAACGAGACCAAGAGACTGCCGAGCCCCAGGTGTGCTCTCAGCTTTCCCAGGGAAGCAGGGACGTGCCTGGGACAGGGAGCTGATCCTCACCCTTGGCCATCTGTCACACGGACACAATACCTACCTCAGAGAGGTGCACGAGGTGTCTCTGGAACACAAGTGGAAGATCCATATTTATTGTCTGCCTTGACTTTGGGGAGCAACCCTTAGGTTCTAGCTTTGTGTCCTGGATGGATTTCTCAAAGTGTGTAAAACTTTTTTTTTTTTTTTTTTTTTTTGGTATTAATTCCAAGTATTTGTCTTGTTTTACTGCAATATGCTTATTATTACTTNATTTAATCCAGAGTGTTGAGCTTTGCTAGATCATGTTTGCATTGGGAATCTGCTAACAGAGAATCAGTTCCGTTGGAGGGAGACGTGTCACTATCACTGCTTGGATGTTTTCTTTTGTTGCCTAGAAAAATAAAATCTCTTTGGTTAAAAAAAAAATGCCTGTAATTTGTGGTTGTAAAAGTCGATACTGCTACAGGCTGGCAGAGACAAAGTCATGTTTGGCACTGACTGTGAGAAAAATTTCTCCTTATTCTCCTAAACTTCCCCAAACAAAAAGTATCTGCATTATTTAAAATGTAAAGTCTGGATAGATTTAAATTACAGCTGCTTTTCTTTTTGAATGTTATTATCAGGGTGGGTTTTGGTACTTTTTAACCAGGATTTTCCTGCCCTTAATGAATGTCAGGGAATTATCACAGAAATGGCATCCTTCTAGTGGTGGGACGAACTCTGAATATCAGGATGGGACAGTGAGAGCTTCAAGGTCCATTCCAGCCCAAACCATTCTGGGATTCTGTGAAATGTGATACCTGAGACATCAGGACTCAGCTGTAAAGAGAGTTTTACATCCCTTCTGAATCTTTTATGCATTGAAATATATAAATGATTAAATAGTCGTTATGCCTGTCTGGGTGCAGTATTACACAGATCTCCTCCATGGCTGCAAGAGACTGAAAGCCCAGTCTGGGGAGAAAATCAGTAATAACTGGAATTTCTGAAGGACAAACCTAATTCCTGAGTTCTGGGTAAACTCATATCAAAAGAGCAGTTTCTGGGGAGAGCACTGAGCAAAGGAACATCTGGTTCCATCTAAAATGAGCACCTTTCCCTGAGCACAGTCACAGCAGGGGCCACTCGTGACAGTTTGGGGACAATCTCCTGTACCCGTCCTGCTCTCCTGGAGAGTCAGAGAATATCCCAGCTCCGGAACTGGGATCTGTTCTGGGGCAACCCCACCCCCTGTGAGACCGAAACCTCTCTGTTTGTCCTTCTCCCCTCGGGAGGGGACAGGACTGAGCGAGGAGAGAGCAGAAGTTCTCTGCTGCCTGCCTGGAGCACAGAGAGCCTCGTGCTGGGGGAGCTTCTGAGAAATCAGACCGACACACGAGTGCTGAATCATCTGTGTTGGGCTGATTTCACTGCAGAACCCACCCATGGGCCAGCCCTGCGGACCTCTCCCTGGCAAGGAAACTCTCCGGAAGAGGAACTGAAAGTTGTCAGCTTGCTGCTTTGAAAATTGCAGCTGCCGCACAATTAAGTGTCTGCCTGCATTTTAAATCAAACTTTGCATCCAGCTCTTAAACTGCCATCAGGTTTGCTCTGAATAAAATTCCTTCAAACTGGCTGAAATCACTCCTGCTGCTCCAGCTGTCTGAGCACCAGAGGCTTCCTGAAACAGGAATACAACAGAGGAGTTAACAAAATCAGGTCGTCCGAGATTGCAGTGTCCTTGTCTATTATTTTTAATTAAAGTCCTGAGGAAAACGTTGGGAAACTATTAAACCTTGAGAGCTGCCTTCTCATTTCTGGTGTTAATGGTAAGCAAGTTATGGAAACAACTCACCTCCCTTGTCTGGCTCTTTTCTGTAAAACACAGATAACAAATAGAGCTCCTTGGCACCGGGAGGAGTTGCACTGCTGTGCAACAGGAGCCATTAACTACGCCGTATTTTCCACAACTGATTCGTCAGCACGCAGGCTGTACCTGCAATTTGGGTGAAGGAAAGTGCCCAGGAGTCCCACAGAGTCACATAAATGTCCTTACCTTGACAGGAATCTTATCAGTGACGCCGTGTGGATGCTTCTCCTTCAGGCCCAGGCCTGAGTCACTCGTGCCCTCGTGTTTAAGAACAGGGTGAGGCACAGCAGGGCTGAGAACCTGCCAAAGTCCTTCCAGGGCACTGGGAAGTTCTCCCTGCATCATTTGACTCCTCACATATCCTTCATGCCATCTATGTGAAATCACACTTTATTTTGGGTTGGACCTATTTATATTTGTTGGAGGGAGAGGAATGTGGAAAAAGAACAGGTTCTTTCTGGGCTTCCGATTCAAGGCAGCTCAAGATTTCTCCTCATGGATCATGACACTTTCCTGACCCACACAGGGCTGCAGGCAGCCAGCTCTGCCTGTTCTACTGCCCAGATTGGAGTCCTGGTGCTGTCAGGACGCCCCTGCCCTGTGCTGGTGCTCACTCACACCCTGCTGGCAGCGCAATAACAAAATAAAATAACCCCGGCTTTGATTTCCTCCCTCTCTTGGAGCAGCCTCAGCACCGGGCACAACTCGACAAAACCCTCATGGCTCTAAAGCTTCCATTTAAAATTAAAATTAATTTAAAGTCAAACCCACTTCATGAACTAATTTCACATTTAAACTCTGTTTAAACGGCTGCCCCATCCAGCACAGCTCCCGAAGCACCAATCCTGCCCTCAATCCCTGGCTGTCACAGCGCTCTGCCTGCTCCCGACGTGCTGCATCCCCATCCCTGCAGGCCAGCGTGGGAGAGCAGCAAGAGCTGGGGCTGGCTGGGGCTGTCAGCAGCCTCTGGTTTGTTGATTTGCTCTCCAGCACATTCCCTTCTGCAGCAGCACTCGGCCGGGCTCGGCATTGCCGGTGGGAGCCTCAGCGCTTCCCGGCTCGTCCGCTTCCCCTCCATCTTCCCGTGCCTTTAATTAGCTGAGGCTTCCACTTCCCCCTTCTGTGGAGCAGGGAACGTGTGTGGCCACGCAGCCTTTTGCTAAAAATACAAACTAAAAGAAAAAAAAATAATCACTGAAGCGTAGAAATGTGAATGAATCCGGCAGCTGTGTCAGCCCTGGAAATTTCCTGCAGGGTGTTTGGCGATGTTCAGTGAGCAGCACCTTGTCAAGCAGGTACAAGTCCGTGCTGCATGTGGGGGTGGCTGGGAGGAATGGCCAAAGTTTCGTTTATCAGCCGGAAAAGCTCCAATTTTAATAACAGAGCCCAAAGTCAGAGGCCTAAGGAGGCACTGCTGTCCTCTGCCTGCCCCTGCAGCACCACCCGGGCTGGGGGTCGGTGTCACCCTGCACAGGGTGGGCAAATCTGGGCCCCTCTTTGGAAGAGGCAGCAGAGGTGGTGCCCTGGGGCTCAGAGCAGGAGACGCTGCAGAAGGAAATGCCTGAGCAGAGTTTCTGGGGAGGTGTCAGTGTGAAGATGAGAGTGGTGGGAGTCTTGGGGGGCTTTAGCTTTCACCAGAGCTCCAGGAACTGACCTCAAGCTGCCTGGGGAAGGAGTGCCCAGCACGGGAAGGAGCTTGCAGGAGGTTTTGGTGCCCGCAGGGAACGGTGCCAACTGGGGCAAGAGCAGCTGCAGGTCGGGACAGGCAGAAGGAGCCTCGGAGCTGCGCAGACCTGGGCACCCTGTCCTGCAGCACGTAAATAAATCTGTGCTGAGGCTTCCCTCCCCAAACACTTTCTGCCTGTCTTTACAACCTCCTTCCTTTGCAGGCAGCAAACTTCTGGCCTCTGGGAAGCTGCGGTGAAATGCAAGTACCTACCTGCACTAGCCCAGGCTGTTTTCAGAGCCGAGGAGGAACCAGATCCTACCCCGAGCTGCGGGGTCCCTGCACAAAGCACCTGAGAGAAGAAACCTGTTGTGGGTGACGCGCTCCTGGGCGCAAACGCCCAGCCAGGGACGTAATTATTGTGTGCAAGGCTCGGGTCAGGGCTCAGCTCGGCCGCTCCGCTGTCAGCGAGCAGCTATGCGGCAGAACAGGATGTCGGATTAAGGAGTCTCCGGCGAAACCCGTGCCGAGGACAGCAGAGGACAGCAGGGAAGTGAGGGAGCTGGGTGGTACCGAGCAGAGCTCCCCGCAGCTCCCGGGCACTGCCAGCTCACACCCAGCGCTGGCAGCGCAGCAGCCACGACCCGGCGCTCTGGGGCACGGCACGGACGGGTTTTCAGGGGCTCAGCCACGCCGTGACCCCAGCCTGGAGGAGCAGGAAAGGTGCCTTGCAGGGCTGCGGGATGAATTGCTGCAGGTGAGGGGCCAGGGATCGCTTGTCGGGACGTACCTGCGAGCACCCGCCTGCCCGGCACAGCCTTATCTGCGGCGGGAGCGGTTAATGTGTAACCCGCCTGTGTTTGGTTAGCCCAGAAAAGCAAAGCAGTCCTGGGACAGGCACGGCCGGGACAAGGAATTGGGCAGCACGGAACGACGGACGGCCTGGTAAAACAACAGAACGGATTAATAATCATTTATGTTCCTGCTTGGCCTTTGCTTTCTCTGCTTTTCCTGCTGGATGGGCTGCGGGCGAGGGGCTGGGGAGCTCTGGGCTTTGCTTTGGAAGGGTGAAATGTGGTGGGGGATTCACCAGCGAAGCTGGACGAGGCGGTTTGAAGGTGGTGGTGGTGGAGGAAAGCTGGGGAGACCCAGAGCTGGCAGTGGAGAAGCTGGGGAAACCTGTGCCCAGGACAGCAAAAAACTCAGGCAGTGGCTGGGGCGCTTCATTTACTTGTTCAGAGAGGAGGAAATGCGGATCTGCCCGCGTCCCCCTCTCCCCTGAGGCGGGATCCATCCCCCCGGGCTGCCCAGGAGCAGGTGCCTGCAAAGGGGGGTTGCATTTGGGGCTGGCCAGGACAAAGCCCTTTCCCAGGCAGGAGGGGTCTGGCTGCTCTGCCCCAGACAGCAAAACCGAGGTGTTTTAAGGTGGGATGGAGAGCTTGGAGTGGTGCTGGCTGAAAGAAAGTAGCCTCTTGTCTAAAGCAATTAGCATTAATTGCTACCCGGCACCTCTTTGATGGCTCCGTGGGCTTTCAAAGGACAGTTATGGCAACGGCCACAGGAGCTGAGGGACCTGGCCTCTGGACTGAGATAAAAAATAACTTTTTCCAAATATATTTTTAGTGGGGGAAGAGATCTACACCACTGAAACCCAGCTATAAAACAGCTTTTCGACTACCGTGTCTTTTAAATCAAATGCTCGGCTGCGTTTTTAGCTTGTGGCAGTTACCCACCAAAAGAAGGAACTAAAATCCTTCCAAATCATTAAAACCGGGGGGTTTCAACACTGATTATTCCCCTTTCCCAAGGTGGATGAGTGTGCTGGAGCCGTAATCACATCAGAGAACTAATGGACAGGAAAGGGAACTTCTCGTTTCAGTGCGGATCCTCCGCAGCGCCCGGCGGGCTCGGGCTGAACTTTGCCTCCCATGAGCTGGGGCTCGGTGGGTGCCAAAGCCTCGGCAGCTGCTTTAGGTCCCTGCAAATGCCGTTTGAATGAGAGAAAATTATTTCTTTAGTGGGCTGGTGGTGGGGGGGATCCTCATGGAGCCTCCGTGCTGGCCCCAAGCAGCTGCACACTCAAGTTGCAGCAAGGCTTTCACTTCCCATGGGGTGTTTTGCTGTCTGAAATTTGGGAGGGAGGCAGCCAGGAGCACTGCAACGACCATGGCCAAGCCTCCTGCTACTTAGGAGTCGATATAAATCCAGAAATCTATGTATCTAGTTTTGATATAAATCTAAATTTCTCATTGTGGATGTTCAAGTGCACAGCAAAACCCTGCAGAGGCCTAAAGCCCCCCAAGCTCAGCTCTGCTTCCTGACAGCTCGAATCCCTGGCTGTGGAGTGATCTGAATTCAAAGAATCCAGGGAACTGCTGTTCCAAAGCCAGCACTTACTGCAGCGTCATTTAAGCAGTAAATAATGCAAAGCTGAGACTGAAATATTAAAATCCTCCTGCGTGGAAGGATTAGATCTGTCAGGGCGTGGGTGTTGAAATCTGATTTTTGCGGCGTATTCCAATTACAAAGGAATTCTTTCAGGGTCTAACGCTCTGAACAAGCAGCCAGTTCTGCTCACTTATCACTGGATCTAATTCCCTGATCCTGCTACAAGGAAAAAAAAGCAGCAGTGTGTTCCTGCCCGCAGGTTACAGCACAAAGGGCTCCTCTGTCTTCCGAGGAGCAAATCCTCACGCGTGGGTCCCTGTGTCTTGGACGGGGTGTTGGTGTTTGTTTTGCTGCTCCCCCTCGCCTCCACAGCCCGGTTCCCTCCCCACGAACGGGGTGGCGCATGTGGAGGGAGCTAATTGGTGGTGCCGGGAAATTTTGGAGTCTCAGTGCTTCGCAGCCATCAGTAATGACGCCTTCCGCGGGCGCTGAGCCTCTCGCCGCGGGCAGCAGAGCTCCGTGCAGGGATAACTGTCCCCGCTGCCTCCTGGGACCCTGCCCCGCCCCGTCCCAGCGTCGGAACCCAAACTCGGGGTGTTTGTCAGGCAGCTGCTGCCACGCTGGGGTCCCACTGGTGATGGGGGCTGCATCCAGGGGAGCATCAGGGGGACCCTGCTGTGAGCAGAGGGGACATTGGGGTGCTGCTTGAGCACCCCTGGGGCAGCCTGGGCACGGCCCCAGCCTGCCCTGCTCCCCACGGGCCGTGCCAGCCGTGTGCCCAAACACACCCAGGCGTGTCCCGAAGGCCCGGGGGCACCTCCCCGGGGGCACCTCCCCGGGCTCCCAAGGAAGGGCGGCAGAGGAAGCTCCTGACGGAGCGAGGATGTGAGTAACCAGCAGCACTTCGGGCCAGCACGGTCCCGAGTTCAAGCTGCGAGGCTGGCACAGGGTGTGGCGGGGGAAAGAGGTCCCATGAGTCGGGGCTGGGGCTGGGGCTGGGATCTCTGAGGCTGAGCTGGCCTTACAGCTTCTGCCTTTGCCTTACCCACCCCTCTGAGGTGATTAGAGAGCCACCAACACGAGCTGGCTGTGCGGAGATGACCCTATTAACAACTATTCTGGGGAAAACTTAAAGGATTATTTTTAAAAAGCTCAGCTGTGCCTTCTTCTGGAGGCAGCAGCCTAAGATGGAGCACATTTCCCTCATCCATCCTCCCTCCCAGCGTGCTGGAGTCACCCCCGGCGGGATCTCACTTAACGCTTCTCCTTTCTCCAGCCACCCGAGCAGCCCGTGCTATGCCTAGGAAAGAGCTGGGGATGGCTGGCTGCAACTCTGGCAGCTGTGACAGCATGGGCAGCACGGCACACAACACCNCATGGTCAGCACGGCTTCCAACCACTCGCAGCGGGTGATTACCCCTGGGGTGCCCGGCCCAACCCGCCCCTTTGAGCTGAGGAAGGATTTTGGGCAGATCTCAGCTCAAATCTGCTCTCCATCGTTGCTTTGGGAGCACCCGGAGGCCCTGAGAAAGCACCAGGACCGAATGAATCCCTGCCCCAGAGCGCTCCCAGCCACGTGTGCGGCGGCCTCGGGGCTGCGGGGGCTGCTCGGGGGTCCCGGGGCTGCGGGGCAGGCGGGGCAGCGCTGCCGGGCTCGCCCCAGCCCGGTAACTGCGGCACACTGGCTCCGGGGAGAGCGACTTCGCCTGGAGCACACAGCGAGCTGAGCTCCTGCTGCCTGGCAGGAGAAGAACGCCCCGTGAAGGCAGAGATGAGTGTGGGCCATGGGTGTAGATGTGTAATTTTTCACTATCTGCCCATTAGAGCTTGTTTGTCTCCCAACGCCGATTCCAAGACTGATGGACTAATTACACCCTGCCTGACTTGGAGCATAATTGATGTGTGTGAGAGCAGCGCTCGGCCCTGGCAGGTTTTCCATTTGATGTATTGCAAACCAGAACCAAACCCTCTGAATTTAATAGGGATGGAAAAACTGGTTGTGATAGTGCAGGGTAAAAGATTTGGATAAGGTGCCTCAGCAAAACAACTCCACCTGGGATAATTCCTGCCCCGTGCTTGTTGATCTGATGCACATTCTGTCCTGTCCTGCACTTCACCTTGTTCATGACAGATTGCAGGATATCACCCTGATATCTGATATTGCAATATCACATCTCCTGGTACTCAAAATACAACAAAAATTAAACAACTCTTGTTCAGGTATGAGCGGGAGAACAAGGAGAGTTCATCACTTGCACAGAAATTTCAGTATTTACGGTGTTTTCTAAGCATTAATAAGCTGCAGAGATGTCTGTACCAACAGATCTGTTACCCAGCTGCTCACATCTCACAGTAATTTAAAGAACTAAAAGTTAGAGGCCAAGTCCCAAGTTAAGAATAATCCCCCTTCTGGCCCACAGAGGAGGGTAATACAAAAAAGGCTTTAAGTAGATATACATTTCCTATTTTAGAGGAGGTTGTCCAGTTTTCTGGAGCTGTAAATGCTCATTATTGAACAGCCACTGGCCAAGCAGCTGTCACAGGCTCTCTAAACTACCTGGATATTAAGTAGTTTAGAGTTATAAATATAGAAAAATTAAATAAAGTTATATAAAGTTATATAAAGTTACATACATATATGTGTATACATATATTATATATATATATATTTTATATATATATATATAAAATAGCATAAAGTGGACCTCTCTTTCCTACCTGCACTGCTTCATCTTCTTTTCCCAGAGTGACAACAGCTATGACTATTTATCCGTGGAAGAGAAAGAGTGCTTGATGTTCCTGGAAGAAACCATTGGCTCCCTGGATGCCGAGGGGGACAGCGGCGTCTCCACGGACGACACCGACTACGGGGAGCCCGCCAAGCCCAGGAAAGGCCCCGTGCCCCGGGGTAAGCTGGAAACCCTTGTGCAGCCGGGCTGTGCCAAGGGAATGTCCCTGGCAGCGAGGGGAGGAGCAGTGCCCCAGTTTGATCGGGCACAGGAGGTTCCCATGGCTCGGCAGCAGCCGCACGGGTCGGGCACTGCCTGCGCCCTCCCGCTCCTCACGGGAGCTGTGGGGCAAACCCAGCAGAGCCACGGGGCAGAGCAGCTGTGCTCGTGCTCTGAACAGGCTCACACGGGCCCACAGGATCCAATTTCCCCAGCAGGGATGGATCGGTGGAGGCAGGGGAGCCCTGGGTGCCCGTCCTGAGCCGTGGCTGTGCTGGCCCAGGGGGTGAGGGGTGTTCTGTGTCCCCGTGCAGTGCGTGACTTCATCTCCCTCTCTCCCCAGATCTGGGCAATGGGGCTCCAAGCAGAGATCAGCAGCGTGGGGCTGAACAGAGGAGTGGTAAAAGCATCTCTGCCTCCTCCAGCTCGGCTCCGGCAGCTGCTCCAAGCCCAGGCTATTCCAGCCTCCCGAGGAACATCCCTGCAGCCAATGGAGCTTCGGGCAGCAAAGCGAGTGTCCACACAGTGCCAGCAGGAAAACCTGCACAGGACATGCTCACGGAGGGCAGGCTGGACCACACATACACAGGAAGCCACACGAGGTCCGTGATTATCCAACCTCCAGACCCCTTCCAGGATGAGCTGGAGTGGTCACGCAGCCATCGCTCGGATGCCAAGGGGGAGGCGGCCAAGGAGACCAAGATTTGGACTTCGTGGGGCCACCCCGAAAAATCCCCACTGGAGGAGGCCCCTCAGGACCACGATGCCAAGCGTGGGCCTCCAACTGCCCCCAAACCGCGGAAATTGCCACCAAACATCATCCTGAAAACCAGCAGGAACAGCCCCGTGCCGCTGGCCACGGAGCACAACCCGCAGGTAAAAGCAGCACCTCCACCCTCAGCCGCCTCTCACCCCAGCCCTGCCTGCGACAGCACTGCTGAAAAGGGGAATCCGGGGCACCTCGACCCCAAGGAGAAGGAGAAAGCCCGACGGGAGGCACTGGAGAAGCTGGGGCTGTCCCAGGACAGGAGGGAGCCCAGCGCCCGCCTCCATCCCCACCCCAGGGAGACGCCGCTCCCCATCCCCGGGCAGCCTGCGGAGGGCTCCGTGCCGGGGATCCGGCAGATGACCTTCAAATCCAACACCCTGGAGCGCTCCGGGGTGGGGCTGGGCAGCTCCATCGGCAGCACCAAGGAGCAGAACGCCCGGAGCAGCAGCAGCTCCCTGGGCAAGATGTCCTTCATCGAGCGCCTGGCCCCCAGCTTCCTCCGCAGCGGCCGCCCCCGGCCCGCCTCCCTCGGGGCAGGGAAGGACTTTGCCGGCCTGAAGGAGCAGGAGGAGCAGGAGAAGGGCAGCAAGAGGAGATCCCACCCTCTGCCCGGCTTCCCCAGGCCGCCCCGCGCCACCGTGAGCGTGAAGATCTCCCCGAAGGGCGCGGCCGACGAGAACCGGCGCGAGGCGCTCAAGAAGTTGGGGCTGCTGAAGGAATAGCTCATGGGGCTGGTGGAAAAGGGGCTTTTCACCCCAAACCCAGCGGCCCTCACTGCCTGGCCTTGGCCACGAGCGTCTTCTGCTGCCATCTCCTGCCCCAGCACCTCGGGAGCGCTTTGGGAGCTTCACACCAACTAAAGAAAGGCCACGTGTACAGAATATTTTGTATATAGCAGGTGTATATGAGCTATTTATACAAAGCACCTCTCAGCATGGACGGGGTGGATTCTCCTGCAAGGGCTTTAATGCATTTGGGGATTCATCAAAACAGGGAAGCCATGGAATTAGGGGTTTGGCTTATTTTCAAAGGGGTTGCCTGTGGATAAAGCGTCTCTGGGAAGAACTGCCGGACTTTGCTGCTCCTTTAGGACTTTTTGGGGTTTTTTTTTTTAATTCATTTTATCAGCCTTTGAGGCCTGAGCACTCACCTGCCACATGAAAGTGCCTCCCAAAACCACCACTGCCTGCTGGAGGGGCTGGAGGGCTGCACAGACATCCCACTGCCTCCTCTGCCTCACTGCTCTGCCGCCCAGCCCTGACCACCCGGATCCAGCACTTGGAAGAGGCTTGAGCCGCAGGAAGGGACAGCTAAGGAGGAAGGAGGCTGTGCTGGTGTCGGATCCAGAAGTGCTGCCCGGAATGGGAAGATGCAAGGCTGGGACAGCCCCGGCTCCTTCCCTTCCGAGCTGTCCTGGCACCTCCCAGGCCCGGCTGGTGCTGCCAACGCCTCGCTGCCCGCCCTGGGGAACAGAGGTGGTTTGTGTCCCTAATAAACCTGTGCATGATCAGGAAGTGCCGCGTGGTACAGATTTATGTCGCAGTCAGGTGAACCTAAATAGGGAGATTTAAAACAAAGAGTTCAGAGACAAAGGAGGAGCCAGGTCAGGTCTGTCCCACCTATGAAATGGAATAATTTTATCAGCACAGGCAAAGCCTTCCATGGAGCCGCCTGGGACAGTGGAAGGTGGCCCCGCCTGGGGCAAGGGGAGGGACAAGGAGAGCTTTAAGGTCCCTTCCAACCCAAACCGTTCCATGGCTCCGCGATTCCCGGCTCTCCCTGCAGGCACAAAGAAGGGGTGTGGAATTCCCGGTGCTCCCGTGTTTGCTGGCAGGCTCGCACCAGCCCGGTGTGCAGCCGGGCAGCAGCAGAGGTTCCACCCAGCCCGGAGCAGCTCGGGCTGGGGACTTTCAAGTGCAAATGATTGGCTTTAGAGGCAGCAGGAGCACCGTAGAGAGGAGGGGGAGATGCCAGGGCAAGCGCTGAGTAAAAGGGTCAGCCGAGCTCCTGCCTGGGTTAAAGGTGCGTTTTCGTCCCTGTGCTCCTCTCCTCTGACCACTCTGTCTCACCCAGGGCCGATTTCATCTGTTTAATGCTCTGACTGCTCAGCACCTGCATGATGCAAGTCCCAAGGGAAATCTCACCCTGTCTGTCTAATGAGAAGGGAGGGGAGCATTAAGGACTCTCTCAAAGCACTTTTGCCCTGAAACAGAACCTAAATATTTCTTAAAACCAGATTGTTTTGGAAACAAAAGGTTTCTCTTCCAGTCCTTGGCTTTAGTCAGAACCATTGTGTGCGGGTGCCATGAAAGCTGATTTCTGTTCAGATTTCCAAGGAGAAATCTCGCTCCCAGAGATCGCTTATCAGCCCGTGACGCGGTGATGCTCACAAACAGGAGCTGTGCGCGCCGGTGGGAAATGGAAACAAAAGAGAATGAATTAAAACAGCAGCCACAGAGCAGCGGGGTCGTTCCTCTGGGAATGAACTCCACGTTTGTGTGCCTCTCCTGCTGCTGCCAGATCCTCTCACCACGGGCAAGCCGCGTTCCAAGAGGAGGCGCCGCTGTTTAATCCCGCAAGGGGAATATGGAATTTTCCCTGCTGGATCTGTCTGTAGCCCTTAGAAATGCAGCTGTTTATGCCCAGGGGCTGGGATCTTATGCAAGGGCAGGCCCATGGCTGTGCCCGGTGCCACCCAGAGCCGAGCCCTGCTGCTGGCAGAGGGATCCTGCTCCTGCTCCTGCTCCTGCTCCTGCTCCTGCTCCTGCTCCTGCTCCTGCTCCTGCAGGGAGCGCAGCCACCTCAGCTCCACCTGGGGCACCTGGCGGTGGCTTCCTGCAACCCCGCTGCTCCTGCTGCTGCCGCCGGGTTTTCTTCTCCTGATGTCCGGGTTTGTGTCGGGCTGGCCAGCCCCAAACGGATTCGGTGAATTGCTCAGCCATGGGCGAGCGTTTCCCTGCTTTCCCGAAGTGCAGCTCATCGGGCCTCGGTGCCTTGCATTCCTTGGATTCTTTCTGTGGGTCAGCACCGTCCCTCCCCTCGTGCACAACTCTCGTAGGTGGAGCAGTTCTGCTCTGGGATGCCCTCCCCTCCTCTCCGTGCAGAACAGCTCCGGTGCTGCCTGTTTGGAGAGGGGTTAACAGCCTGGCTGTGGATTTTGTCAGCCTGAGCCTGGTTGGTGTGCACAGACTGTCCTGGAAAGGTGCTGGTGCTGCAAGGTCAGCGATGGAAACGATTGCGTGCAGCTCAGTGCTGCAAGCAGTTAATTAACATTAATTGTTTGGTGCAATTGCCTCCATGGCTCAGCCCCTCTCTCCAAAGAAAGCCTGTGTTAGTTTGGGAATTAAATTGCCTGGAAGGAACAAGGGCACTTGCTTTGCTATCATCATCAAATGGTGGAATGGTTTGGGTTGGAAGGGGCCTTAAGGCTCCCCCAGTTCCACCCCAATTCCACCATCCCAGGTTGCTCCAAGTCTGGGTGGGGAACAGAGCAAGAACACAAACAAAACCTACCCCCAGGTTCAGCCAGAGCCCAGCAGAACTCCGGGGTTCTGGTCTGGGGACCCCCAAAATCAGACATCGTACTCGGGCAGGGGGTGGAAGGAGATGATCTTGAAGGTCCCTTCCAACCCAAACCGTTCCATGATTCCCTGAATCTGATTCTGGGCGTATTTAACTCGATTTGTGCCCGGAAGACAAAATCTCAGCAGAGCCCAGACACGAAACAGCCACGAAGAGAGATCACAGCCTTGCAGAAGCAGCAAGTCCCAGAAGACCTGGTGAATGTACCCTCAGTGTCTTCATGCAGATTATCCAGACTGAGTTTATGTGTTAACATTAAAAACAACAAAGAAAACACCCAGCTTTGCATTTTGCAGGGAATATTCATCTCAATCCTAACTGTCAGTCCCACCCTGGCTCAGACGTGTCATTTCCATGTCTACATGAGCCAGTCAACACCTACTGTCCCAGTTAAAACATCCTTGTGCACATCTTTCATTGCAAAGGTCACATTCGGGAGCAGTGGAATTCTGGCAGTGTCGGGGAACAGCAGCTGCCCCTGGCCCCAGCAGAAATCCCTGGTGTTAATAACAGCCCTTGTGCCTCCAGGGCAGCGTCAGGGGAGCCTTGGGGCTGAGACGTGGGGAAAGAGGGTTGGATGCTGCTGAACCAAGCTGGAAAACACCAGACCTGGGCTCCAGGATCGAGCTGGGCTCACTCCAGCGCTGTGGGAGGGGGCTGGAGATGTCTGAGGCTTTTTAACCACATTCCAGCAGGGTTTGGGCAATAACCAGGAGCCGAGGCTCTGCCCTTTCCCTGCTCTCGTGCAGGTGGAGGGAAGGAGCCTCTCCAGCTCCAACACGCTTCTCTCCATTATATATATATATATATA
>VZRR01001827.1:7987-33332 GCA_013398015.1 Oreocharis arfaki
GGTGGGGGGGCGGCCTGCTCCGCCCAGCCGTGAGGATCAGGCTTGCATGTGACGCGCGGCCGGGACGCGCCTTTCCCGGCTTTGGGTCGGGTCGGTCACTCCGGGGTCTTTAAAGCTGCACCAGTTCCAGCGGCCGCTGCTGTGCCCCGTCCGCTCTGCCCGCGGGCACAGAAGAACGCACTCAGCAGCAAATGCGTCGCTGTCGCAGCGCGCCCTTAGATCTTAGGTAGCGCATAATGCGGTAGAGCCGGGAGGGACAGCTGCACCCACTCACAGCGCTCGGGTCTGCGCTTCGTACTTCCATTGAGAGAATAACGCTTGTCAAGTACTTAAAGGAGAAACTATCCAGAGTTTTGTTGTTAAGACATTGTTTTTCTTAAATTGGCTTTTGTCAAAAGCCTTTACTAAATCTTGAAAAGTTTTTCTTAAGTGCATCATTCTTGCAAATACTTTAAAGATAAGGCTTTATTTATTCGGTCTGAGCAGCCTTGTTACCTGTCAGTATTGGCACATGCTACTTAAGTACATAAGCTGTGCTGGACTACTCCTTTTGAAACAGTGTGTTGGGTTCCCTTTCCCGTGTATATGGCTCTAAAGGATCCCACCGGCACTTCGTGCTCCAAAGGACATTAATGCTCCTGAAGCTGATGCTTTGGTTTTTTTGGTTGGTTGCTTTATTTCCTTTGAGACTACACTTTAACACAGTTTTTTGTTGTGTTTTTTTTTGTTGTTGTTTGTTTGTTTTTTCTTGAAAAGTAATCTAACCAGAATTTTGCATCTCACAGTGTAAGCTTTTTGTAACCTATGCAAAATGTAGCATTTGCGAACGAGCATTGTCTGCTAGATAATTTTGCATCCTTGAAATTTTATTTCCCCCAAGCATTACATGTCCTTACCTCTCAGTTTTTCTGTCTAGGTGAACACTATTGAAACAATTCTCGAGTCTCCTGCTAGCACTCAAGTTCTTAGTTTAGTCAAAAACCTCATTACTCCCTGCTTTGTTAGCCAGACATCTGCAAAATTCTTTGAGGATAAATTCTTCAGAACAAAGCTCATTTTTGTTGAAGCGTTGCTTGGAACTGGAGTACCAGGAGTGTTGTTTAGTACAACCCAGACAACCAGATGAGCTATGATTTGCCAACTCCAGTGAGAAATGAGCATGGGCATACTTTATGGTTTGGGTTAGCAAAACATAAGAGCTATTAGTGCAATCAGTGTTTTTTAATGGCACTGATGGGCATGTTGCTAACCTGCTGTGCTGAAGTCATCTCCCAGTCGTAGTTGTCTGGGTACTGAAGCAGAGTTTTTTCTCTGTGGGCTATGCTGGTCCTTTGCTTAGCATCGTACTGGAGGTTCTCAGATTTTTCTTTCTATGGGGCTGTGGAGTGAGCAAGGTTGAGCTGGAGAGGTGAGGGTGCCAGCTGCATTTTGGCTTACAGGTAGCAAGAAATCCTGGCTACTGTGTAAAGGTCTTCAGGCTGTGATGACTTCAATATAAGGTTTCTTGTAATTCATGCTAAGAAACACTTAGCATATCATAATTAAGCTATTAAAATGTACTTTCTGTGATAGAATAAGCTGAGGTACAAAAGAAATTGCTGTAATGCCTTCATGTATAGAATAAAGGGCCTGTCCTTTTGTACATGCTTTCATGTACAGAAATGTTTCTGAACAAGTAAGCTTTTAGTAAAACCCCTATTCAGTCTTTAAATGTGAATTCTTATCTTTTTCCCACTTGTCTGTTTATCTTCCTGGCTTGACAAGAACCCTCTTGAAGTGTGAGGCATAACTGTAGGGACTGCACTTGTTTTCTTGTGGTCAACTAAAACAACAGAAACAAACAAATGCCCCCCAAACTTCCTTCAGTGTTATTTTTAACATGGTTTAATGTAACTGCTTGACACAGATACTATATTGGTTAGGGGTAGTAACATAAGCAGGTGGAATTACTTTGGTGCAGAGTTTTGATATATGCATTAGTTGGCTTCCTGTGCACTTGAGCTAAACAAGTTCCATTCCTGCATGAAACTAACTTTTCAGCAGGAGCCCAAAAACAGTATTGGTGTATAATCACTGTGGGGTTGGTTATGGTTGGTTTAGATATTGTCCTTTTGCCAGAAGTTTTCTGTTCCTTCTCATTTAAGCTGTTCCTAAGCATGTTTTGAGTTAACTAGACTGAATTTAAAATTAATTGGGTGGAGTTATACTTAGATAGTCTGTAGGTGGCAACCTCTGTTAGAGGCATGGTATGAGATAAAGGGAATAGTAATATCATGGCTGTTTAACCAGTGATTGTCAGATTGAGGCTGTGATCAGGTATCTCTTTTCAAGATGCCATACACTGTCAGGATCAGATCTCTGTTAATTTTTTGTTTTCCAGAAAAATAACTAAATGAGCCATTTGAGTTACAAAGCACTGGAAGCACCTGTAGTTTTAACTTCCTGCTTGTCATATGAGGGCTTAAAAAAGGGGCTAGTAACTTTATAAATTGAGATGCAGGAATTTGAGGTGAAAGATAGTGAACAGTTAAAAACATGTTTTATATCATGAAGTATTTATTGTCTTCAGAAAAGCATTGTTTGCAGCAAGAGTGTGGAACTTGAAACAAGACCCTTCCTCGTATGCACAGTTTGGAGGTGGTGAGGCTAGGTAACACTTTGGGCACCAGTTATAATTCTCCTTGCGTATGTAAAATTGTCCCCAGTGTCTGTTTATTACTTCTGCTCATTTGGTAAGCATGGTTTTGTGCACACTGTTTTAAATTCATCCATTTCTTCATGTTTTAAAAACAAATATATATCCCACATGTACTTATATACATAATTCTTTACTTATAATCCACCCTTGAAGTCTTTCCGATTCAACCAGTCTCTCTCTTTTCTAGATATTTTAATATCTTATTTAATGCAGATGAAAAACTGAGTGTATGTGAGTGCTCCTCTGCGTGGCCTGGTCTGTCATAGGCTGAGTCACATGGACACACTGCATGCAAACAGAGATATCACTCCTCTTTAACATGCTTTTAATATTTTTTAGAGCAGAATAAAAGTGTCAAAGTAATCATTGTGTGTTTTACTTACTAGATAAAATTCAGTTAAAAATACTTTTCTTGTTAGCTACAACTAACTGATATTACCTAGAGGGACAGCTAAATAGTCTTTTTCAGCTATGACTTTCACCCACATATCTCTGCTGAACTCAGAGTGAAGATTCAGTATTATAAGAGATGCATTTTTGCTTGTTGGTGTTTTTTGAGGAAGAAAAGTCAGTTTAATCTCAGATTTCAGGCCAAGCTTGCAAAACCATTAGGGGATCTATTGCTATAACTGTGAAAAGAAATACGTGTCTTCTGGATGCTCTTGGTACATGGATATTTTGGCAGCTGTGTCACATCAGAATTTTCTACAGTATATTTCTTTAGGAAAACCTTTTAAATTAAGTTTGTGTGACAGGAAACAACTAAAACTTGAACACCCAAACTGAACATGCATTGCATTTGACTTCAGTTCTTTATGAAGATACTAATTCTTAAGCAAAAATAAACCATACAGCTAGTGAATTATAAAGCTGAGTATTAATTTAAATTGCCTAAAAGCCTGCTTAGAACAGCATTTGAGCTGTGGTGTTGTGCAGCAATCTGATTCTCAGGGGTTAGGTATTGCTCCCTGCACTGGTGTGTGCTTGTGGTGGAGGCTGATACCTTTTCGGGCTGTGAATCTTGCCTGTCAGAAGTTTGAGTCGCTGTACTCCAGAAGAGGTGTTTCTGTCTGGGCACAGCATAGCTTGTCAACCTTTTGTTCAGTTACAGGCAACACTGAAAAGTGTTAAACTTTTGGACATGTGACACTTGGAAGCTGCTCTGGGTTAACAAAAAACTGTCCTTGATTGTCACTATAAGCCCTTGTAGTTCAGAAGGTCCTAGTAATTGCTCCAAGTAAATTTTCTGTATTTGTGTTGCTGTAGCCTCTCAGTTCTTTGTGGTTTTTTGGTTGGTTTTTTTTTTTTTTTTTTTTGATGTATAGAGAAGACAGTGTATGTGCAGTGAAATTATTATGTAAGGCAGTAGAAACGTGAACACAGAAGTGCCCTCCTCTTTATATCTTTTTTGTTTATCTCAGCTTGTGAGTTTTTGAGAAGAGGGGTTGAGCAAAGCATTTTTGGTGTAATCAAGCCCCCTCTGCCCTGCACTGTTTCAAATCTGAGATCTTGCCGAGGCTATCTGGCAAGCAGACACAAAGCTGAGTTTTGCTCTCTGTGAGGTTGGTAACCTACAGAAAATTGATGTTCATTTGTGTTTTGATAGTTAAGACGTGTAAGGGTCAGTAAACATTATTGTAGCTTCAGGTAGCTTTTTTTTTCTTCTGTGATTAGGCTATAGTTGTTTTTAAGTAAACTGAATTGGTTAGAAAGTAATTTCTCTTTGTCAAGTAACAGAATGTGTGTGTGTGTATATATACACTATGTAGCTATGGGAAACTTCCTTTCTTTTCCATGCTAATGGCTGAAAGAAGTGGCGTCTGACAGAAACAGCATGAGGCTGCTTTTCATGTCTCTAAAATTGCTCGTCAAAATAAGATGGCTTTAGTAAAATCATGACTGTCTGAAGAAAAATGGTTGGGTTTTTTTCTTCCCTTCTTCCAACCAGTTCATGAGCTGTAGTCTGGAAGGGTTGGGTGTACGAGGGACTGTTAGAGGTGTGCTTATGCTTGGAGACTTGTTTTGCAGCGTAGTATATAGCTTGAGGCCTCAGCATTTTTAAAAAAACCTGTTCTTGAATCATCTTCATACCTGTATTCAGTACTTAATTGCATTGCTCCAACCATGCTGCATTGTCTACCTGGTTATCATTTCTCTTCTGCTCATCAACTTCTGCCCTATCATTTAAAGCCTGAGGCTTGTTTCATTTCTGAACCTAACAGCTGATCATCCTTATGTTCTCTGCTGGGTAGTTGAATTGTCTCTTGTCAGCCTTTTTATTTAAAAGCACTAAATATCAGCTGGCTGGCTAATTGAGAAATTGTAACAGTCTTTAATGAATTGGGCAAAGCCCACTGGAATTGTCTGAGAAGATAGGTGTGCATTTTTTGGTGCACATATTTGGAATCAGCTTGTTAATTCTGAAAGCAAGTAGTTTTGTTAATACAAGAACTGAAGATGCTGCAGTCATGGCTTCCTTTTAAACCAATAAGGTATATATTTTGGAATAGTAGCTGTGAATTGAACAGCTCCTACTTGAGGGAAACGGAAAGCATGGAAACTTGTGTTGCAGCTTCAAATGACAATGTGCATCAGAGTGCAATTTTTCTCTTTCTGTCCTCGAGTGCTGACAGCGTCGTGAGAAAGCATGTGGCTAGTCTTGTGCAGCATGTTGGGTTTGAAGGAAGACATGGCGACAAGCCAAGAAAGTGGAAATAAGTATTAACAAGAAACAAGTATTAACATTTTTATATCTTAAGCTACTCTGCAGGGTTATGTGTTCACTACATTTAAAATGATTGTTTTAAAAGTAGCCGAATGGGAAATGGAAATAGCACTAGATCTTCTGAGTTTTTGCTGAAGGATATTACTACTGTGTCCCCGTACATTCTAGCTGCTATGGTAACCAGTTAATGACAATCAGTAGATGAAGTTTAGACATTGTTATGTACATGAAGCACATTTTTTAAAAGTTATGTAAATTCTTCCATGTACATTTTCCACAATATTAAGGGTTGTACTTTCTTTTGAAACTTAGATCAGCTGCATCTAAAAAGTATTAAATAAAACTTGATACAGGTGATTTTGCAGCATGTATACAAATTAGTTTAGATAAATCATGCATTGTCCTACAAACTAGTTATTTCTGGCTTATTGTAATATAGCTCCTGAATTTTTTCCAGCAGCATAATAAAATGGCTAATCAGGTGAATGGTAATGCGGTACAGTTAAAAGAAGAGGAAGAACCAATGGATACTTCCAGTGTAACTCACACAGAACACTACAAGACACTGATAGAGGCAGGCCTCCCACAGAAGGTGGCAGAGAGACTTGATGAAATATTTCAGACAGGTATAATATGCATTTCTTGTTTCTGATTGGTTATGAAAGTGAGGGCATACCATTTTCAAATTTTTATAGATTAAGATTTAAAAATTCATTGTTTTTGATCTGTGTAGCTCTGAATGTTTTGCTACTTTGGTTTCCCTAAAGGCAAATTGGGTTTGGCATTGACTAATTACTTGACACATCCTTGGAGTTGTATGTGATATCTTAGTTGCTTTAGGGCACAGAGCACTAGTTTCTTAGACGTCAAATGAAGATGTATGTTTCCACATACTAAACTGTACATTTTTTTTTTCTTCAATCCAGATCATCATTTTGCTTTTACGTTTCTACTGTCACTGTCACAGTGGTTCTAAAACACTCAAAGGCTGCATAGGTGACTTAGTGAGGGAAGCAACTAGTTTGTCTTGCCTGGGACTACATTTGAATTGAGTCTGCCTGTGGATTTTTTGTTCTCTCTAGTTCTGAGTGGACAGTTTAATCCATGCTGGTTATTACACTGAAACGTTCAGCCTGACACTAACAAAGTTGAGAACTAAGCTATCTAGCAACTTGAGTAATACTTTGCTGGTAGCAAGTGGTCTCTGCAACTTCTAAAGAGGTTTCTTTATATACAGAGGTTTTCCTATTTTGTTTTTATAACCACCTTATTTTATCCTATAGACAGAGGCTTTCTTTTCCTTTTTAGAGTGTGTTCCGTGAACAGATTTACAAGAAGCAGTAGAACTGCTTTATGTGCTTATCTTGAATGCCTGGGTGGCAAGATGACAGTTTTTGTTGAAAAGAGTTAAAATTACACTGATCAAATGAAGGCAGTTCAAAACTAATACCTTATCAATCCTCAGTGTGAAACTGGCTCATGTGGGTGATGTCTTTTGGAAGTCATTCACAGTGAGCTTTCTTCAAGCCTTTACCAGCTTTTATTGGCTTTAGAGATGCACTTTCCAACTGTGGGTCATGATGACATGCACTTGATGGTTTGAGAGAAGGTGTAAATAAATACCTGGGCAGAGGAACTCGTGGGGTTCTAACATGTGTTGCAGTTAGGTTGTGTTATGAGGAGATCTTAAGGAATTTTAAAGCTTTTCAGCCTAGAACCTGACTACCAAGTATAATTCCACTGCATGAGTAACCTGAAAACATTTATTCACATTTCATTAATGCCACTGAAGGTGTTTGCATTGTACAGGGGTTTGTCAGTGAAGCAAACTACTTTTGACACTTGAGCCAAATTTGGGGTTGAATTTAGCAGTTTTTTCATCTGCTGAAGTCTTCCATGAAAGATACAGGTCCCTTCCAATATGCAGGATCACTTCTGAAATGTAGTCCTTGGGCTTGGCACTACTGTGCATTTTCGAAATCAAGTAGCAGTGAAATAATCTGTGTATTTTGGAGATCAAGCTGTTGCAAAGTGTGGAGATTTTGGTATTTGTCCTAAATTTGGATGGATGATTTAAAATTGTAAAATGTCAGTCTATATGTCTGACTCCACAACTGATGCAAGTGCATTACGAAAGGAAAAAAATAACTTAAAGAAAAGAAAATGCTTCAGAACTGGTCCAGTCTTTCTTGGAGGAGTCTGTACCTGTAAAATTAACATTAGCTCTTTTGGATACACAGCAGGGCTCAAAATAATACCTTTTTGAATTCTGGCTCTTGGAACTGCATAGAGCAACAAAATGAGTTAAAAAAACACCAAACATTGTTTAAGATACACATGAAGTCCACTGACTCCTGCTTTTTTGAAGCTGGAGGAAGGAGTGAACAAATCATTTTTGCTTCCTACTATTTTGTGTGGTAGAGCTTCCTAGGTGTTTGATCATCGGCTGGGTAGCTCCTTTTTCCCATACAATAGGATACCTGTAATGTTCACCTGTCAGTTTACTCTAGAACAGCTCAACTCAAGAGAAGGAAGTGTGGAACTTAAAATAAGGGATAAACAAACAAAATTCAAATTAAAAGTGAGCCAGAGTTTATTATTTTAGAGCCTGGTGTGTAATACTGCTTTTATGCAGCAGATTGCATTCCTGAATGCTGGAAAGCTGTTACACATGGGCTATAATCTTGCACGTCAGTTAGTGTTTAGGTATATACATTTTAATTTAACTTTTTCATTGTACTCATAATCTTTCATATACTTGTGTAGGAATATATAATTAAATGTATAATTCTGTTGCTATGGAATGTAACTTTTTGACTTTAAAAACAAACTGCATAGTTCTTAGTTTGTATGAAATTCAATAGAAATCTGTAACTTCTTTATCTTTAACTTTTAGGGTTGGTAGCTTATGTCGATCTTGATGAAAGAGCAATTGATGCTCTTAGGGAATTTAATGAAGAAGGAGCCCTCTCTGTATTACAGCAGTTTAAAGAAAGTGACCTGTCGCATGTACAGGTAAGGTGAGAGCTCCAGGAGTGTGAGCACATGAGTATAAATAGTGTTCTGGCACTACTGGCAGGAGAGTTGTAACTTAGAAATTCGTTGATGTTGCTGTATTCTTATATTTCAAACCCAAATAACAAGTCTCTTAAAATTTTCCTTAAATATGTAGGTATTTGAACACAAAGCAAAAGCTCCCAGATAATAAAAATATGTGTGCAATTGAGAAAATAGGTTAAAATGCTGTTTGGAATCTGAAGACTTTCTCAATCTGACAAGTTTGTTCAGTTAATTATTGTATTTTCCTGAAGGATTCTTTTGACATTTGATTTATTGCATTGACTTGAAGTAGTGACTTCATGGTATGAAGTGTAAGATTCAGGTGGGTTCCCAGGGCTTGTCATCCGCACAACTGAATTGTTTTGTAAATTGTATCTACAGAACAAAAGTGCATTTTTATGTGGAGTTATGAAGACCTACAGGCAAAGAGAGAAACAAGGCAGCAAAGTACAGGAATCAACGAAGGGACCAGATGAAGCAAAGATTAAGGTAACGCTTAGAGATACTAGTTATTCTGTACTAGCTGAGATATTACTTGTACATAGCCTGAATATGTACTTAAAAAGTATCAATACCACCTGGATAAGTATCTTCACACTTGGCTTTAAAGAAATGTATGTATGATAGAGATTTTAAAGAGAAGGGTTGTTGGAAATGCAGCTCTTTCTGATCACACAGTTGCCAGAATTTAAGCTCTATGAAAACATTGGTATCTGTTTAAGAATTGTCTTAGTTGTCCGGTGTTCTGGACTTCTTGGGGTGCTCCATATAGAATGGAAAATAAGGGAAAAGACAAACAAGTTCTTTCCAGTGACCTTGTAATGTAAAATAAATGTTGCTGTTCATGATAGCTTTTTAAACCCACAAAACAACAGGGTTTTTTGTAGGTTCTGTCTCTTCATATATACCTTATCAAGTGTGGCAAGGAGCAGATAAAGAAATGCTTATCTTGAAATGCTTCTTTCGTTCTGTGTATTTTAACCCACTGCCCTCTCCCCTGCAAGTAGTCTCTTTTTTTTTTTTTTTTTTTCCCCAGGCTTTGCTAGAGCGGACTGGTTACACTTTGGATGTAACTACAGGACAGAGGAAATATGGGGGTCCTCCTCCAGATACTGTGTATTCTGGTGTTCAGCCTGGCATTGGAACAGAGGTTGGTATATACAGACTAATCTGATAACTGCTCTGTATACTTGTGCAAACTCTTAAATAGGAAATACTTGAAAATAAACTATATTACAAATTTAATGTATTGTAGAGGAAAATATTCTTTTATGTGTGTCTTAATCAGTCTTTCTTACTCCTCAGTATTCTGCAAAAGACAGGAAGATAGGTTAAAGTAGAGAAAAAAGAGGTGGAATATACTAAGAAAGGCTATGCAAAGTTTCTTAAAATTAAATCGTCAGACTTCATGGTTCACCCTAAAGTTTATAGTCCATCCCTTGAAAAGTGACCATGGATGCATGCATAGGTAAACATGTGACTTTGAGGTATTTGACTGTTTACAAGAAATGGAATTTAAACAACACTAGCTTGGTTTCATGTAATGTGCTAAAAATAAAAAAGACTTGAGTGTTGTATAAAGGTACTCACAAAGAAGTTTTGAAGAGGACAGTTGAGATTGGTAGTAATTAAGGATTTGTTTATTTACTTTTGTTTCAATCTGTATGAAAAAATCCCTGATGATTGCATGGACTGATAGTGAAACTGCCACAACTGCTACACTGAAGAGGCCATGTAGCTTCAGGTTTTTGGGGTTTTTTTTCATTTCTGCATTTAGAAAGGTGACTTAGAGGTTGTTTACCAACTTAGTGGTGCTGCCAGGGTGATTATGTGATGTATAAAGTGTTACTTAATTTCACCATGTCTCACTGACATAAGGAAGCATCTCTTTACCAAGAGGGTGGTCAGACATTGAACAGGCTTCCTAGAGAGCTGGTGGGTGCCCCAGGTCTGTCAGGGTTTAGGAGCATTTGGATAGTGCCTTTAATAACATGATTTAGCTTTTGGTCAGCCCTGAAGTGGACAGGCTGTTGGACTGGCTGATCATTGTAGGTCGCTTCCTGCAGTGAACTACTCTCATGACTGAAAGTCCTTGACTACTGCTCTTAAGTACATTGTCCAGTGACGGTTGGCTCTTTAGGAATTCACCGAAAAGCCATAAATTTAGCTGCACTTTCATACAATGAAGAATATGTTTTTGTATTTTTAAGTTTTCTTAAGCTAGAACAAGTAACTTGTGGAAACTCCCTTAACAGAAGTACTTCTGCCTTGACTCACCATTAGAAGCTATAGCAAACCCCAGCAAGCTAGTTCTAGACATTGTATTTCTACGAAATGAATGTATTGCTGGCATTTTGTTGGATTTAAGGACTGATTGCTGACTTAGACATGCTGTTTAGTTTGACAGCCTGAGATGCTGAACATGTTGCTGAAACTGGTGTATGCTCCATTAAATGTAGACTTATGCTCCTGCTGTTGAGCTCTGAGGCATAGTGATAAATTTAAACAGGATTCTAGGATTTAGTGGTAGGTAGAGCATGTTTGCACATAAGTGATGAGATAATTGTGGGCACTTTCTGCCACAATGAGGTGGGTGGGGTTTTGTTTTTTGGTGGTGTTTTTTTGTTTCCTTTTTTTTTTCTTAAGCTTTTGAGAACTACTTCTCCTTTGCTTCCAGCACTTCCAGTTACAGTGTATATGCCCCTTTTCCAGTGTTATGGATAAAAAAAAATTTAAAAGTATTCCTTTGGATTGTGACAGTGCATTCTTTGTGTCTGAAACTTACTTAAGTAATACTGAAGCTCTTGTAGCTTGCGTCAGCTCAGATATGTTGATGCAGAGCTGTCAGTCATGTGACAGTAATGGCAAACGTTTGGTTCTTGAGGATACCCAGGTACTGTTACTGATTTGAAGAAGATGCGTACTAGGTAGACTTCTCTCCCTCTAAGGTGCATCAGGTCTTTCTATTGTAAATATTTGTACACCAACTGATTTTTAAAACATAAAGTGGAATTCATTGCGTGTTAATTGTAGCTGTAGGTCTCAAGATATAGGTGACCATCTTGAGAGCTAAAGCTACATTGTGCAGTAAAGCTAAAGTATTAATAAATCATGTTCTGGGTGGTCGGCATGTTGAACATTAGCAGACTGGCACAGTGAACACTTCGCTGAAAGGATTAGGTGGGTGAAGCAGTCCCATGTATTTTTTTAAACTGGGTGAGCTTTAAGAGCAGTGGGACTTTTTTGGTATGTGATTCTGTAATGAAGACAAAGTTATAGCTGTGCAGAAGGTTTTAAAGAAGAAAATAACAGCGATAGGATTTGTTATATAATACTGAGTGTTCTTTTTACTGAAGGACTTGCTGCTTCACTGTAAGGTGTTTTGCTTATAGTGAGGTCACATGATGTCAATACTTAGTATTTGGGGTGTATATTGATGAGAAGAAAAGCAGTTATTTGGGTGTTTCCTTCTCTCATTACACTCACTTTGTCATTTGCATCTGCACACACTGATAACTGCTTATCCTGAGGGGCTTGTGCAGTGCTCCTTTGTTCTGCTTAAAGTTTCTACAATCTTTTTTTCCCTGCCTCTTCTTACCCCATGTTACACCCGCTGTTCTTTTTAAAGTTAAAAGATAGTTGGAAGAGTTTCAAAGACTTACAAAAATTTTTTTTTTTTTACTTCCAAAGGACAAAGTCTAATCTGTAAGCACATTTGGAAATTTAAGGTTATGATTGAACCTGTGCATCTTCCTAGCAAGCTGTAAGCAGGCTTAGGTTTGGTTATGAAAATGCTTGAACTGTGTATTTCTTCACTTACCTATTCTTCAAGATTTTAGTCCCTAGCAGGTTGTTTTGTAATACATGCTCAACACTTTGAATGCTCTGTCACACTGCTGCATTTCTGATACGGGAGTTCTTTTGGAGATGTTTCTATAAACCACCAGACTAGATTTGAGAAAAGGGTCAATCGCCTTAATGTCTTTCAGTTTATAGATTTGCATTCTTTGAGATGCTGGAGCTCTTGTGTTTATTTTCAAGAAGATGGTGAGAAGCATCACAGTAAGGATGATTTCTAAAGGGAATGTTAATATTCCATGAAGGAAAATTAATAATTAGAATGAGTCCTTGAACTGAAAGATAATAACTGATGTGTGTAACTTCTCAAACTCTGCTTAGGTCTGTGTGCTCTATGCTAACTGAGTTTTGTCATTGTCATGGTTTAACCCCAGCCGGCAACCAAGCATCACACAGCTGCTTGCTCACTCCCGCTCAACCCTGTGGGATGGAGAAGAGAATTAGAAAAAGAAAAAAGTAGAAGTCATGGGTTGAGATAAGAACAGTTAATTGTCAAAACAAAGTAAAATGTAATAGTAATAAAGGAAGAGAGAGAGAGAAGAAGAAAACCCAAGAAAAACAAGTGATTCACAGTACAGTTGCTCACCATCTGCTGACTGATGCCAAGCCTGTCCCTGAGCTGCAATTGGCCCCCACTTCTGAGTAGCTCCCCTCATTTCTGTATTGGGCATGATCTGTGGTGTGGAATATCCCTCTGGCCAGTCTGAGTCAGCTGTCCCACCGTGCTTCCTCTCAGCTCTTTGTGCACTTCCTCACTGGCAGAGCATGAGCCCCCGGAAGAGTCCTTGACTTAGAGTAACACACTGCTCAGCAACAACCAAAACATCAGCTTGTCATCAGCATTATTCTCCTACTGACTCTAAAACACAGCCCTGTACCAGCTACTGAGGAAAAATTACCTCTATTTCAGCCAAAATCAGAACAATCATTTCACTAAAGTGTATATACAATCAATGCTGATAAAGGAATTTTTTTGTATTCTTAAATTCAAATTTTTTATACAAAACTACATAAAGTAGTCTCACTGTCGTTTGAAATAAATCAGTTCTTCAGCAGCATTGGAGGATGCATAGATAACCATTTCACTACAGAACCATTTCAGTAACGTTTGAAATTAAGTGCAATCGTAATAAAAGACAGTTTTACAAGTGCTTCATTAAATTCAGTGACAGCAAGGAGGAGTTTAAGTGTATAAGGAAAAATGGAAATTTGGTTGTGAATGTATTACTAGTCAGGTATGATGAAGTTTCCATGCAAGCAAGACAAGCATTCTGTGTTTCAGTTGAATAATACCAAGTGGAAAATGCTGTATGTTTATGGAGAATATTTAATTATTTAATGAAGTTGAGCTATATCTGCAAAGCAGGTTCAAATACAGTATTTTTCACTCCTGATCTTCAGTCTACCAACTGAGGAGCTTTTAGTTGTTAAATTCAGGAAAATTAAAGGATCCTTATTTCACAGAATCACGGAATAATTTGGGTTGGAAAAGGCCTCTGAGACCAAGCCTTAATCTATGACTGAACACCACCCTGTCAACTGACCATTGGACTGAATGCCATGTCTAGTCTTTCCTTAAAACACCTCCAGGGGTGGTGACTCCAGCACCTCCCTGGGCAGCTTGTTCCAATGTATATTCACCCTTTCTGTGAAGAAATTCTTCCTAGCATCCAACTAAACTGCCCCGATTTATATATATGTATGTGTGTGTGTATATATGTCTATATGAAATTTTTCTGTCTTTTTAATTTAGAGGAGGGAAACCCCCTCCTCCCCAACATGCGTATGGCCTGTCTGGACTAGATGCACCAAATGAGAGAGGTGGACAATGTGGTACTCGATTTCCCTCCACCTTTTGGTGTAAGTGAATATAATACTGTTTAAGACCTGATTTGAAAAACAGGAGGCTTCGGTGGTAACTGGAATGCCAGCCCTTTACCCTACAACAATAGGAATAGGGGAATGCACTTGCCAGAATTAGCACAGTGCAGCTAATTTTTTAATGCATGAAGACATGTTTAGTACATGCAGCTAACAGTCATCTGTCATGAATGATGGGTTGGTTTCCTTTTTATTGAGGGATATCCAGATAAACTATTTTCTACTCCTAAAGTTTTGAGACACTCCTATCTCAGTGTTTTTCAGTGATGTGAACTAAAAATTTGAAAATTCTGTAAATAGATTATTTGCCCATAGTTGCTAAGGTGATGTGCAAGCTTAGCTATCTGTGTAAGAGTGCAGACTGTATAAAATGGAGGAGTTCCCACATGTCGTTTTCAGAGGTGAGATTTACTGGGTAAGTGTGTGGTGAACATATTTAAAAATCATTATCAAGTCTAGAATTTTAGCTCTGTGAACAGTGAGTTGGTATTACATTTGCTCTCTGTGGATGCTTGGTCAGAATTTATAACAAAAATAAAGGAAGGGTTGTGAGGCTAACCTGCAGTCTGGAAAATGCTATGTTGCTGGAAGTGTTGGGGCAATTTAAACTGCTTTATCCATAATAAATGGAATGGGAAAAATTTGGTACTCTAATAACTAACGTAGAAGCAGTGGTATGCTAAATTCAGCAGGAGTTGAAGTGGACAAAGCTGCTTTTAGTAAAGAAATGTAATGTCACTTCTGTACTGCTGGAATGGTAGGTTCAAAGGTTTGTGCACTGTGATAGAATTTTGTCCACTTCTGTTATTCTTCTTTTAAAAGAAGACTGTAGATTTGGATAAGATGAAGCAGTTGTGCAGTCTATGTTAAATAGCAGTTAAATCTGACATTTAGGAAAAATTGACTGCAAAGTGTATGAAGAGAACTGTTGAAAGGGGAGAGGTTTTGAAGAATTTGTTGAATGCTGCAGTGTGCTTCTGTTAGCTTGCAGTGACAACAGCAGAGGCTCAGTTGTTGAAATAACTGAAGGACGCATCATCTTGAGTGCAGTAGGGGTTTGCATCCCTCAGTAATTCTTTGTAAAATTGTTTAGGAAACTGAAATTAATTACAAAAAGCCTTAAGTAAGAAAACGTCAGTCTTCTGAAATGGTAATAAAGAAGAAGTAAAATGGAGTACTTTGTACAAGTCCTTTAGGAAGCAAAACTGGAAAAAGTCAGTCTAATGATCAGTGATTACAACAAGAACCCAGAAGAAATGCAGTTGCATCCTTCTGAGACAAGATCTCTTTTATTGTTTCATTAATAATGCCTGTTTACAAAGTTTTTCCACAGTACTCAGGTAGAAGTGAAAAATGGAACAAGACATCTGATACTACATTCTTTGGTATTTTAGAACTTTAATCAAGCTATCAACATATCTAAAAAAAAGCTATTGCAGATGTTTCTTCTGGCCCATGGAAGATGTTCACCTGGTATTCAATATTGTTCTTGTAGTTCATTAACATATTAAGTATACAGGCTCAAAGCAAATTCCCCTACTTGTGAATTTCTCCCACAGTTACCTAGTTCTTACTTTATAAATGGAAGTTACTATAGGATGTAGGTCAGGTGAAGATCTTCCAAGTTAAATCCTTAATTCTGTTTCTCATACTAGCTTCTAGAGTGTATTTCCTGAACTAAACTGTAGTCACAGTCTTGTGAAATTGCCAGGTCTAAAAGTTTGTAGAGAGTGAGCCAAAGAGACTGCAGAGAAAGTAGAATACAGAAGCTTTCAGGATGGTAAATTTTTGGTAACTTGATGGCAAAATGGACTTTGTATTTGGACTCGGATTTTTTTCTTTTCCTTAAGTCTTCTGTTTTGGTGAGTCGCCTTTGGTTTGTGCTGGAAACAGATGCATCTGTACCAAAGAATTTAATGTGGACTTTTTAAAACCAGTTGGAGTTTGTAGCAAGTTCAGTTGACAGTTTCATGGACTTAGGAGCAAGTTGTAGTTCTTGTCTTGTGTGTTTCCCTGATGGCATCAGGTTTTGTCTTTAAAAGCTGCAAATGAGTTAGAATTAAGTGTTCTAGAAGTAATGCCAATGTAAATACCTATCTAGAGGAATACCTTAAGCTTTCTAGGGAGATAGTGGGGAAAATCTTTTGGCTCTGCCATTGGACTTTCACTTAGTGTGATAAAAGTTCCTTTCTTTTCTCCCCGATAAGTAATGTTCAGTCAACATTCACACTGAACTGAGAGAGGATAAGCTTTTAAGAAATGTTCTGGAAACTGAATTTCAGGAATATCTGTATAACATGAAACATCTAGAAGTTCTACCTTGTTCCATGTCTTTCAAATTAATTATTCTCCTCATGAGTTTGTTATATTGGTGCTTATATAGGCATGCTGAGTGTCTTTACTTCTGAAATTCTGCTATGCCTTCAGTGTGAGATACAATTATGACAAGGCCTTACTGAGAAAACGTTGACTCATGGGTTTTTTTACTACAAAAAATGTTTGAAGTTGAAATAAATGTATTTTTATCTTAATGGGTGTTTGGAGTGTTTTGTTTGTATTAACATGGAAGAGGTTTTGAGAATTCAGAAGAGAGCTGCAGTGATTAAACAACTGGGGGGATCTTTCTAGGGAGACCTCAGCTAAAGAGATTAACTCCTTAACAAAATTTAACCCAAGTTAATTGTAAGGAACAAAACCACAAGAACTCGCAG
The DNA here is from genome assembly GCA_013398015.1 of Oreocharis arfaki. Taxonomy (NCBI): domain Eukaryota; kingdom Metazoa; phylum Chordata; class Aves; order Passeriformes; family Paramythiidae; genus Oreocharis; species Oreocharis arfaki. The sequence continues at coordinate 24,921 of VZRR01001827.1, forward strand.
GTTTGCTTAAATAAATATAAAACATTCAGTTGGTGGAAGCTGAAACAAATACAGACGAGAAACAAGACTACAGTATACATTAAAAGTGGAAAATGTGCATCAAGCAATTAAAAGGAAATTATTATTAAGTTAAATTATTTTTCCATCTCTGTAGCTTTCTAAGGAGGGTTAATTTACAGAGCAAATTGAAAATACTGCAAGAGCAAGGAAGTGCTTGGACTGGTGTAACATATGATACCCAACTAGATAGTCTGTAAGGTCTTAGTTTTTAACTGCCCAAATTAATACCAGGTAAGAACCGTTTATCTCTTCAGCAGGGGAAATTCACAGCCTCTTCAATATAAATAAAAAACGGAGGTTTTGTGTGTGTAACACCTTGTACAAAGGGCAGGAGGGTTAGAAGACTTGGGACGTACAATAACACTGGCTGCTGTGAAGGCTGCAGTGATGACTGCAATGTTTCTGCTCTGCTGGTTTATCTGCATTGTTCTTCCTTTCCCAGGAATTTTCAAGTGTTAAAAAGAAGCTTGTATTTCTGAAAAAGCTTTGTTTCAAGTGTCCTCTTCCTTTTCAGGTTTTTGTTGGTAAAATTCCCCGAGACCTTTATGAAGATGAATTGGTACCACTCTTTGAGAAAGCTGGTCCAATTTGGGATCTGCGTCTCATGATGGATCCTCTTTCTGGTCAAAACAGAGGTTACGCTTTCATTACCTTTTGTAGTAAAGATGCAGCACAAGAAGCAGTCAAACTGGTGAGTTAGCTTCCAGGACACGTCAAGACAAAGTAAACAGCAAACATGTTGGTAATTACTTAAGTAATGAAGTCTTTAAAGCATCCATTGACAGGCTCAAATTTTTACTTTCTTAAAAATTGCCTCCTGATTTCATTTTGTAACTTAGATACTTATAAGACTTTTATCTGCTGTATCTTACTGCAGCCTGTCAGAGTACTTAGGTGATTGTTAGGAGCCTACTTGATTCCAGCTGGAAAATACATTTTTTTTAAGCTTCAGTGTGTTTTAAGTTTCATCACCCTTTCTACTTTAAAGAGCTAATTGGAGATGCCTTGTTTAGCTGCTGCTGCCATGGAGGAGGTCTCTGAATTAGTTCCTTTGGTTGTTTCCAGTGGCCTTTTGTTCTTTCCAGTGGCAGTCATGCAGTCTGCTCACTACTTGAAAGCTGACATGCGTGCGCCTAGGCAGTTTGGGTAAGGACACAGAGCAGTCCCTAGGGGGTTAAAGGGAGACAGCAGTCTGATTGGGGCCTTGCCTCTGCCTGGGAGGAAGATGTAGAATTAGGCAGATCGGGGCGTATCTCCAAAGATTTTGGATGTGGCTGTGAAATACTGTGTGTACTTTGAACCTAAACAGGTGAAATATCTAATCTCATTTGCCTTAGTGAAATTCAGCTGATCCTGAATGAGGAATGAAGAAGAGGGGTAGAATTTGAACACATAATTTTTAACACATTAGTTAAGCTGGTGGGGGCAGGGAAACATGAAACCTGGAAAAACTTAAAAGCAGTTAGAACTGTGTGGGCCTTCTCCTTGTGTTTGCAAGGCACCAGTGGGAATGGGATTGATTGTAAGCAAAATGGCTGTGCATAAGATATAATGTGAAAAGCAGATTCGGGTTAATAAGTTCATGGCACCAGAACAAAAAGTTTTACTGTGTTAGGAATCACCTTAGTATGTAAAGCAAAATTCTGAAATGCTTTTGTCTTCCTTGAAGTGATCTTGTTTGATAGTCTGTGGTACCTTAAAATTTTTCTAGTTCTTCTGGAATATGAAGAATGCTCCTGAGGGTATTGCTGTCATTTGTAGGGTTGTGTCTCAGCTAGGGTTAGAATGGCTAAAAACTTGCTTTTAAAGAGCTGCATGAGATTTTCAGAAGCTGGCTGATGATGAAACATCTGTCCTCTTCTGCTGTGTTAGAAAATCCTGACTGAAAAAAAAGACTATGTCTATCTTGATTTTTTTTTTTTTTTTTTTTTTTTTTTTTTTTTTTTTTTTTTTTTTTTTTTTTTTTTGTAAGGCTGAATTCTTGTACCTTTAAAAACCTGTTGGGAGTCTTGGTGTTCAGAGTAATCCATCTGTGGGTGCATGCATGAACCAGTGGGCTAAATTTTTTTTAATGGAAGTTTTAAATCTTGACAGTAAAATTTTTTAATCCTATCATGTACAAAGTCAAAAACATGCCTGCTCCCGCTGTTGGGGGGTGGGGTAGAAGCCAGGTCACAGACTGATTTAGACTGTTGATTGTCTCGGCAAACCTCAGTGTTCAAAGCTATCCAAGGAAAGAGGAAGAACTCGCAGTAACTTTAATGCCGTGTATTTGCTTACTGATAACAGCAGCAGTTGACTGACAGCAGAGGAAGCAGTAACCAGTTGTTAGAAAGATCTTTCAAGTCTGAGATAAACAGTAGGTGAATAAATTTATGCCATGCAATTTGTATATGTCCCATGTTGTTTCTTTTACTGCACTTTTTTTTGTAGCTTTCCATTCAGCAGGTCTTCTGAAGTTTGTGGAAATCCTCAGCTTGGCACTGTTCTTCCAAGTGAATGCCAACATTCACTGTCCAACACAAAGCTGTTCTAGGAATTCTCTTGCAATGCCAATTAAACATGCTATGTATAAAAGTAGTAGATGATGAAGGAAATACCTGATTTTATGATTTGGGGATATTTTTATGCATAGTATTGTGGATAAAGCCAGTCAATGGCTTTGTTTTTTCAGTGCGACAACTATGAAATCCGTCCTGGAAAGCACCTTGGAGTATGCATCTCTGTGGCAAACAACAGGTTATTTGTTGGGTCAATTCCAAAGAACAAAACTAAGGAAAACATATTGGAAGAGTTTGGTAAAGTCACAGGTAAGACTTAATGAGCCCCAGAATACCATTCAGTCTCTGTTTTGTAGGTCTAGTTGTTTGATGGATGTGTTCAGGTATCATTTAAAGTATTTTCAAGTTGGATTCCTAGTTTGATTTTGTTAGAAATTTTAAATATGTATTATATCTTAAGGTGGAGTGTAAAGGGACTTGTGTTTGTTTTAGTGGTTGTTAAATGAATGATGATGTAACTTTACAATTAGAGATGGAAACAGCTCAAATGGACTCAGAAAAACCAGCACAAATGAACTCAAAAAAAATGAAGGTCCCAATTCTGTTACCTGTTCTAGCTTTCTGTTGAAGGCTCTGTTATTTGTTACTGGATCTACAGGAGATTCTGCTGTCAACATGGTGAAGTTTTTTTGGGAGCCTGAAACAAATGTATTCCTGAGCAGTGAAGGGGGGGAGGGAATACTAAATTGGTTTAGAGGGAATATTATTGTAGAAATAGTTAATGACAGACTAATTTTTGTCCCGGTTTTTCAGCATTCTCCAGTATGTGCAGCAAGTAGGAAGAAGAGAAGTCAGCTCATCGCTGAAAGGGTGCTTCTTCCTTAGATAGGAGGTTGAGTCACTTGCTCTTGTTCCTGTAGGAGAGCTTTAACCTCCTGCTTCTTTTTTAGGGTTGCTATTTATAAGTACTTCAGGGAAGTGGTGAAAACAGAAGGTGAATATTCATTTAGTTCTCTCTCTTCTTTTTGGAGAGATGTGGACGATGGTCCTTCTAGGTTCCCCAGGAGGCAGGGGAGAGGTCATGTGTTAGTGCTGGCTGCCTTTCAAAGATGTAAAAATGATTTTAAAAGTACAGAAAACTTGAACTCTGTGAGTTGCTGAGGTTGATGTTTTGCAGAGCTTAATTGTGAGGTAAGTTTGTTCTGGAGAATTTCACTTCCTAGGTGACCTCTTTCTGGGTAAATTGGATGGATATCTGCTATTTGTTTTGCTTTTTTGTGCTCCCACCCCCTTTCAGGTGTAAAATTCGAATTAATAACGAAACACAAGTGAAGGCATTTCAGGGTAGACTCTAGATTTTTTTCTTTCCTTTTGAAGCTCAGTACTAAAGATCTGTTTTTCAGAGGGTTTGGTGGATGTAATTTTGTATCATCAACCTGATGATAAAAAGAAGAATCGAGGATTCTGCTTCTTGGAATATGAGGATCACAAGTCAGCAGCACAAGCTCGCCGACGCCTGATGAGTGGGAAAGTAAAAGTCTGGGGAAATGTTGTTACAGTGGAATGGGCTGATCCAGTAGAGGAGCCTGATCCAGAAGTCATGGCAAAGGTCAGTAAAGACTTCACTGGATGCTCTTGTGCTTTGGGAGGAATTTCTTTATGCCATAGTAACAAAGATTTGTTCCAGCTGAGCAAGGCTAGTTTTGAGGCACAAAAATCAATTAGAGGGCATTTTCACAGTAAGCTATGCAAATGGCGTGGTCCAAGCACCGCAGATGAGTTGCTGTTGGAAGACGTTGGAAACATGCTGTTGCTAACTACTGTTAACATCTAAACTAGCAGTGTGCAGGGTTACCCTGCTGGATTGACACGTCAGGCTGTGTATTTTCTGCTTTAGCTATAATCAATACCAGGTAGGTGTTGCGTAAAACTGTTTTCCAGAGTGAGATGAAGGTGAAGTTCAGCCTGGGGAATGATGTGCACTTTATCCCAGTGATTTGGGATAACTCTTTGCTGTCCTTGACGTCTGTTACTAAAATTTTGCTGGGATTTGTAGCATCCCAGAAGCAGGAAATCAAAGTTGCATATTCTTCTTGTTATGGAAGGGAACTGTGGAAGGAGAGAAGTTGTAGAAACTTCATACAGGTAACTACAAGGCACTTTTTTTTTTTTTTTTTTGGTTCAGATACAGAAATAGTGAAGTTATCCAAATTTCTTAATGCAACAAAAAAGGGAATAATATCTTACTAGTTGGTAGTTTTCTTGGAGGTTTGGTTTTTAAAGATGACAGCTTTGTTCTCATTTTATCACCAGGTAAAAGTTTTATTTGTAAGAAACTTGGCCACTACTGTGACAGAAGAAATTCTTGAGAAATCCTTTTCTGAATTTGGAAAGCTGGAAAGAGTAAAGAAGTTGAAGGATTACGCTTTTGTTCATTTTGAAGACAGAGGTGCAGCAGTGAAGGTAGGTTGATTATTCTTTCCTAGCTAAGTTGATGACAGCACTTTATTCTGTACGAATGGTTTTAAGAAATTTCTTTACAGTAAATACCTCGATAAGACAAACTGTAGAGCCCGTTTTATAAGGTTGCCATTGTAAGAATTTTAATGCTAATAATTTTGTTCCTATGATTTCAGTAGCTAGGAGGATGTGAAACTTGAAAGGACAAAACTGTAGCAAGTTAACAAGTAGACTGGAAAAGAGGTGTAGAGCAATACAGGAGAGTCTAGAGAAGAGGAAAAAAAAAAGATCAACCTAGACAATTTTTCTGAGGAAACACTGGCAGAAGGTATCAGTTGTCTCTCAAAGACCCCTATTTAAAGGCTGTGTGTAGTTTTGGAGTGACAAAAGTATCAAATAGGAAGTGGGAGGTAATTAAAAAATACTTTGTGAAGGAGAGGAGGATGGTGTTGGCAGCTTGTAATGCATTACCTGTTTTTAACTCTGCATGTGCTTGAGGTTTCTTCGTAATGACTCCTTAAATATTAAAGATCATTATTGTAAGCTTCAAAGTTCTCTTCCTTTGTGTCCATGAGCTGTTGAGAAGGTCATTAATATCTGCTGTCTGTACTTCAGTGTATTGAATTCTGTAGAAATTACTCCATTTTTAAAATCTGTGGTTCATGGGGGAAGAAGGAGAATAGGAAATGTTTTTTGCATCTCAGAGTCTTGAAGCAGATATATTGTATGTGGTGTGTGTGGCTACATGGACAGTTCAAAGGCTCTGTACTAGATCTTCTTATTAATGATTTTATAGCCATTTAATTGCTTAGGATTTTACCTACGCATGAGATTAGGTTTTAGAATAGTCTTGAGTATGGCTTTAGGATGAATGTCACTCATATTTAACGAGGTTGAGGTTGATTTGGATAGGTTTAGAGGGTTATAGGTTTCTTGTCCGAGGGAGGACATGAAATCATTGAAACAAAGGGTAAGTCAGCAACGCCTCTGGACATGGGTTTCTGTAGTATGTCTGTAAACACTTGCCAGCCCCTTCCCAGTACAGCTACCTGCTAAATGCTCTGTTAGATTTCAGCAACTGGAGACTTGTAGCAGTTGAGAAAGACAGATCAGATGCATCACTAATGATCATCTCAAGCTAGAATCTACCACATCTGGCCCATGTGACTGCTTCATGGCTGCTAAATTGGCTTATGAACTTTGTGAGATATTTTTATGTATGGGCGTGTTTTGGCTTTCAGTGAGATTGTTATGGTATTTATGTGTGGAATGCATGGAACTGGCTTATTGATTCTAGTGTCTACTGATTTTCATACCTTCTTGGAAATAAATTGCCATTAATTTCTAATGCTTTTGAGTCGTGTAGCTGTACAGACACCTGAAGTCTTCATTAATGCAAATATTAATACCCAAAAATGTTTAATGCAAAGCAGGTAACTCCAGGTGAGGAACTGGGGGGTGTAGTCCTAATTGTACTCTTTGTCTATGTGTATTAAGTTCTCTTTGTAGGTGCTCTTGATAGTAAAAATTTGCACATTAATTTTCTGGAGGATTTGGGGCTTGCTTGATGAGATCACCAAGTTTCAGTAACCGTTTTTGGTATTTTCTCTTTAAGTATGTGTCCTCAGAACTACTTGATTTTCTCAGTCACTTGAATCACATTCAGCTACCTGGAAAGCCCAAATGTAACATTTCTTTCTCTTGTGTGCACGTGTTCTACCAGGCTTATAAGTGCAGGGAGTGTTTATGTCAATATGAGTAGTGAGAACTTGTGTTTCTGAAAGGTTTCTGGGAAATACAGGAACACAAAAACTGATGGTGCTATGTCTGACTTTTTAAAAATAATGCTTAATACGTTTTAATCCTCATTTTTTACCTTATGATATAAAGAGCGTATTAAAAACAAAATACTGCTTCCCTGTAACTGGTGAATAAAGTGGGACTTGAAAAAGTGATGTGTTACATTCTGTTTATGTAGCATGAAAGCAAAGCACATGGCACAGCTCAGCCTGGATCAGCCGAACCCTCTGGTTGGTGTCTTGCAGTAAGTTTTAGTTTCCTTTTGAATGGAAAAAAATTTTTAGTTATTTTTCTTTTATTTTTTGTACAGGCTATGAACGAAATGAATGGGAAAGAGATAGAAGGGGAAGAAATTGAAATAGTGTTAGCAAAGCCACCGGATAAGAAAAGGAAAGAACGTCAGGCCGCCAGACAGGCCTCCCGGAGCACTGCGTGAGTGTCACCTTTGCACTGTGGTAATGCTGCGGAGTGAAGTTGTGCTGTGAGACAAGGGCTGGTTTAGAAGAACCTGAATGACTTGACTTAACTTTTCTCTGTGTTGTGTATTGTTAATCAACAAGGGCAAATGTATACTTTATTTTGGGTTGCTTTTGGAGATAAATAATTCTGTGTTTCTTTTTCTTACTAGGTATGAAGACTATTATTACTACCCTCCGCCTCGCATGCCACCTCCTATTAGAGGCCGAGGCCGTGGAGGGAGAGGTGGATATGGCTATCCCCCAGATTACTATGGCTATGAAGATTATTATGATGATTACTATGGTTATGACTATCATGACTACCGTGGTGGCTATGAAGATCCCTATTACGGCTATGATGATGGCTATGCTATAAGAGGAAGAGGAGGAGGAGGAAGGGGTGGGAGAGGTGCCCCTCCACCACCTAGGGGGCGGGGAGCACCACCACCAAGAGGTAGAGCTGGCTACTCACAGAGGGGGGCACCCATGGGACCGCCAAGAGGAGCCAGGGGGGGGAGAGGGGGCCCTGCGCAGCAGCAGAGAGGACGCGGTGCTCGTGGAGCCAGGGGCAACCGTGGGGGCAACGTAGGAGGCAAGAGAAAGGCAGATGGGTACAACCAACCTGATTCCAAGCGCCGTCAGACCAACAACCAGCAGAATTGGGGCTCCCAACCCATCGCTCAGCAGCCGCTCCAGCAAGGTGGTGACTATGCCGGTAACTATGGTTACAATAATGACAACCAGGAATTTTATCAGGATACTTATGGGCAACAGTGGAAGTAGACAAGTGAGGAGGGATTGAGAATATTGGAAACATAGAATTGGCTATAGCTGTACATCTTTCAAAAAAAAAAAATTGGCTTAATGTTTCATCCTTCAGTAGTGATTGGCTGCCATTTGTATTGGGCTGAAGAATCACTCTATTGTGTATATACTCGAGTCTCTTAGTTTTCTTTTTTCATAAATGCACTTGGACATTACTGGGCTTGCAGAATTCCTGAACTCCATATGGGGTTTCAGTGCTTTTATCATTTTAGGCTTCATTTTAGCAGTTTAAAAGCAGGAATGGCACACTGTTCAATCATGATTTTGCAGAACCTCTGGTTTCGGACAGTTTCTTCTTTTTTTTTTTT
>VZRR01001827.1:33352-55769 GCA_013398015.1 Oreocharis arfaki
TTTTTTTTTTTTTTTTTTTTTGGATTTGGGATAGACTACATAGGAGTATGCTGTACATAAAAGTAAAAGCTAGTGCTTTGTCTTAGTAGTTTTAAGAAATTACAACAAATTAAGTTTTCTTGTATTGAAAATAACATGATTGTATGTTTTGCATTCCTAGAAGTAGGTTAACTGTGTTTTTAAATTGTTATAACTTCACACCTTTTTGAAAATCTGCCCTACAAAATTTGTTTGGCTTAAAACGTCAAAGCCGTGGCAATTTGTTCCTTGATGTGATTGTATTTCCAATTTCTTGTTCATGTAAGATTTCAATAAAACCTAAAAATCTATTCAAAACATTACCTATTTCAAATTCAATTGTGTCCTAAAACATTATTTCATTGGTAATTCTTGTGAAAAATACTGTTTTCAAAGTATAACTGCCTATGTGAGTGATCAAATTCATGCAAAATTTCCTGTGCTTTCCAGCATATAGCACTGTGGACATCAGACTGAAAACTAGGAGAAATTACAGACAGCCCAAAAGACACTTACTGTTAATTGCTGTCCAATAATTTATCAGCATCTAATTTTGAAACTTTTTTTTCCTATTTAAATGAGTTGAATTGTATCCAAGCATTCACAGAGATCTAATTTAAATCTGGTTTTCTAATGTATTGTGGAGAAGGAAGCAGATCCTACAATGGTGTTAATTTTGTTCCTTTGATGATGTCCTGTGGAGTCCCTGTGGAGGCTGTTCTGGTAGGATCCAGCCTTATTGTATAATTGAGCGTACAAACACACAGGGAAATTATTTTGATCTCAAGCATCTTAGTCTAATCTAAAATAATATTTGACTAGGAATGAGAATTACAAATTGGGTGCTGTGGCACACTAAACTAACTTCTTGCTATAGATGACACAAACATACTCTCCAGATTCTGCTTATTTCTATCTTGACATTTTAATTTGATGTTCTGCCATGATGAACAATTTGCCTTGGAATTCTCCTGCCTTATAATAAAGGCTGTTAAAAAGTTTAAGACGCTATCTTTTGAGGGCATTGCTAGCTACATTATATTATGTGTTGCTTTGACCCTTGTCTTGGACATTCTCAGATGTCAATTTTAACTGGCAAATCATGACATTACTCTTGTGTTGCATCTAAGCCATTCTGTACCCCAATGAAGAATATTTGCTTCTCAAGAAAAGAGAGAAACAAACAGATTTATACTTTCTCTAAAGAAAACTATTCCGGACCTCTAAATATCCAAATCCAATACATTGCTCATACTTGATTTACAGCATTCCAAACAGACTATTGAGGAAGTTGAACTTCAGTGGTCATACTCCTCCCTTTGTCTTCTATTCCTGTCTGGTGTCTCAAATGTGTTATGTCAGAATATACCCAGTAAGATGAGCCTCCCCACACTGCTATGGATCTGGAATGGGATTGCAGGGTTTGAGTTGTGACCTGAATCGAAGATGTCTATCTGCTTCTCAGAGATGGGTTTGCCCATGTCAGGCTCTTCCAATTAATAGAATTGATCATAAGTAGATTAAAAGTGCTTTTAAAAAAATCAATGTCTAGTATGTTGGGGTTTGGGGTTTCTTTTCCCCACTTCATAAAGTTAATGGGGCCAAATCATGTCCTGTCTTTTTCTTACCTGAGCAGTGAACTCAGAGGGCTATTGCCTGGGTATACACTTCAGGCTTTGGCTTGTGATAAGGATCTGGTTTGTAATTCTGCTTTGTAAGGATCTGGTTTGTAATTTTTGCTGCCCTGTCCGTATGACTTTCTGGTAGTTAAACAGCTCTTGTAGTGCTGAGCAGAACCCTGTAGTCCCAATAAGTATTGGCTTTTCAGTATTCATTGTAAAGGGGATCTAGTACAAGGAGCTTAATTAGAATCATGTTTCAAGTTCTCTCCATCTTGGAAGAAGGTAGTGTTCCCATATTGCACATGTTAGCCTAGGAGAGGTGAGGTGCTAGAACATACTGTGGGGGGTGTGGGGAGGAAGTGAAACACCTCAGTTTAGTGGTTACAAAACAGCTGAGAAACAAAAATGTTAAAATTGTCTTCCTCAAGAACTGTAAGGCTGCATCTTGTATTTACTTCTGCCCAAATCACTGTTTATACTAATAGCTTTATTAAATATGAGGAGTGAGCGATACATTTTTATAAGTGAAAGTTATAACAATTAAACTCCGTAGAAGTTTATATTTACAAGATGTACCAATTTCTTTAATTTACATAGTTTATGGCTACTCAAATTCACCTTTTGAATTTGCAGCAGTACTTCATTTAATCCTTAGATAAGGTGTGCTACAGCTTACTCGAATAGTGGTGTGTGCTGAACTCGAAGAACTTAATGAAATGGTGGAAAAAATAATTATCAAGTAAAGATACTATAGTACAGTGAAAAACTACCATGCCTGATTCAAGGGAAGAATTTCTCAGCACAATATTGACATTTAGTTAAAAAATAAATTTAAATTTACTCTTGTGCATTTATTTTAATTATTTCTTCAGTATAACTTAGCAAAGATCCTCTGTAGTATGTTGAAAATGGATTTCAACGTGCACACCAATATTCAGCTTTTATGAGTGTCCTGCTGGCATTGGAGGAGGAGCCATGAAATGGAGTTTTGATAATCATTTGATCACTCATTTATAGCAGTTGCTTAAATGTCTGTATGGATAAGGTGTTTGACTTAAGAAGTAAGTTACCAGATTCCTAGCAGTTTCAAAACTTGAGCAAAATACTTCTACAGCTACTGTGTTACATACTTAATTTAATTTTATTAACAAGTTCAGCTTACTAAACTCAACTTACAATTTTACTATTTCATTCAACATAGTTTGCATTTTTTCAAAGTGTTAAAAGTTTAATTTTTTCTAGCAATTGTTTATTTTCAAGTCTCAGCTTCTGTAGTCTGGTTATTAAAGAATGACAACTGCATTGCTTAAACCTTTCCAAAATAAACTTGAAGTAGAAGATCACCGCATCATTTTGGTGACTCTGTATAAAAACCTGACCACTTTTTGTCCCTTCTATGTTTGGACATTAAGCCCATTTCTGTAATTTGAACTACACAGAACAAAAATACGGAGGGCACTCTTATTATAAGGCTAGGAGAGAAATGAATGTGAAGTGCTGAGCTAAAAGTCTTAAACCTCTCAAATACATTTGGTACCAAGACCTATAGACCCTACTGAATGAATGGATTTTCAGCAAGACTTAATTGTTAACCAAAAATGCTGGTGGCCCATCCATAGAACAGCAAGGACCTATCCCAGAAGTCTGTCATCAGCAATCTTTGATCATGCTTGACTTGAGGTGGAGTATGTGTGTGATTAAGGGTTGCTTGTATGGTGGAGGTTGGTCAGTGGAATTCTGTCATTCACGTGAACTACATGAGTAGCTCAGAGCCTTATAGAAAGAGTGTACCACGTTGTGTTCTGTTTTTTCTAGAACAACAACAACAAAAAAGAAGTTAGAGCTTCTGTTAACTTGGAATTTGAATGAAGCTGTTGTAGTCTGCTGGCTTAAATTGTCCTTTGAAACCCAGAGGGGTTTTGTTGAGCATGTATTAGTTGATAAAATATGTAGAGTAGGGAGAAAAAAAATCACTTGTACTAAAGGGAAACCATAAGCTTTTGGTCTCATTCAAATAAAATAGTCAAGTTGGATCTCCGATACTTGGTTATTGATCAGGAACTTCTGTAATTTTAGAACAGGAGAATCCCTCTGAAGAAATGTTTTAACAGCTTGGAGGTTACCAGAAGCTCTGAAAGACAGTTCAGAATATATTTTCTGATGTCCAGAAATCTGCAAGTGTCAATTTTGTATTTTAACTCCTTCCTTTTACCTGACTATCAGGGAAGCGTGATTGAGGCTGACCTGACATGTCATGATGTCGACTTGCTAGGTGGGGTTCGCAGGGGACATTAACCTTGGAGTTATCGGTAAGACAACTTTCTTTCTCATTTCCTTCAGTAGGATGAAGGGGTTGGGGTGGGAGGAGGGGAGGATATGAGTTAGGCACTGGAATAGCTTTCAAAATCTGCCATTACCATGGAGAGATTTCAAGTGTGGAAGGTAAAGGTTGAGGTTAAATTTGTCCATGTTCAAGAGAGGCATGGCATAGATTCTTGAAATTAATTTGAGAATAAAGATGACTTGCATTCAGAAGAAAGGTGGATGGTCTTTTAGGGGTGCTGGAAGCGTAAAACATTTTGAACATTTAAAGTTTTCCTCTCTAATTAAATCCAGGTATGGGTTGGATTTCTTTCCCCAACCATGGAAAAGCAAAGAATTTGCAGCACACTTCTTCAAAGTTTAAGAATGCTGTTAAGAAATGTGTCCAAGTAGATCTCTGGAAAATAATAAAATTTTGCCTTGGAAATAATGAAACTGGCATATCGTTTGTTTGAATCATTTATGTATTGAACATGATAATCCTTAGAAGGCACTAATTAAGAGAGAATTGCTTTTGTACCAAGGGACAGTTGTTGATCTCTATAGAATCCCACTGGATTTTAATAACCATCTCTTTTTGTGGAGGGCATATGTTGATTCTAGACAAACAAATAGCAAAAGCTGAAGAACAGGTTTGCAAATAAAACTTAAATACTTGGACATGTTGAATCCTTCGTGGCACTTGCTCATCTTGCACCTTTCCTCAGCCAGCAGACTTGTCTTTTCCTGATTGTACATTCATGCAGTACTTGGAAAGGAGCAGAGAAGTTGGAAAAGCTTACTAGGCTAGAGGAGCATTCCAGGTGCAGTCATTGTTTACCGTGGGACTGAATAGCATGCCAGTTCTGACACCAACTGAAGAAGAAATGTGCCTGGTGAGTATAGGTATTTTGTAAGGATTTTTCAGAAATGAAGTATTTGTTTAATTCTAGATAACTTTACTCAGCATACCACGGCTTGAGAACAGTTATGATCACACAAAGTCATCAATGTTCTTCACTTGAAAGATTGTAAACAGAAAAAAGAGGATATCTTAATTCTGGATTCTCCAATCTGCATGTCCCATAGAGCTACTGATAGTGTAGTAGGATGTGTTGCACATGCTCAGGTGGCCTGTCTCTGGGAACAGAAACAGATGGCAAGGTCCTTACAGGAGAAAAAACCACTGAATGGATTGGCTTTTGCACATGTAGAATTTGGAGATAGCTGGAAATAACTCAAATGGGACATGTTCCTTTCATAACACATCAGTCTCTTATCAGTGAAGTTTATGAGTTTGAAACACAATGTCAGTTTATATTTATGTGATCGTAAGCTGCCACATTGCATTAAATGCAAAAAAAAAGGGAAAAAAGAATGAAAAGCAGACTAAATTCCAGTTCTGCCCTCCTTGCTTCAGATATAAGCTTCACTTTTTTCCTCCTTAGCACCAGTGAGCGTACAGTCTTCTCATTGGATTTTCCTGTTGGACTTCCTGCAGAGCTTGTGTAAGTGTAGGATACACAGTTACTTCTCTCTCTGTTTTTAAATCTTCACAGCAGCCTGTGAGAGGTGGTTGTACTTCCATTTTAATTTCGAGGAATAAGCATCCTTTGCATCAGCACCTGTTCACATGGCATTATTCTTTCTGACATACCTTCAGACATTTCAGATTTGGTGTGCAGAAGGTGCATACCCAGCTGGAATTTCAGAGGGGATGTGGTATAAGCATTAATTTCATAGTAGGAAAGGAATTTAATTCTGGAGAACATTCAGCTGTCTTAGCAATGGATGCTTTTTTTTGTTCTGAAGTTCCCTGCTGTGCTGCTTTAACTTCTGCAGAAAAAGGGAAGTGAAATGCTGCATGGGCTAAAAGTCCTGTGATTAAAAATAGTTAAAGTGCATAATGGAAGATGGTATTGTAATGAGTGTATCTGGGAGACTGAATACATGTTGCACAGGCAGCAGTTTGATGTTTCTAATACTTTTTACTCAGTTCCTGGATACAGACTGCTTTCTGAAAGAATTCTTTGAAGCACGTTCTAAGGTGCCATGGTGAACCCTTCTTTAATCGGATTTTTAAAGTTCAGTATATCACAACAGTGGGACAGAGATTTAGTGTAACTTTTTGCTGGTTGTACCTATAGAGCAAACCGCAAAAAGGATAAGAACACCTTGTTTTAAGTTAAAGTCTGTTTTACCAAGACCAGAAATGTTGAACTCATCTTTGTGCATTTTCATTCAAAACCCATTGCAGTTACAGATTTTTCTCCCCATTGTTCTGGGTGAGCTCTTTCCTTCTTTTTATTCTGCCCAGCATTGGCAGTAGTAATTATGAGATCACAGGAGAGGAGTTCTTCCTGCACTCAGTATCATGCATACATGAGGTTGTAGTGGCTTGGAAGAACCATTGCAGTGAGCGTTATTTTCATGCAAATCTTTACTGAGTGACTTCTGTAACATGCAAATACTGGAGGCAGCGTGCAACTTATCTGCAAGAATTTAATACACAGTTTTGTTAAAATGGTACTGATCTCGACATCCAAACCATCTCAGCTGATACGATTCTCCCAGAGAATCTGGCTGAGGTCAGATACTGAGCATGGTGCATTGCGCTTCAAACAGCAGGAAGAGGTTACAAGGAGCTGAAGATAACCTCATCAGCTGTTGATGAGCAGCTCCACAAAATAGGTTGGAGTTGCTGTTCATTTATCAGTCATTGATGCCTCTTACCCAGTGAAATCGAGAGCATAAATGATTCTTCCTGTAAGATAGCAGGTCAAGCCTATTAGTTAATATTTTATTTATCACTTGATTTTCCCTTTGAATACCTAGCAGTAGTAGCCGTTCTTAGGGCTTCCCCATGTTTCTTGTTTTCTTTGGTTTTGCTGGCTGTTACTGTGCAGATTGTTTCCAGGTGGAGGAGTAGTAGCAAATAGGTTCTGCTTATTTTTTCTCCTGCACATATTAGAAAGAGGTTGAAAACCACATACAGCTGAGGAAGCCCAAACCTGCAGCCCAGCAGCAGCAGCTGTGAGGGATCCTGCATCTAATTAGAAAACAATTTCTTCTTGCTGCCTTTTTTTCTGATAAAGTTTATCTTGGAGAGCTTGTGCTTACCAGGCCCTTCTCACCAGTCTCTGTTGCAGGGCTGTGCTGTGAGCTAGCTCAAGTGGCAAGTGTCCTGGAAACTGCTGCTGGGAGGCACTTTAAGGCAGATTTTTTTTACAGTGTGAAGGATTTCTTCTCTTAAATAAAACTACATAGTTAAATGCAGAACAAACTATTCCTGTTGGTGACTTTAGGCATGTTCTAGATATTGTGCATGAAATAAGAACAGTGTGGTGAGATGTCTGTGAGCCAAGCTAAGCCTTCCAGCCAGCTGCACACATGTCTTCCAAATCTCAACTAAATTGTCTGGTGCAAGTGCTCCATGATAGTGGATCATTTGTACAGGAGAGGCTTTAACATCTTTGTAGTATACTAATCTATAGGTAAACATATGGGTGAACTTTTGCACATGGTGCCTCAACGAAAATAGTTTTTCCTTTGAAAATACATGAACAAAGTAAGAGAGCTTTTAGCTACAGCTAGGTGATACTGCATAGACACTTCAGCTCCAATGTCTTTAAAGGGCTGTGTGTGTTCTGACTGATACCACATCTGTGGTGAATTTCAGTGAACTGAAGTAGTCCTAGTTGGTTTTGAATCCAGTTTTTGAAACGAGTTTTTATCCTGCTGTATATACCCACAACTTACCTGTTGCTCTGTTGTGAATGGTGTATTGAGAAGATGAAAGCTGTGCACCAAGTACATTGTACACAGAGACATTGGCCTGTTCTCTGCCTGCAGGTTACATTCTAGCTGCATGATAGAGGATGAGTTCTTGTCTGTCAGCTTCTGAAAAGCTGCTGAGCTTCTATCGAGAATACTTTTGAGACAACAGGGACTTGGCATGCTGGAGTGTACAGACTTGGCATGCTGGTGGAATCTCCAGACAGGCAAGAGGTAGATTTATCCTTGTTTTTAGAACCATTTAAATAATTTATATTCTTGTGTATAGAAATTATTTCCTTAAAGCACTGGGTAAGCAGTTGCTTAAGTTTGTTGGCAGGACAGTAACAACAGCATCTTAAAAATACTTTATTATAAAAAATTTATGTGGGTGGGGAAAAAAAGCATTTTCTTCTCCAAATAAGCTTTATTGTAAGTACCTCCATAAAAAGCTGAAGAAATATAAGCCAGTTTAGTAATTTGCAGTTTTTATGCACTAAAATATCTTTTTCCAGTGATATGACTAGTACCCAAAACTGACTACTGGGAGTTTTAGTGCCTTCAGAAAGACAACTGGGTGAACCTAACTTCTTGCAACTTCTAAAAACAGGTCTTGAAGGACTTCTGTGTGATTGGAGAGAGAAGAGACCAGACGGTTGGGAAGAATCAGGCCCTCAGGCCCTCAATTTTACCAGTGCCTGATAATATACAAAAGTCAGTTTCTAGTTTGTCCTGGTTTCCTGGCAGAGTTAATTTCTTCTCATTAGCTGTTAAAGCACTGTATTTTGGATTCAGAATGAGGAGGGTGTTGATAACCCACTAATGTTTTGGTTTCTTTGCTAAGTTAAATTTCATCCTAAGTCAAGGACTTTTTTTCTGTATCCTTGTCTCATGTTCTGCCAGTATGGAGGTACGCAAAAACCAAACAAAATGGGAGGGAGCATAGCTGGGACAGGTGACCCAAACTGACCAAAGGGGTTCCACACCATAGAATGTCATGCCCGCTGTATAAACTGGGGGGAGTTACCAGGAAGGGCCATTCTGGGTTCTGGAAGGGGGATCTGGCATTGGTCAGTGAGTGCTGAGCAATTGCATTGTGCATCACTTGCTTTTTTATTTTTCCTTTTTATTATCACTATTATTATTATTTACCATTATTATTTCATTTTACTTTAATTTCAGTTCTTACACTGTTCTTACTACAACATGAAAGTTTTACTTTGATTCTCCTCCCTATTCCATCAGGGTGAAGGGGGTTTAATGAATGAGTGGCTTTGTGGTGTTCAGTCTCCAGCTGGGCTTAAAATCACCCCTTTTCAGGGCTTTTCTGGTTTGAAAATGTAGCAGTTTACTAGCTGGAAGTTTCTTGTCTCAGTTGAAACAACTTGGGAAGTTGGGTCAGATCTCTTTAAGTGATACTTGATGGCCTCAGATCTGAAACAGTCATGGATTGTTTTTCCAGTTAGTTAAATTAACATCTAGTGCTTGCAGTTCTTAAAACAAAGACAATCAACCAACCCTTACAAAAAACCCAAAGTTGCAAACAAGGAGAGCTGGCATGGCTGTGCCCTGCAGACTGGGCACCTTTTTCTTCTCTCCCTGGGAAGGGCAGAGGAGTTGCAGTAGTGTCCTTGTAGGTAGGTGGTAGCTGGTCAGGTTTGGGAAACACCCCACTAATGCATGAGTTTAGGAACAGCTGGATCAGTTTTCAGTAAACATGAGTTATTGGCAGGGATGGCTCTAGTCTGACATCAGGTCTGGAGCCTCTTACTAAAGTTTGCTGCGTGCCACTCCAGGAGGAGGAAAAGAACTGTGAATTGGTTTTGCTTTCTGTTTTTGCTGGTATGGCCACTTTTCAGGTATTTTATAAATCTGTTTGTGCTGCAGTGCATGGTCTCTCCCTACCTTGGAAGTATCCTTGATGCAGTGTCAGGAAGGTCAGAGTTGAAAGGGCTGTGGTGACGTGTTCACGGAACTCTGCTGGGACTCCAGAGATCTTGTACAGTGGTAAAAATTAAGCCAGGAGAATATTAGAACACTAACATTCCTGAGGACTGCAAGTCATGTTCAATAGGGTCAAAAACTGGAGAAGGTGTACATCATAAAAAGGTCCTTTAATAGCCAGATAGCTGAGCAGTAAACTCATAAATAAGGACAGTCATGCTTACCCCATTGTGCTTACTCCAGAAAGCTGAGCATCCACCTTTATTCTGTTTCCAAACAGTTCTGAATTCAATTTAAAATTTTTGGTGGACACAACTTTTAAAATGACTCTAAATCGTAACCATTTCTGTCAGCTTTGGTTTTCTGCCCCACCCTTTTTCTTTCAGCTGTTATTTAGGGGTTCACTACAAGAACCCTATTAATTAATACGTAGTCAGTCTTTATGCCATATATGTTGTTTTGGATTTCTGTAGCTTTGATTTTCCAAATTGCTGTACCTTTGCAGGATGCTAATACATTGCATTCCATCTAATAGGCAGTATGTAGGCTTTTTGATAGAACACTGCTGAGCTGAACACATAGGTTGGAGGCAAAATTAAATTTCAGGTTGAAGAGCGAGTCTGTAGCAGTGTCTCCTGGTGAATTTGCCAGCAGGATTTCTCGTTCAGATTCAAAGTGATACGATCAGTGCTGTTCCCCTTGTTACAATGAGGCTGCTCTCTGGAAGCAGTTCTTGCTACTCTGATACTGTACAAACCAATGAATACTAGTAGAGACATTGAATTGAAGGTTCCTAAGAAATGAGAATGCTTAAACCCTTAATGGCAGTGTTGTAGCTTCTCACTTCTACTCTTCCTTTCCTCTCCCATTGGGGGTTGGATGTACACCTGTACTTGTTTCCTTATGTAGAGAGAAAGAGGAGAAAATTGTTCCCTGCAGTGTCTTGGATCTGTTGAGCCAACAGGCTGCTGGTGCAGGTGCAAAGCCCTGTTGCAAGGTTTGAGATTTTTTTGAGTGGACCTTGCTGTTTTTCAAATGATTTTTTGATGTGGTATGTTAAGGTAAAAATACTGCAGGATTCTTCAAATTTCTTTGATATTATTCCTTATCTACATGAAGTATGAGAACTTGAGTTACTAGTTTTGTCAGCATTTCTAGATGATAGATGTTGCACAGAAATGTATGTATGCATTTAGGAGCTAATTTGCTCATAAAATCATTTTATGCGAAAAACCATTCATTATTCCTCATGTCTGTGAAGCATTAGAACATATATTTTCTTTAATGTTCTGGTAAACATTAAATCTTTTCTATGTTTCTTTTATGGCAGTTCATAGAAAATAAATGTGCTTTTTTCCCTCTCCTTTTTTGCTTGACTGACTCTTGGTTGTAAAGTTTTAGCCTTTTCTCTCATGTCAAATAGATGTTTTCATCTACATGCCTTAGGAGTGGATTCAGAAGGGTTTGCAGTGTAGCATGTAAAACCTAAAGGTCACAAATTAAATCTATTTCACTGGGCCAAAGTGGGGTCTGTGCAGTGAAGGCTGCACCTTTTCCACTGCAGGAGGCTGTGTGGCTGGAGAGGTATCTCCATCAGTGTAGGTCGTCTTTTTACTTTCATTGGAAATAGCTTGAAAAATCCTTTTAGCAGCTAGGCTGAGGTTTAAAATAGAAGCAGCTAAAGAACATCAAATGTGTGGCTGTATCAGTAGAAGTTGCTGAAATGAGATACAAATATGCAAGTATTTGGTTGCAACTATGTGGTTTTTCTGGTATGAGATGTGTGCGATGTGGGATGGGCAGAGTGTTTCTGTTTATACATATGGAAGAAAACTAATGTGGTTGTTCAGCTCTTAATTGCTGTGATTATCTCCACCCCTTCTTTGATTGAGGAATAAGTAATAATGGAAATCTGCATTTAGGGAATACATGAAAAGCAGTGCTCTTCTGTTATAGCAGGAAGTCTAGAGTCTAGCATAGGGGTTTAGAGTCCAGTTTTGCAGTGGGGAATAATCATCTTTCTCAGAGGCAACACTTGGAATGTTTATTCCTTTAACTTCAGCAATTTTCACTCGTTTGAACTTTTTATACTAATTCTTTGTTTTCTGTTCTCTAATTATACAAAGGCCATATATTTGAGTTCTTGGGATTCAGGTGTGATAACCTGACTTTCCATGAAGGTTATTTATGCAGGGTAGAGTTTTTTGGCATTTTGAAGAAAATTGCTTGATTTTTTGGTAGACTTACCTTGTTTGAACTGTCAAGTGCAACTGAAAGAATGTGTCTGCAGATGCGATCTTCAGAGCATTTCCTATTGCGATAGGCTATTTTCAGTGTTGTTTTTATGTGAGCGAAGAGTGGAAGTGAATTAGCTCAGAAAGTTTTCTACTCCATACTTCTACAGAATGGCTGATCTTTGGAAAAAGAGGGGACATCAGACATTTAGGAAAACAGCTGTACATTAGACCAGTATAGCCAGTCTTCTTCACTAATGGACTTTATTCTCCCTTCTGAAGGCCTCTTAGTAGTGAAGAGTGGAGTTTGTCTCAGAGGTCTGTAATTTGTTGGAGCTGGCTGGAACAAATATTTTATGTTTGAGTGCACACAGGTCCTTGAAAACAAAGCTGAGTTCATTCATTTCTCACACTAACACTCTGATTTCTGGTTTGGCTGCAGTGCAAGTTTTGTTTAGGACTGGGAATGAGAGCTAGGGAAGGGCCAGGATACTGCTTTTTGTGTGCTCCAGGTAGATGGCTGTAGGAGAATGAATCATACAAAAGGGTTAAGTATGGTGGGTCCTATCATTTACCACAGGACTTTCCAAATGGGAAACACTTCTGCTAGTCTGCTTGTACTGGGAGAGTGTTGGTTACATCTCCTTGGTATTATGTGTGGCCATGTTTCCATACTAGGCTGGCAGCCGTTCCTTGCCAGAATGAGTAGCTACATTAAAGGAACCATAAAGAAGTTTCCAGGAATTGAGCAGGAAACCCAAGACAGTGAAATATGTGAAATGATTTCAGGTGTCCAACTTAAGATGTAGGCAGGTAGTGATGGACCATTCCCCAGCTGAGGACAACTGCTGGCAAGTTATTTGTAGGCTTTCCTTTCAGTTAAAGAATAAAATAATCTGGTGATAATGCCCATATACAAGGCTAGGAGAAATGAGTGATGCATGTGATATGCAGATAGTGGCTGCTGCTTCTACTAGCGGTAGACAGGGAATAAAGCAAGTGACACAGATCTGTGTGGGTGAGCGGGGGAATTCCACCCAAAGACTGGAAAGACATGGCACTCCTTGTGCATTACAGGGTCTTGCTGAAGTACTATTCTGTCTAAGTGTGCTATGGAGTCATCTGGCGGGCAGCATGCTGGAGGAGCTTGCTGTTTGACTTCCATCTCCCTGTAATATCCCTGAAGAACACGTTTGGGCTGTGCTCCTGGAGTGGGTCATCTTGCTTTCCCGAAAGTGTGCCCATCACAAACCAGTAGACTCCACTTCCGAGATGCACATATCAGGCAAGTAAAGTCGTCTCAGGTTTTTGAAGCAAAAATGTATATGAAGTCTAAAACTCTGGATTGAAGTAAAAGTTTCCAGAGGAATTTTGCATAGGCAGTTAAAGGACAACTTGCAGTAATATCAAAGTTGCATTAAAAGAAATCCAGTGTAGTCTGATGATGTAGTCTTGGTCTTCTGTGTTGTTATATCTTAAATTTTTCTAAATATGATGACTGGGTACAAAGTAGTATTTAGGTAGGGAGAAGAAAGCTGGTAAAGTTGCTTGTTGTTTTTTAAGAAAGTAACGTAAGCTTTTTTTTTTGTTAAGAGAATGCTTGCAGTGGGCTGTATCTTTCCATTTTCATCTCTTCCTCTCAGCTCGATTGGCCCCTAAGGAGTGCACCCTTTGGAG
Organism: Oreocharis arfaki; assembly: GCA_013398015.1. Classification (NCBI taxonomy): domain Eukaryota; kingdom Metazoa; phylum Chordata; class Aves; order Passeriformes; family Paramythiidae; genus Oreocharis; species Oreocharis arfaki. The sequence continues at coordinate 46,923 of VZRR01001827.1, forward strand.
GAAGGATACAGGATAAAACTGCTTTACAAGTGTATGGTGAAAATCATGGCAGCAATGGAACAACTTTTTCCTAGCATGAAATCCAAATCCAAAATAGCAACTTGCTTGTAGGCTGGGTAACCAGGAGAGGAGTAAGAAGTGGTAACGCTAAATGGTATCTGTGCTGTCTTCTGTGGCTGTTTCAGTTTGAGCTCCTACAAGCTTGAAATGCAAAGAAGTTGTGTGTTTTACATCTTTTTAACCATTATGTATTTCTTACAAAGCCTCTAGTAATGAGTTAATTAATGCAGGACAGACCACAAGGATGTTTGGTGTAACTTTTTTTTCTATTTATAAATGCATGTTTTTCAGATACTGAGCAGGATCTGGCCATAGAGATTGTGAACTTTGCTCTTGATGTAACAGAAACATGGGGTACATAATTCACGTTGATTCTCTATTGTCAGGTACTGTGTTGGTAGATGAAAATTAGATAATGAGCCTGAATTGATTAATTCCCTGGGCACTGAGGAGCTGCGGTGTATAAATATGTAAGAACACATACCAGGAGGAAGAACACTTCCAGGAGGAAGTGTGGGATTGGCAAAGCCAGGTGAATCTCAGGCAAAGACAGAGTCCTTTTTGATGTACAGAGCCTCTGCTTGCATTAGCAAAAAATTCTTCTCTGTTCCAAACTGAGACCACAAAACCTTTAGTGAGAAAAAACCCCACAATCAAGACCCTGAGAATGATTGCAGTTACTTACAGAGATAGGATTGCTTGATGAAAATTGAGATGTAAGTGTGATTAGATGTTCATTCGGTTGTTACACTCATGGTTCAGTCCTGTCATCAAAACAGTTCAGCCAGTGCAGGTGTCTTATGGCTGCCTGTAAGAAGATGGCTGATGGCAGAATGAAAGGAGAAGCAAAGCCTGTGGCTGTGTAAATGCACACTATTTTTTTTTCTCTGTTAGTTGCTAAATAAGCTATTTTAGAAACAGTAGTTATTAACAGCAATTAGAAATCAGGCTCTGAAAGAGTTAAAACTCATTTTTATATCTTCAGTACATAAGTGCCTGGACCCCTTTATCTACTGATAATGTTTTAGCTTCCAATCTCATCTCATCTCATCTCATCTTATCTTATCTCATCTTATCTCATCTCTCATAATCTCTGAAGAACATTCATGATATCATATGAATTGAGTTGGTAAGTTACCTCTCCTTGTACCTGTGGAGAAGTTTGATTGTTGGCTCTCTTGAAAGGACTTCAGGACTTCATTTATGCCATCTGGTATTACAGCCTCTGCACACACACTAGGATACTAAAGCTGTGTCACAGTATCGAGTCAGTTGGAGCCTGGATATGCTTTTGAATTTACAAAAAACTAGCAAAATTCCTATTTCCCTGTAGGTGACTCTTGGCCTGTGGCAGTGCTGCGGGTTGTAGCCTGCAGGGCAGTGCTGCTCTTCACCTCCTGACTGATGCAGCTGCTGGCTAATGTCTGGCAGAACAGGAAACAGGCGGAAAGGGATTACTAGAGCACAAGTATCAGTCACATCCTGGATTCTTTGGCTGGGTACCATGCTCTTAAACTTGTTAGAATAATACCTGGAATAATCAAGCTATGCTCCACTACTTGAATCAAGTTTATATGTAGCCCAGTGGTTTTTGAATTGAAACTGCTCAGGCAAAACTTGGTTTTGAAGTATTTATAATTGCTTCTTATAGTGTTGCACACAAATTTCAGCTGAATCTGGACTGAAGGAATTTGGGCATACCAGTAGATGGCTTCTCAGTGCCCCTTTGCAACCTTACACTGGGGGAAAAATTAAAAAAAAGAAGAAATTACTGACAAGTAGAGAAGTTGAACAGAAGATTATATGACTCCCTTAGTTTCTTTTCTATATTTATTGTTAGAGGTTTTGAATATTTTTCCTTTTCTAGGTATTTTCTACATTTCCTGGATTTAGGCTTTGTCCCTCTCAATCTCTTATGATTCATCATGCACCAGTAGTCAGCATGGTCAGAAGGCTTGGCTCATATTTACCTCACAGTTTAGAACTGATTCTCCTTGTAAACATTTAAGAAGCAAAAAAAGAAGAAACTAGTATTTCACATTTTCCTGGTTTTCTGTATTTTAAACGGAAGTGATCAGGAAGCTGGGTTTTAATGAGCTTTTAGTAGAAGTGAGATAGAGAAGTGTTTGTGTAACTGCTCACTATATTTGTCTGAAAACACCTTTTTGGGTGTCTTCTGACTCAGGGCCTTATCAGGTACCTGCTGCTTTGCAAGGCTCAGGTGGAATATTTGTGAGACTGACACAACAAGAGAGGCAGAGTAGGATAAAAATCAATTGTGTTCTCAGAAGTGGAGCTCAGTGCCTGCTTTTTCACATGTGATTTGGGCTGGGAGAAGAATTGAACCAAATAGTTCTGGTGTTTTGTTCATTGATACTTGGTGAAGAGCAGCACGGAGCTGCATGACCTGGCTGAAGGAAGACAACCTTTGGGAGCTGGAGAGAGGTAAGGCATTGGTACACCTTTTCCTTGTTCAACCCTTGCTTTCCTTGTGTTTGACCTATGCCTATAGCCTCTCTCTCTTTGGTCACAAAGGTGTCAGGCCCCATACACCTGCATCCTTTCCAGTTTCTCTCAGAGAAGTTTCTGGTCTTGCCAAAATCCAAACAAAAAGTGTAGCTTTGCCTGCAGCTTTTCAGCAGTTATATGTTTTGCCACAGAGGTCTGTGCTTGTCTCTGTGTTTCCACTTCGTGTGTGACCCTTTCCCCTTTGGGCTCGGATCTTTTCCCCTTTCCATGATGGCTCTTCAAGACTTGGTCTTCCAGCCTCCTACCCAGCTTATGTTTACAATAAGTAAAATATTTTCAGTCCTTTTGTTCACTTTGGTGGGTTTTGTCCATGAATAGGACCTCCTGACATCACTCAGAGTCTAGGGTAATGTCTGAGGTGTGGCAGTATTAGGTGATGTTTGAGGTGTTGCTGTTAGAGGTGATTCTGCTTCGTTGACTCTGAAAACCTTCCCATTCTGTCGAGGTGTTCCCATCTCTGTAGTGCTGCCTTCCTAGGGCTGCTGAGTTGGAAGAATTTCCATCTTCCAGAGCATTAGCAGAAGTAACAGGAAGGACGAGATCAAGGCTTTTTTTGGCTTTGGGGCTTTGCTCTGTTGTCTGCATCCTTTTTGATACAAATTGCACATCTTATGACCCAAGCGTTTTAGGTCCAGAAGTCAGCTTGGTTTCAGTAAGCTTTAGAGCTTTATATCTGCACACTGATGGCAGGATCCCATCAACCTTCACTGTTTCTTGGAATAGTTATTTGTTGGTTGCATTTGTTTGAGGCGAGTGATTTTTGTCTGGGTTCTTTGATCTCTGGGTTCTTTGATCTCTGGTCTCTGGTGTGTGCTGGACCATCAGCCTCGCTTAGCTTATGCCTCTTGATCTCTTCAGGGTTCATTCATTTTTTAGAGAAATAGGATGTTGTGATCACAGTTCTTGAATCTTAAAATCTCCAGTTTCTCTGGAACTGGTGGCTGTTTTGTATTCATGGCTTTTGGCTGCTAGTCTTAGAAAGTGCTCTTGAGGAGCGTGGTAGTGCACTGCTTCCCGCGATAGCACCTTGCAGGTGACACCTTGACAGGTATCATCACTTACACTTGCATAAGCAACATGAAACCATGCAGCCTGTTTATTCATCATTCATTTGAGTATGTCAGAGTCATTTAGGGCTTTAAATCCTTGCCTTGTCTTAAAAAAAGAGTAAATAAACGCCAGTTGATGTCACTGCTGCACAACGTTATTAATTGCCTGAGTAGATGTTAGTGAAGTGACTGTTGCATTTTATTTCATCTGCAGGATGTTCAGGTTGATCTATCTTTGAACAGTTTTTCTCACCTTAATGGGCAGTTTGGAAAAAATAATGATCTTTTCCAGAATAGCTGGGATTTCTTTTTATTCTACATGCTTAAGAGAAGCATCTAAAAAATAGCAGGAGGAATGGAGTTAAAAAGAAGAAAGCCTTACTGCTAAACTCAAGAAATATGGATATACATTACTTACCATGGACCAAACCTCCAAACTGGTATTCATAAACTGAAGTGTAAAAATAGCTGAAATCAGCTCTGGTAGCATGTCACATTTCTTTTAGTGGCCTGAAGCACTAGCTCAGGTGAGCATCACCTGCATTCTTGTTTCCAGATTCAGTCCTAAGTTTTAGCTTATAGATAATTGTACAGGTGCAAAGAGTTGTAGCTTATTTTGAAAAAAAACAATAAGGATCTTTCCAAGTCTACTTCAGTAATTTGGGACATTTGGTGATATGTGAAATTTTTTCACTTACCTTTGGCTTTATAGAGGAGGATGATGTAACACCTGCTCATGCTCGCTGCAGTTTTGTAAACAGTGTGTGTGAGTTGATTAACTATTTGCATATTAATATTTCTACCTAGCAATCTCAAATTATTCACCACGTTAATGAAGAGCCTTTTCTGAGATTGCGAATTCTATTTTATTCATGTTTGCTGCTTTTGTATCTGCTGAATGCCAGCTCCCTCTTTTCCATGGGGCAGGATTGCAGGATCTATGCTCTTTGTTTTAATAACTGTCTGCTCTTTGAAATGCCATTATTTCTGGTCTGTTTTTAGATGATGAAGGATAGACACTGTGATGGGCACTAAAGCATGGACTTGAAGTGTGCACTCTGGTGGCAGGTACTCCTATCTGATCCTGGTGGTCTGACGTGTCTGAGGAAGGCTTAGGTGCTCTGTGTCTTAGCTGTGGTTTTCTCGGTTTTCTCCATTTATTAATTTCAGTGTTGATCGAAATGTTTGTCTTTATAGCATATCCAACAGCTGTGTTGCAACAGAAAAGGTAAGTTTAGAGCTTGGGGTTGGGGGCAATGGGGTTGACAACCAAGCTCTGGATAGTTAATCTGTTTTGGTTTTTTTCTGATACAATCATTAAAGTTTATGGACAGATGTTGGGTTTATGGACATCTGTCAGATTGATCAGACAGCTGCTAAAACTATTACAGAATGGCAAGAAGCAGGGCATTTATTATACATTATATGGGGAGGAGAAGAGTCTAATTTGAGAATTAGATTTTTAACCATTCTTGAAGTATTTATTTGTCCTTTAAGATACAGACCCAGATGCAAATTCACCAATCTGTTCAGTGAGATGTTTTTCCTGTTCACTTTCCTGATTGAGAATTAGTGTTAGTGTTGCACTTGTTGCTAGAAACTATTGAGCTGGTCATGCTCATTTTTCTCTGCTGATCTCAGTGAGTTGTGCTCTCTACTCCGTGATGGGGGATTGCTGGTTGCTGTTAGCTTTGCTTTAAAGACAAGAATTCCTGGGTTTGGTCAAGTTTAGGACATGTTTGTTCTAAAGCCTAATAAAAGCATTAGCTGATATATATCTTAATTCTCTGATGTGGGTTATAAAGGACTTGCCTGTGAATACATATGGATTACCTTGTTTTGACAGGTAATTAAATCTGGATCTCTTCCTTAGGTAATAAAGCAAACAGTCTCAGATATGCTTTGCTAGGCAGAATCATGTGTAGACAGCAAGGTTTTATTATTTGTGGGGAAAAATGCATTATAAGAACGTGAAATCTAGATGACCTTGAATGAAAACAAAGAAATAAAATTTTAAGAGATACAGTATATTACTGCCCCAACTTGGATGTAGGAATTCCTGAATATGAATTTTGTTTTAACTGTCATTAAAGCTCTGTGTACAATCTATACTTCTGCAGGAAATGTGAAACATCCCAGGGATTGGCTGGCTGCCTGGAGAACCTCAGCACCTGCCTTTCATGGCAAGTGACCTGAGCATTGACGTGCCCATGGTAGCAGTTCAGGTGGGTGTGTTACCTGTATTTGCAGACTTTTCTTGTTCTCTGCATTGTACCAGAAACTGCACGTGCCTTGTAAAACCTGTTTGGTCCTCTTGTAATGTCCAGTTTTCCTAATAAACATCTTTTGAAGTCTTTGCTTTGTGGCTGATTTCCAAGGGTCCAGGTGTTCCCATGTATTAGGTACATCCTTCTGATGTATTCTTTGGATCATGCAGGGAAGAGAAGAGAAAACTCATAACTGCTTCCTTTGAATAAAAACCTTATTTGAAGGTGCTATGTCCACACAAGACCTTTGCTAGTAGTTTCTCTCTTTTGAGTATTTTCTTAGAGTGTCCTGATGCTTAAGAGAAAACCATTGTAAGCAAAATCAAAGAAATTTCTCATGAAGAAAAGTTAATTCTGAATGTTTGTTTGGGAAATGATGGTGAAACAAATGGGAAGTTGTGATCTTGGGCTTTTGTTCCTGTGAAGTGCCAAGTCCTGTGAGAAAACTTCAGCCATATGAAGGTGAACTGCCTTGCACTTGCATGAACACCAAGGATTTGGCTTCATCCTGGCTTGCTGGTTTTTATTTCAAAGGACTGAGAAGAGAGCAGAATGCACCCAATGGTCTTTAATGCACTTCCCTGTGTTTTCAGTAGTCTTCCATTTGAATCTTTCCAGGGAGGAGGGAAGGTAGCCTGTGTGCCTGTACAGATCTGCTTTCAAGAGGTGAAAATTTGTGTGCATGTGTGTGTTAGCTTCAAAATCCCTTTCTTCTATAGCAGTGTTCTGTCGTGTCCTGGAGTTCAGTTTGGCTTTGTTTTTCAGTTCAGCTGGGCAGACATTACCAGAATCCCTTAGAAAGACTCTTTTTTCCCATGCTTAATCCTTTTTTACATGCAGCATTGTACTAATCTTGCTGAATAGCAGGACTGTACATTTCCTAACAACAACTACTACAGAAGTGTAAATTAAGAAACTGGCATGAGATTATTTTGGAGACTTACCCAAGAAAACAGGATTACAGTTAATCCTATAACAAATATGTTTGGCAACTTAAAAAAACATCCAAAACCAAACATGTTTGTCAACTTCAAAAGCTTTGAAGTTTGATTCAGCTCTAACCCTCCTCATACAAGCAAAATCTTCTCAAATGTCTCATTTTGGTACATTGCGGTGTCAGTGCTGTGTGTGCAGTCCCTGACCACAGCTCCCTGCTCCTCCCTGGTGTGGCCTGCTGGCAGGCAGCTTGCTCCCTGGGAACAAGATGGTGTGATGTTGCGTTCAATCAAAATTCAGTGAACATCTCCTATTATGGAAAATGTTTATCCCGTGAATAACCAAGCAAATCACTTTCATGGGGAGAGAGGAGGCACTTTGCAACTAGGACTGGCCTGAAGGAATCATTGGCTACAAATGAGGAGCCATCCCCAGCCCCATGAGTTCACCAGAACAGGAATAAACTTGCTTTATGTTTGTGTTTGATTGTGTGAATTCCTGCTTTTCTTAAAGGCACCTATGAATTGGAAATTAATCTCATGTGTAAGTTGTATTCATGTGAGACCCCACTTGCAGTGCTGCATCTCCCTCTGTGAGGTCCCTAGCACAAGGAGGACAAGGAGCTGCTGGACAGAGTCCAGCTCTGAGATGCTCGGAAGGCTGGAGCCCCTCTGCTCTGGCGCTGGGCTAGGAGAGCTGGGGATGTTCACCTGGAGAAGGCTTGGGGGAGACTCAGAGCCCCTTCCTGTGCCTAAAGGGGCTCCAAGAGAGCTGGAACAGAGTTATGTTCTCAGTATTTTACCTTTTTTTTGCCCCCCGACAATTTAACTTGATCAGTCATAGCCAAAATTCTTCGTGGCTTCATGGTGTGTGGCTCTTGCATTTTAAAAATTAACAAGCAGTGCTTTACAGGTGATTTTATTGCCACCTGCTGGAGTTCAAATAAAAAATCAGATTTGTATTTTTTATGTATTTTGGCAACCTGAAATGCCCTTGGATGAGGGCAGGTGCATTAGAGATGTATTTAAAGAAATGCAGGCTAACCTGTCTTTACCAAACCACTCATTGACCCATCATTTTGTTTGTAAAGATCAACTGACAAAACAACCAAAGGCACTATTTGAATTTTGTCTTTATAAGGAAATCAGAAAAAGTTGACTGTGGACAGAATTGGAAAATAGTGTGCAAATGTCAGTGCTATCAGCTGAGGTGGCAGATGCAGCCTGGGCTGCAGCACTGGGAATGGGGACAGCACAGAGACAGGGCAGTCCTGGGAAACTCTGACCTGCAGCTCCAGAAACAAATATTTCCAGACAACTGCAGCAGCTTTGGTGATAATTTTGGGGATTTTTGCATTCCTGGGCCTGCCCTTCATCCAAGAGGGGCTTTGGAATGGAATTCGACAACTCTGCAGTATAAATTTGTTACTAATCCTTTCTCCTGATTTGCTGTTCTTAATTCTGCTGGTCAGACTCTGCAGGAACCAGTGCTGCCGGCAGAGAAGAGAAGGCTGAGTTGGTTATGTTGGTGCCGTTGATTTTTGGGTGGCTGTGGAAGATGTGCCTGGAAAGCACACACTAGCCAGGATCGCTAAAACTTAGCTTGTTGTCCCATTGTGACCTGGGGGAGTACCAGGAGAGTGACTGCAAAGTTTCATGACATGGATGACTTGGAGGAACCTGAACCACCTGCAACTGAGGTAAAAATATTAAACAAAAGGACAGCAGATGATAATGATTATTTTTGTGTTTGTAATGTCATGAACTGTCAGTTGTGATCTTGTTTAAACATGTGCCCTGTGATCACTCCCAGTGCTCAAAAAAATTATGCTTAGTTTCTGCCTTAGACTTCACTGTTTCCACTTCTGATTTCTGATGCTTTTTCCTGTACTTTCTCTCTATGCAGCTTCTTTTTGCTTTATGATGAAATTGATGAAATGGATTTCCTACAGTAGTGCAAAACAAGAAAAGTAATAAAATCTCTTTGGTCATGACCCCCCCCCCCCC
>VZRR01001827.1:55779-77970 GCA_013398015.1 Oreocharis arfaki
CCCCCATAGAGGACACCTCAAGTGTTAGCTGTAGCTACTGCGGCCCCTCTACCTGTCCCTCAGGGACTGTGTGTCTCCAGAGATAGTGTGAGTGGGCTGTGCCCAGAGATGGGCTGGATTAGGCAAGGAGCTGGTGTGAGGAGGGAATACAGAGGAGGCCACAGAGATGCTGAGGGCTGGAGCACTTGTGCTATGGAAACAGGCTGGAAGAGCTGGGGCTGTTCAGCCTGGAGAAGAGAAGGCTCCAGGGAGGGCCCCTTCCAGTGCCTAAAGGGGCTCCAAGAGAGCTGAGATGGACTTTAGACAAGGGTCTGGAGGGACAAGACAGGGGAGAATGGCTTCCCACTGCCCAAGGGTAAGGTTAGATGGGATATTGGAGAGAAATTTTTCTCTGTAAGGGTGGGGAGGCCCTGGATCCCTGGAAGTGTCCAAGGCCAGGCTGGACAGGGCTTGGAGCAACCTGGGATAGTTGAAGGTGTCCCTGCCCACAGCAGGGGGTGCAATGAGATGATCTTTAGGGTCCCTTACAACCCAAACCATTCTGTGATTGTATGTGGTACAGGAGCTCCAGGGCTCTCCTGGATGAGGAAGGCTTTTGGAGATTTGGAGTATGTTGTGCATTCTTAGGACAAATGCATAAAGCAGCAAAAACAAGGACATGGCATCCTAGGGCACATGCTGTGAGGCAGGGTGGGAACTGGGACCACATCTGCTTTCCACGGCTTGCCCTGCCCTGGCACACAGCTTGCACCCTTCCTGCATGGCTTCCCCTTACCTGGAGAAGAGGTGCTGGAGCTAGGTGTCACTGGGCCCTGCTCAGGTGTGGTGGAGGGCTTTCTGTGCCCAGGAAGGCACTGCCTTGATAAGATATATTGGTGGGACTGATGAAAGATTGAAGGGATGGAGCTTTGAATTATGAAAAAGAGATTGAAAAAGCCTCATAATGTGTTTTAATTAATTAAAGTGGGAGTTTCAAGTGTTCCCACCAGAGCAGCCAAGCCAGCCAGGGAGTATTGTGCTCTGCTTCCAGAGCAGTGTCACACTGCTGGACCCAGCTGTAGGACGCAGGCTGGTCCCATCCTGCCTTTGGGCTGATGTGGAGGGATGGAGGCTGCAGGTGAAATGTTGGGAGTCGGCTCTGCAGGGCCCCCCCCCACATGCCCCCAGGGACTGCAGGCTCTCACCACTGCACTTTCCCAAGACAGTGTTTGTTCCCCCTGTGCAGCTGTGCAGCCACAACAAAGGGCCAAGAGCAGGGGCAGGAGATCTCCAGGTGCCCACCTGTCCTCAGGTAGCAGTTCAGGTGGTTCAGGTCCAGGTAGGACACAGAACCATCACCTCACATTTTTAGTTGCGTCCTGCTTTGTGCTTTTGGAGACTGCAGCCACATATGGTTGACCTTGCATGATGCCTCCTGAGAGACAAAGGGAACAGTGCAGAGAGGGATCAGTGTAGGACCTGTGTTGTGGTTTCTTTGGCATCTTGGTACAGGTAGTGCTGGGCAGTGGGCCTCAAGGAAAAGAAAGAGATTAGGGCTATTGAGGAATAACCTTTTAATCTTTCTTTATGCATCACAAATAAGCTAAACTGGATATAAGCCATTTATCTTCTCTCTGCATTGAGTTGAATAGCTGATAGCGTTGTGGAGGTGCACATAGCCCAACCACAGCACGAAGTACCTATCTGTCCTGTGGGCCTGCTTGGGGCCAGTCCTATATCATCCTTCTTGTAATTCCTAAATAGCTTCAGGTTGAGGATCAAGCTTCAAGCTTTGGTGCTGTCCTGAGAGCCAGGAGCTAGACTTGATGACTCTTGTGGGTCCCTTCCAACTCACGATATTCCATGATTCTAAGTTAACTCCATGACAGCTCCAGTGTTCTTTATTGTACCTCATGTACAAAGTTTGTTGTTGGAATAACCTCTACAATTAACTGGAAGCTGATCATTAGTAACATCCAAAAGCTAGCAGTAAAATAACTGTAGGTGCATAGAGGTGGCTGTGTGCGTATGCATGACAGTCTGCCAGTCCAGGTTAGAAACCAGAGCATATCTGGACCTGAACTTCAGTGAACTCCCACCATCCCCTCTGTGAAACCACCCACACCCATGTGACACCTCTTCTACCTGAGTATTGCCTGCTGTGATGATCTGTCTCATCTGTCTGCCACTGCTGCCGTCATTGCCTCCCACATCTGAGTTCTACCATTGAGCTCCCTCCTACATCTAAACTTTCAGAGCCTTCAGGGGAAGTCTTCACACTGAAATTATGTGAAATCTGGTTATTTCTGTGCCCTGGCTACTTAGGCTGGGACCCTGTAGCTCTGCCTGCCCTTTGCTTTGGGAACCTCCATTCTGGGGATTTCCTGGCTCCTTGCACCCCTGTGCAAGCTGGAGCCACCTCCTGTGGGGCAGCAAGTGTCTCTAATCAGATTAGAGATCCGGAGGCCCCTTCGAGTGCATTAAAATACTTGGGGATTCGTGATTAAAGTATGCAATTGCCCTCATCTTCCTTGTGCAATGTGGGAATGATTTCATGCACCCTGTGTACCTGTGCCTGGTGCTGGGGGGGTTGGGATGCAGGGGGGCTGCTTCCCAGCAGCCCTCATCCAGGGCTCACAGCTGGACTCCCTTGAGAGCAGCCCTGGAGACCCATTCCAGCCCCAGAGTAAATCCCTGCTGGGGCTGGTGCTCTGTTTTTTCTCTTTTGTTGTTGCTTATTAGCGAAAATAAGTGTTTTCCTGGTGAGCGGAAAGAATAGCCTCTGGCTGCAGCAGGCAGAGTGGCTGCTGTGGGATCTGCCCAGTCAGAGAGAAATATATTCACATGTAGATCTGATACGCATGTGCTAAACCCAGAGAGGCTCCTGTTCCAGGCAAAGTCCAGCTGGTGGCTGTGCCTGGAGAACTGCCCAAGCCAGGCCCTGCAGGCAAGGACCTCCTCTCCCAGTGTGCTCCCCTTTCAACCGTGCTGTAGCATTCTGTGACTCAGTGGGCTGGATGGTCTAGATGTCCTTGTATTTGTAAAAGCATGGGACATACTGTGTTCCTACAGGACAAACACAGGACCCAGCTGTCACTTCCAAAGCAGGGGTATCCCTACAGTTGCTGGTCCAAGTGCAGCCAGTGATGACCCTGCCAGACCTGTTCCCCAAGGACCAGCTTTCCTCAGTGGCTGGGCTGGGGACAGCTGTTCCCACCTGCAGGCTGTTGGAGGACGTTCTTTCCCTTTCCTGGTGGAGGTGTATCCCTTTGCAGAGATGTGGCTGTGGGAGTGCTTGGGACTGCAGGAATGGCTCTGTACTGCTGGTTCCTCCTGAGCAGCAGGGTCCTGGCAGGAGGTAATCGCTGATGGGATAATGTGAGCAGTGAGGATGCCCTTTCCAGGGGCATATGTGCAATGGAGATGCTGTGACCTGAACACTCAACTCCAATGCGTGGCTGGAGGCAGGACATGACTGTGTTCTCCAGCCAGGCTGAGAGCTGCTGAAGAGAACCAAGTGGGGAGGTTTTTCACCTGGGATCTGACTGCTTGGCACATTCAGAAACTTCTGTATAGGACAAGAAGTATATGCAGGATCTGTGTGTCCTCTCAGACACAGATCTCTGCGTCAGAGATCCTCAGAGATCCTGTTTCATTGAAGCATGGCCTTGGCATCTCCCTGGCATATGAGCACAGGACCCCTGCTCCTGCTTTCCTGGCTCTCCAAGGCAGAGGAACTCCACCCCTGTGCTGCCCTAGGCCTTTTGGTTACAGGCTTGGAGGAAGCCACACTCCTGCTTTGGGAGGTTTGTGTGAAACAGAGACAAGTCCTGGTGGTACCATTCCTGAGGACTGGCTCAGTCAGCAGCAGCTGGGGTTGTTGCTGCTTTCCCAGGCATTCCCACTAAACACTTCTGTGGGGAGGAGAGGAATGGGGTAGGCTGGACTCACAGCCTGAGTCCCATGTTTTTTATCCCTGTAAGAACTGTGCATGACTGTTGCAGCCATCACATGTCATAGATGTTGTCCAACTGTAACAAATACCATTTACCCAAGACAGTGGGGCTAAAGAAATCCATCAATCTTGGCTGGTTAGAAATCTTCAATGATTGCTCCTAGTGAGGGGAATGACTTTGCAAGCTCCCTAGGACACACATACAGAAAAACCTCTGCAGCCTCCAGGACCAGGCATCCTGGCACTGTGCATGGTGGCTGCTGTGAGGAGGCAGCAGGAAGTGACCTAGTATTGCCCTTGCACTGGCTAGACTAGTGACCGGAGGTGGTATCCTGGGGAAGGCACAAGCCCTGTGCTGTTGTTGCCCAGAGGCAGGGGACAGGACACAACTGGCCATCTGTCTTCTTGGTGGCTGTCAGGATATGCGACACTTCCTGCAAGAGTCCCTGGGTCCTCACGGTTTGTGGCAATCACTAACCCAGCTGTTCAACTGCTCAAAGGTTGTGGAATTCAGCACAATAAGCCACTACTTGGCTGCAGCTTTTTGCTCTCAGTTACTGGTTTCTGAAGTTTCATGGTAAATATGTATCAGGGGTGAGACAGAGCACAGGCTGGCTACAGTCAGCGGGGCTGTGCCAGCTGTAGGCAGCACCAGCCAGGCAGTGCTCATTGCATGTGGAGGGCTGTGAGTCCCTGGTGCCCGAGCCCTCTGCACTCCCTCGGAGGAAATAGCCCAGAGGCCAAAAGAATCTACCCAGAGATAAGCAACCTTCCTCAGGGTCATGGTGAGTTCCCAACATGCCTTGTTTTCTTTATGGTAATTACCTGTACCCTGTTGGCTAATTGGTTCCTACCCCACCCCCTGCCTTTCCCATATATAAACCTCTGCCTCTACCCCTGCGGAAGGGCGTTCTCATCCCTGGACCTCTCCCCTTCACAGAGGCTGCACGGTAAAGACTACCTCTGTGGAACTGCCATATGAGGCTCCTGTTTCTCTGTCTCTGTGTTTGCCTGGGTGATTTCACAAAAAGCTGAATCCAAAGAGCTGACATCACTTGTAGCAGAGAAGTTGCTGACACTGAAATCACCCGTCGCCCAGAGGAGTTCCTGAAACTTCTGGAAGAGCCTGCCCTGGTGGGATGCTTTCTTCTAGGAAGACTGCACCATACCGGGGTGGTCTGACACAGGGCCCCACGGAAGGTGATAATTGCAGGCTCAACAGCCTGAAGTTTTGCTTCTTAGGATCATTTTTTCTTACTTTTTAAAAAAGTTGTACGGAGAAGCTGTAAAATAAAACATAGGTATTGTTCATGTTCATATTTTGCATCTTCTTTTGGCTCTGTCCAGGTAATTTGGGGCAAAGTGAAATCAGAACAGACGTGAGTTTGGGGGAGTTCCTGACGCAGGGTAGGATCTTAAAATATTTTCTGTGTAGTCCTGACATATTCTTTTCAAATGCTGTGGTATAGCATGCTGGGGAGGGTGGTACTGTATATCAGAGAGGAGGAATTTGATGATTGTGAGGTCTACAGGAATAGAAGTAGGACAAATGCAAATGTGTTGAGTGAAAGAATGGTCCCTTTGCAGAATGATTTTGCACCATCTTGGGTCTGGAATGTGACACCTTCCAAAAAGACACTTCTGAAAACTATTATAAAATGCATTTGCCCACAAGGCTCCTGCTACAGCCATCTTTGTACTGGCACATTTACCTGATCTAAGGTTTACAGAGACCCTTGGGAGCATTCTGAGGAGCTCATGGGAAGGCTCATGGGTGATTGATGTTAAGCAGCATATAAGGAAGGCTCTGCCTGAGCAGTATCTGCAGTGGGAGCAAACTGGGACAGTGGCCAAAGGGGTGCATGAGTTGCATAGGAAGGCTGAGGAAGCCTTTCCCATGGAGCCATGCCCTCCCACGCGCTGCTCCTGAGAAAGTTGGCAAACTATGGAAAAGGTCTGGCAATTGATGTGGACAGCAAGAATCAGCGGAATTAGCTGCAGATGAAACATGAAGAAACCATTCCCTGTCCTGTGGCTGCTGTGTGCCTCAGGAAGAGACTGCTAGCTGCACTTGGGCAAAGGAGACCTTTGCTGTCGCTGTCTGGACAACACAGGTGTTCCTGTCACCTCTGCTAGTCTTGTGCCAGGCCAGTTTGTTCTTGGTCATTGCTCTGGCCATGGGCTTCAGGATTTCAGACTGGCTTTCTGCTGTGAGCAAGAGTCTGTCTTTTGCCAGGATAGGGACATGGTGCAGAGACCTGTCCCCATGGTCTGTGTCCCAGTGGGTCAGGTACGGTTGGGTCTGGAGTGCTCTGCTGCCTGGTGGTTCCAAAAAGGACTGGGGAAATCTTGGCTCTGGTGCACGCCAGGATGTGATGGGAGGACAATGACCAAGTTGCCACTGTAGAGACTTTCCAGCTGTTCCTGGGCTGGTCTGGGAGGTGTCCACAAGTCAGGCATCAAATAGCACAGGGTTCTGCTGCACCCAGAGGAAGAGGTTTCCCTATGGGAGAGGAGACAAACTCACTTGGAACTTGCACTTAGATCCAGGCTGATGTACAAGCAGAGCCAGGAGACAAGGAAGTGCCAGGATGGGGTGTGCAAACATGGCACAGGCAGCCCTGCAGAGCCCTCTAACACGTGCTGGGCCACCAGCACACGTGCCCTCCACAGCGCACACATTCTTCACCTTTTATGCCAGTCTTGGTGGGCAGTGGGAGGGCTTTTATCTTCTATTCCCAAGGCACTTACTCTGTTAATGCTTATCCCAGGTAGGTACTTGTCTGTTACCCTGGGGTATTGATGTTGCTGTGCTGAGTGCTGCGGTAGAAAGCTGGCAGGTGCTGGGAGATAAAGGAGTGGCTATGATTTCCCGCACTGAGGAATGAAAGGATGATCGCAGGGAGGAAATCTCCTGCTGCTTATGCTGCAGAAATTGTAAGGTCTGCTTTAGGCAGAGCAAGTGTGAGGGATCAATGCTGAGGACACAAGCTTATGTGGTTGTAGTTCAAAGTCAGCCACTGGGATTTAAAAAACTTATTTGATTTAGGAGCAGCACTCCATGATGGCCAGTGGAATGCAGACAGTCACATGAGGCTCTTGGATAACAGAATCCCAAGTTACAGGAGCTGTGATGGTGAGACACTAGCCCCTGAAGTGTCTCATTCTTCTTTGCGGATGTCAGAAGAGAAGACCTGAAATCCTAGTTTTAAATGAGGACACCAGAAAGCATGTTACATCGGCCACCTGGTGCAAGGAAGTCACTCTGATGCTAGGATGCATGATAGGTAACACATCTCCAGTTTCAGTGTCATGTGGTGCCATGTACTAAGGGAATGTTGAAGTCACATCAGTCAAGTAAGTGGTTCAACAAATAACACAAGGCCCTTTTGGAATGAAGTTACAGGCCTAAAAGCTAAAGGGACATTTAGAGCTGGCTCAGGACACAGACGGACATTGGAAAGGCTGAAAGCAAGAAAGGTGACTGCTTTGTGGAGCAGAGAATAGGGAACCCACAAGAGAAGTGACTTCTGATGTGGCTGGTTTGGCACAGGGTTTGATTCACCTTGTGCAGGGGCAGTGAAATGACAAAGTCCCATGCAGTAGTGTTTGAAGAAAAATGAAAACAAAAAGTCTTGCTAAAGATGTAATGAAACAACAGACCAAAGTGCACAATACTTAGAGAAGGTATGAAGCCTGTTTGAAGACAACATAGTGGAGTCCTCTTCCTTTTTTTATTAAAACCTTGATGACTGCTCAGCAAGGCTAGGAAAGCTACTGCAAGTGAGACACTATCAGTGTAAGAAAAGTAATCCTGATTTTGCCCAGACAGCAAGGGCTCTAAATTTGACTCAGATGCTAGAAACTATGAAAAGTGCTTAAAAAGAACACAAAGCATGTGTTTGCAATGCTCTTTAAATCCCTGGCCTGTCCATATAGTCTGTCTGCAGCATCTCTTTGAAGAAGGTAAACTTGGAGGGAGGAGTTTAGAAGGGAGGAGCAAAGATAACAGAAATTAAGGAATAACTTCTGTGAGAGAAGTGGCTGAATAGATCAGGACAGTTCAAACTGCACAGAAGATGCCTCAGGAGTGTGGTCAGGATTACCCCATTTAGATTGAGGGACTCAGATCTCCCATTTACTTCTTTCAGAATAAGAGCTGGGGATGTCAGAAGAAACTGGTGGATGTGGATCAAATCACAGCTAGTCCCTTCTCTTGGCACACAGCGAAACACATAGACATGGTTGGTTGGGGTTAGTATGGAGGGTGAGGGCTCACACATTCTTGGAAAATTATTCGAGAAGGAAACACTGTTACACAGACAACATCTCCAGTCCAAGAGCCTCTGAGCCCTAGACGGGTTGTAGAGAAGGGTCCTTTGGGGAAGTACTACAAAGTGCTGCCTGCGTGAAACTGGTCAGCTGAGCTGCTTCACAGAGGCAGAGGATGCTGTGACCCACATGTCATCCCAAGAGAACACTGTAACTTGAAATTGACCATTGCCAGTGGTGGAGGAAGAAGGAGCCTGTGCAGCCATGAGCCAGATAAGAGAGCTGAAGCTCCTCCAGCTGCCTCCTCTTCCAGCTGATGGAGGAGGTCAAGGCAGCATCTGAGAGGGAGGTCTCCCAACTAGCCTGCATGCTAGGGGAAGGTTGTCTTTTAGGGAAGTGGGTCATGCTCTTCTCTGTGATCCGGGGGCCACAGCCCAACATGTGGCAGGGCACAATGTCTAGATGTGCAGTAAGAACTTGGAGAAGCAAAGCTTCTTCCCCAAGGAAAGTGCAACCCTGGGACATCAAGAGCTGGGTTAAACAACGCCATGGCCAACCTGAGCTGGTTTGGGGGACAGCCCTACTCCACATGGGAAGGTGGACTGGTGACCTCCAGGGTTCCCACTGCTGCAATTCTGTGACTTGCCCCTTTGGGTAAGACTCAGTGGGCTCAGAGGATTGTGAGAGGGAGAATGCAGGGCTCAGCTAACCCGGGTTAGCGAAGGTCCTCAGGCAGCTGAGATACCACTGGGTGTAGGTATACAGGGGTGTTTTCAGGCTGTCCCCTGCCTGCTGCTTGGTTATACCCAGCCCTGAGCACATCCTGCAGCAACAGACCCATGTCTGCAAGCAGTACCTGAGGTGTGTTATTGCCAGGCTGCAGAGAGGGTGCCTTGTGTGAGAACCTGGAGGACACTCGACTCTTGTGTCTCAGTCCGTCAAACAGCAACTTTAACTGGATGTTTTCCACAATGTTCCTCTGTCCCAGACATCTCCAGAGCCACAGCAAGTTGGTTCTAAGATGACAACTTGGATAAATGAAAGTGTATAGTAACCACACTATGTTAAATAATGCAGCATATGGACAGCATGGAAGTTAATTTTTAAAAGGGTTGTCTGCACTAGTTCCTGATTGTTTTCTCATCTGTGGCATATTCCCTGACTCTCTTCCTCTCCATGTTGCTCAGATGCTATTGTTTCATGAGAATTTCTCAGAGTTGTTGGTACTTTAATGTCTTATTTTCCTATATATAATCACTGTTGATTTCTTTCTGCATTAAAAAAAAGACTATTGTGTAATTTTTCAACATAATGTCTTGGTTTCTTATGTGGGAAGAGTTATTGAATTAAATTATTGATGAAGGTAACATTACTCCTGCTTGAAAGTGCTGTGACAGCCAGTGAGTATGTCTGAATTGCTTAGGATTGATGACAAGGTTTTGTCATGCCCTCGGTGTTCATTGTTGACCTGGAGGCCAGGAGCTGCTCTTATTCTGAAAGAAGTAAATGGGAGATCTGAGTCCCTCAATCTAAATGGGGTAATCCTGACCACACTCCTGAGGCATCTTCTGTGCAGTTTGAACTGTCCTGATCTATTCAGCTGGGAAACTGTAGGACAGTGCCAGCCCAGTGGAGCAGCAGCTCTGCTCTCATGACATCTCTACCCTCAAAGGTTTGCATTACCACCTCAGGGTCATGCAAGCTTCTGAAGGAGATATTGGGATGAAAGGGGGCATGGTCCAAGAGCTACACCTTGGGAATAAGCAGCCAGGAGAAGAGGAGGTAACAGCAGCACAGTGGTCTGGTCAGCTCAGCCATCCCAGTTCCTGCACTATCAGGGTCAGTTGCTGGCAGATGTTTCAGCCCTTGGCCAGGCTCTTGGTGGAGAAGCTGTACTCCAAGGGTGGACACACATGGCCAGAGCAGAAGAGTGCATGGAAAAGGGTGGCCTGGATGGGTTCATCCCTCATCCACTCATGTTAATAACCAGTGCCATTGCGGAACATGTAATATGGAGCAGGCAGTCATTTGGAAAAAGCATTAAGTTATGAGAAACTGTAAAGACAAAATTAAAGTTCCAGCTTACATGGACAAACTGAAGATCTATCTGAAAGCAACTGGATGCTCTTTGGGAGATATGCTGCCTGTTGTTTTCCCATCACTGGAATAATCAATGCATAAGGACAGACTGGTTTGGGGAGCAACCTGATGGAAAGCATAGATTTATTGTGGACCTCCAGTTGCAGATAAAACAGATGGATCATGCCAATGTGGAAATGGCAGGCACAAAATTATCTTCCTTTGCAACCAGAAGGGAATCCAGAAGCACCCAGTGGGCAGCTTTTGTGTGTTCAAGGACATGGCCTGGGGAGCCCCTCAGCATGACTGGGGATCCCACAGCTCTGGAACAAGGGCTGTGGGCAAAGGCCTGAGGGTTTCCTTGCTTGAGCTAGTGAGAGGGAAAGGGCAGGTGGACAGTTGGATCCATCATGTCCTTGCTGAGTTAACTAACCCTGGTCACAGCTCCTGGGCTAGAGAGCTCCAGCATTCTTCCCCTCAGTAGTCCTTCAGTGCACATCTCAACACAAAACCAGATCAGGGTTTGCTGCAGGCAAAGCACCAATTCAAGTACAGTGACACTACTTCCATGAAGTTTGCAAGGCATGCAGTCCTTCAATTTGTTTCATTCAAATATTAATATCTGGTTTATTTTAACATCCACTTACTGAGTCTGAGGAATAAGGACTTTTGAGGAAAGGCAACAGTGCCGTAGGTGTTATGGCTTGCATGGTGTGGGCAGGGAGGGACAGGGAGGGGGGGGTGTTCTGTGCACTAGGCTTGGGGACAGGCGATGGGCCAGCAAGAGCTGGTTGATGAGGCTCAGAGGATGGATCCATGCAGATCAAGGAAAGGAAGCAAGTGAAACCTCTGGTGCTCATCAGGAACCTCTCCCACCCCAATGGTGCAGAGGGCAGTGGGGTTGGGTACAGTCAGTCTGTCCAGGAGATCACCTCTCTGTGCTGGGAATCAGTGAACCAGGAGATGCACGGCTGGGTCTGTCACTTGGGTACAAGGAAGAACTGGTGGAGATCAGCCTTTGCAAATAGCAGCAGAATCTGCAAGATCGTGGAGTTTAACATCCTGAGAGAAGGGAACAAGGCAAATACAGAATTACAGCTGTAGACATGAGCCCTGTGGAGAGTGTTTTGTCACAGCACATTCTTTGGACCCATGTGACTAATTAAGGAAGGATTTATTCCCAGGGCTGAGATTCCTTGTCTTCCTCATCCTGTCTCTGATTATCTGGGACTGTTAGGCTGGAAAAGCCTTCCCTCTGGTAATGCTAAAGTGTAACAGGAAATAAGAAGGTCCAAAAGGTTCCAGACAGGTGTGGGCTCCCAGTACTCTAGGCATCTCTAGGGGGAACCTTGGGCCTTAGAAACAAATTCAGCACTTTGGCTGCTGAAAGTCACTCTGGTTTTCTACTTGAATGATTTCACATTATTGAATTCAGCTGCTACAGGTGCTGCCTGATGTCTGACTGCCTCTGAAACAGGACCAGATGCTGCCACTTTGGGCCTGAATGTAGCATGTACAGTGGAAAATGGTGATCTCGGAGAGGCAGTGGATAGGTGGTAGAGAAGTGATGAGAAGAGCTCAGTAAAGCCCCAAATGGGTTAGCCCTGTGTCTTGGTTTGAAAGACAGGCGTTTATTTAAGTGAGGCAGAAACCCCCTTTGAAATGGGAAATGCAGCCCCCCTCCCTCTGGATTATTATAACTTTGAAATTAAGGGGCTTTCAGGCAAGGATATGAGAAAATAGGAATAACAGTTCTTTACTAATATATATATATAAAACAAAACAAAACAATAAACAGCAATGACTATGGCAGTTATAACAGCACAGTCACCCAGTGCAGCCTTCTCGACTGCCAGGCAGCTTCCCCTCCTGGAGCAGGGCTGGTCACAGCCGGCAGCAGCGCTGGTGGCTCCCGGGGAGCAGGGTGGGTGCAACAGCTCCGGTGAGCAACAGTGGTCCTGTGGAAAAGGGTCTGGTCCTCGCCTGAAGGTCCAGTGATGCAGCCTCTCGTCCTCTGGAAGTCCAGCGGAGAAAAGCTCCCTTGTGCCTGAAAAAACCTCTGATTATATCCAGGTGGGAAACGTTCAGTTCCTCCTCCCAGGCGGAGTATCTCACAATGGGGTGGTGAGGCACTGATGGGCCCATTAACAGGAGATAGTCCAGAGCCCGTGATCTATGAGTCCTTCGGCCAGGCACAGATGGGCCCATTAACAGAAAATAGTCCGGAGGGAGGAGGCAAAGAAACACTGCCCCACCTGGTTTCACAGCTTATGAAGATGGTGATAGAATCTACTGCAACCCAAGACACCCTGTCACAGTTTGCCCAAAGTAAACATGGGTAAAGTGTAAAGAGCACTGCTCCCCTTCCCATGCTCACATCCTCATGCTTTTCACTCCCCAGGCTGTGCTAGGACCTTTGAGTTCCATGGACTGCAATGCTGTTGGTGGGCTTGCCCCAGAGTCTGCCTCACAAACAGTGCTGGCTTTGGTGTCCCCAAGTCAAATCTGAGCCTGGAGAGCCTGGCTGCTCAGTGCCCACATGCTCCAGGTGTGGTGGTGGGGAAGGTCAGTGGGGGCTGCATGACTCAAGGGTTTGCGGGGGAGGGAGGGACCCTGGTGTGGAAAAGAGCAGGCACCATGTCCTGAACCATAGTGAGTACTGGGGTCCAAGGACTAATCTCTTCTTTTGGGTAGAAATTATTGTGCTTCACCCCCCTTTCTCCCCAGAGAAAAACTGTTTCCAAGGCAGCTGTAACCACCAGGGGGGTGAAATACTAGAGTGCGTCTGGGAGACAGTGAGGGGAAAAAACCCTTGGAATGAGATGCATGGGTGCATCCACGGGGAAGAAAGGGGTGTTCTAGGACCCTGCCCTCTTCCTCCTGACTCAGAATCCCAAAGAGGCCAGAGCAGATTCTGCCCAGGAATATTTCTCCTCCTGGCTGGGGCGCATGGGGCCGGCCTGCACTGGAGCTGGAGCTGTATAGCGGGAAACCAAGAACACAGTCGGAGTAGTAAAGACAGCAGATACAGAAATTTTTTAAAAGCAGGAAAAAGAGAGAAAGGTGACTACCTCTTGTAGTCTAGTCCTTGAAGGGGACGTGATGGCTGGAAGGAGTGGGGAGATCCAAGCATGCATGGCAGTGATGGGGCCAGTGGGTGCAGCACCTAGAGCAGGCTGCAGCTGGCATCACTTGTGAATTCAGTGGGCCCTTCTTTTGACGACTGGCAAGTACAAGCAAAGAGAGGCAACACAGAAAAGAGCAGCACAACATAAGTATTGAGAAAACTGGTGACTGAGGGACACCTGGAGGGTCAGATCCTGTGGGCAGAAAGGGCAGAGAATATCCCAGGTGGATGCTGTTCTCCCTGATTTGGTAACCGAGTTCAACTCAGGGACAGTGCTGGCAGGTTAAGTTGTATTTAAGTCACGCATATTTTTCTGAAAACCAGCTAAAAATAAACTCAAATGCCCAGTCCACAATGACCTCCCTGACCAGCACTGCCAGATCCAGAGGGAGCAGCACCCAGCACCCAGCACCCTTAAGCAGGATGCTCTCGATAACACTAACTGTAGTCATTAATGGTGTTAATCTCACTGCAGCCATTCCTAATGGAGGCTTAACTTGCAGACTGGGTAAGTTGCCCAAACCATCATGCTGTGTATGAGATGGGGCTGGTTCCAGCCATAGACCAGTAGCACGTGCTGAGGTGTGAAGGTCTATTATTGCCTGGTGGTGAGGATGGTGGTGTCTTCACCGCACCAAGAGGAAGAACCTGGCTAATTTGCTAAGTCTAGCTGAAGGCCTGCAGGCAGGGGCTTGCTTGGCTCCTGCCACATGCTGACTTTGCTGCATGTTACAGAAAATAATTTGGCATATTATTCATGCCCCTGCCACCCAGAAGGTGGCAGGAAACTCATGTCACTGCTGCACCAGACACATCCCTCTGGCTTCCAGATGTGCAGTATGTGGCTGTAGTTGCCCCAGTCAGGTCCCTGGTGGAGCTCTGGAGATGGGGCTGCCCCTTGCCATTAGCAGGAGACAGACAAAGTGAACAGCCCTGTTGTTGCAGTTATGGTCGTGTGAAATGTTAAGGCTGTGCTAACTCTATTCAGCTCTCCAGGACTGCAGAGAGAGAAACGGGCAGGGGAGAAGACCTGGGCTACCTGCAGGGAGATTACAGCAGGTGCCTGCACAGCGGCAAAGGTTAGGGGCTGCTCTTGTGGCACACATAGTTAAAGTCTAGCAAGCACTTCTAAAGGGCTGTTTCGAGACCAAACAAGTGCATCGTCACGGTGGGTGGTTTGCTGAGGGTGGTAGGTGGGTGTGTGATTGTGTGACAGTGCACAGCTCTCTGCAGGTCTCTGGAGATGAAGGGAGCTGAGCATTAGCACTGGAGGTGTGCTGAACACAGCTGCTCACATAGACCTGTGGGATACAGAGCCTGGCCAGGCTTCACAGCCACAGCCTGGCTTCACAGTGTCTCTGGCAAGAACAGTAACGAGGTGAGGGGACAGTGAGAGTCAGAGCATTGCAGGACGGCTCCCCCTTGCTGCAGATTGCCTTGTACTGCCCCTTCTCCACTCGGGAACTGCATCCCCCCTGTACCTCACCTCTTGCTGCCTGAGGTGAAGTGTGTTCCTGTTGAGAGAACACAGGAAGGAAGGATTGCTGGCTCGAAATATTTTGGGGGTGTGTGGGGGAAGGGGCAGGTCGGGCCTTGCCATGGCAAGGAGATGCCCTGCTTTTGCACACCCCACCCACCCTGTCAGAGCCAGTATCCCAGCCTGGCAGTGGCTGCCAATCCCTGGCACACCGGAGGAAGTGCTCCACACCCACCCCTGGAGCCTCTAACCCAGCTCCTGAGTATCCACCAGACCAAAGTCCCACCTGGGGGAAGGGCCCAGGAAAGCCACAGGGTTCTTAAGCCAGACCATGAGGCAAGCACATATCTTGATCCTACCTTCTCTTGGAATTGTATCAGCTGAACACTGCTGGAACCAAGAGTAGCAGCTATATTAATTCTTTTCTACATCTCTTCTCCCTCTCGTTTTCTTTCTTTTTCTAATCCCTTCTCAGAGTTTGAGAAACTTAAAATTGGATGGGTGTGGAATTTGCTAAGTTGAATAGGCTAAGTTAACGCTTCGTGAAATGCTTTATGTTGATCAAATTTTGCTCTAACCTTTTGCCAATGTCCCCATATTTTCTGAAGTTTACCAATGAAGTTTTTTGTTGCTTTGACCTCTTGAGGAATATCTTGTCAATATTTCCTCCCATGCATCTGATTCGAGGTACATAGAAGAATCTGAACCCTTTAAAGAGACTCGTTGAGCAAAATCTGGGGCCTTACAGTTTCCCCCAAGTCCTCCAACACCCACAGCCTATCATGACTTCACGGCCATGAACTGAGCATGAATGACATCTCTCCTCTAAACCTCCCCTGCCATTGGAAAGAACAAACGCCACAGCCAAGCTGAACACCCCTTGCCATCCCGAGACGCCTGTGCCACAGCATGGGCTCTCTCTGGGTGGGCTGGAGTGCAGCAGCACCAACACTGCCCACAAAGCTGCTGAAACATCCGTGGCACCACAGGGCATCTCACAGCCTGTTGAAACAGGGAGTTCAGTATGCTGAAGCACAGGCATTTTATGTCACCCACACAGACAATATAACCCAGGATGGAATACAGTCTGACAAAATGTATTTTTACGCCCTTTGGTGCTTTCCCCAGGGTGGGAATCTTTGTGGTTAAACAGGGGGCTCACACCATGGTCAGCATCTCCACTCTTAAATGTAACCAGTGTAGGGAACATATCCCGGTGGTCTTCCTTAATTCGGGTGCTGCGGTTCCCTTTAAATCACACTCAAATGGACCAAGCAAGGTCCCTGGACAATAACCACAGTGCCCTAAGAAAGGAGGCTTAAAACGTGCCCTTCTGGCCATTGTTGCAGAGTATCTGTTGTGTCCTTTGGTCTCTCTAATTGCTCAGGGAAATCACAGGATATACAAAATTAGACAGAGATTTTTCAGCACCAAAGGACAGAAGCAGCAATGCAGAGGCAGTAATAACACAAGAATTAAGAAAATTTTCATTATTTGAAAACAATTTTTAATTTTTTATATTTAAAACTTACAGACAAAAAATATTTGGAGAGGGTGTTTCTGTGATTCATCTGCATGAAATTTCTATTAATACAGTCTGACCTGCTTTCCAGTTGACTTTTGCATCTTCCAGGAAAAAAACTGCATCCACGGGGACAGAATTTCTAATGGAAGAGCAAGCAGAAAGAACAAGCGGGAAAAGTACTGATTTTCCTAATCCTTTCAGGTCTTCTTTAGAAACAGAGTAATGCGCAATTTAGTTATTCCCCTCTGCATTTCATTAAATGCTTGTGACATATTTAAAGATAGTAGAAGAAAGTTCTTTATGGCAACACAGTTTTGTCACTATTTTTAATATGGTAAACAGACACTTAGTTTTTTCCCCCAGACCAGCTAGATGCCATTAAGCCCCGACACTTTGTAATGATGACATGGCCCTATGCAATCAGGTTCCAAATCCCACATAGAGTCGCTCATGGTTTTAATTTTGATCTATAGACCCTCTCTGAAATGGAAAGAAGTGATTTCCCAGCAGGGAAGTGCAGAGGGTTAGACAGCACCTCCACATCCAGCTTCTCCAGGTTAATCTCCGGGTTAGAATTACAGAATCACAGAATACCCTGAGCTGGAATGGACCCACAAGAATTATGGAGTCCAACTTTTGGCCCTGCACAGACACCCCAACAATCCTACCCTGTCCCTGAGAGTGCTGTCCAAACACTCCTGGTGCTCCGGCAGCCTCGGGGCCGTGCCCATTCCCTGGGGAGCCTGGGCAGTGCCTGACCACCCTCTGGGGGAAGAACCTTTTCCTGATATCCAGCCTGACCCTGCCCTGGCACAGCTCCAGTCATTCCCTGGGTCTTCTTCCTGGTCACAGAAAGCAGAGATCAGAGCTGCCCTTACACTGCCCATTGGGAGGAATCTACGGACCCCAATGTCCTCAGTCTCCTCCAGGCTGAACAAACCCAGTGATCTCAGCTATTTCTCACATGACTTCTCCTCCAGCCCCTTCACCATCTTTGTAGCCCTCCCTGGCTGGTCCTGTTCGACCTCATCACACCACTTCCAAGTCTCTGAAACAAATGGCAAAACCAAGGTGTAAGCTGAAGGGCTCACCTGGACCAGGACACAGGGAATGGGGGGTTGTCCTCCCTAGAGCCTCTTCCCTTCTGGCCAAGGACTGGAGCTCATGGAGGAGGGAAAGTGGATGCCTACTGCTGGGACCATTGCCCTGGGACATGGCAATTGGGAGAGAGAATATTTATACTCAGAGGAATGGGGATAGCACAGGTGAGTGCTGGGAGAAAGGAGAGTTGCCTCGTAGCTCAGGGCTTCAGTGTGGTTTGTTCAGTGGGTTCTTTTGTTCAGTGGGTTCTCCCCTGCCCGGTCTTGGTACTCCACATCAGGTTGGGCCCCCTCCTGTCTCCATAGCAGGAACATCACCACCCCACCCCTGCAGAATTTCTTGCCAAAGCATACCCTCTCTGCATCCCTCCACATCTTCACAGCCATAAACTGTTAAAAAAACGAGTTATGATTTGTTAAACAACCCTTGCTGTGTTCTACTATCAACTCCTGTGTTAATATGGACTTAAATCTGAGAAGCCATGACAATAGGTCAGGAATGTGTCAGAAGTGGTGCCCACTCAGCCCTGGGAAATACAGCTGCCATTCAGAGATGTCTCAATAAGCTGGAGGAATGGGTCAATAGGGATCTTACGAAGTACAACACAGGGAAATATCTGCTCCTGCTCATGGTATGAGTAACTATGCAACCAGGACAAGTAGGAGACAACTACATGGGGAGCAGCTCCCCTAAAAGACCTGCTGCACAACAGCTTCACCAGAGTGTGAAGAGCAACCATGTGATGAAGACAGCCAGGCACATACTGAGTATTAGTGAGTGTATTGGTTTGGCACAGCCTGCTTTTGGGTAGCAGGGGGGCCACAAAGACGGCTCCTGTGAAGAAGCTGCTGGAGGCTTCCCACCATGTCCAGCAGAGCCAATGGCTGATGGCTCTGAAGATAGACATGCTGCTGGCCAGAACTGGGCCAATGAGAGAGGCTAGTAACACCTCTGTGATGACATATTTAAGAAGGAAATCAAAACAAAGTCACGGATTTTTGCTTCTAGTCAGAGAAGAGGAGGAGATGAGAATATGTGAGGGAAAAACAACATGGCGACACCAAGGTCAGTGGAGAAGGAGGGGGAGGAGGTGCTCCAGGCACGGGAGCCAAGATTCCTCTGCAGGCCATGATGATGACCATGGTGAAGCAGCTGTGCCCCTGCAGCCCATGGGGATCCACGGGGGTGCAGAGATCCACCCACAGCCCATGGGGGAGGTGCTCACGCTGGAGCAAGTGGGTGCCTGGAGGAGGCTGTGATTCAGTGGGAGACCTGGTGGAAAGAGGGGGCCCTGCCCCCAGGCTGGAGCAGCCTGTCCTTGGAGGACTGCACCCCATGGAAGAGTGACCCATGCCGCAGCAGTTTCGGGAGGGCTGTGTGCCTGTGGGAGGGGCTCACGCTGCAGCAGGTGCGGTTTGGCTGCTGCTCGTGAGAGGGGACCCACGCCAGGAAGTTCATGGAGAACTGTCTCCTGTGGGAGGGACCCCACAGCCTCACAGGGAAGGACTCTTCTCCCGGAGCAGCGGAAGAAAATCTTGGTGATGGGCTGGCCAAAACCGCCCTGCCCTGCCTCTCTGTGTTGTCGGTGGGAAGGAGAGAGGGCCTGGGGGGAAAAAGGTGTTTTAAGGGCTTTACTTCTCATTACCCTCCTCTGATTCTGTTAGTAATAAATTTCACTTAGCAATCAAGGTTGAGCCTGTTTTGCCCTTGAAATACTTCTCCCGCTCTCCTTATCTTACCCATGAAGGCTCTGTTAACCCTTTTTCCTCTTCTCCCTCCTTTTGCCCAGCTGTGGTAGGGGAGGGTGAGCGAGCAACTCTCGTGGGTGCCTGGTGTTGGGCCAGTGTCAAACCACGACAGTGACAAAACTGCCAGAAATTTAGGGAAGTGATTAACACCCTTGACTTTGCACCTTGGAGATGTATCTCAGCCTTGTGCCTTCCTTGAGGCTCCCTAGGGCAAGGGAGGTCTGATAAACTGGAGAATCTAATGGAGGGACAGTAAGATGATCGGGAACGAGAGCGCACAATGTAAAAGAAGCTGAAGTAAAGAGGCTTTAGAGACAATCAAACTTCTGTCTTCAACTACCTGAAAGGAGGGTCTGAATGAAGATTGCACCAGGCTCATCTCACAGGTGCACAGCACAAGGATTAGAGGCAGCTCACACAGAGAGGAACTGTGATTGCACATCAGAAAAAAATTGTTAAGCAAGAGGACATCAGCTACTGGAGGAGGTGCCCAGAGAAGGTGGAGTCTGCATCCCCGGAGATTTCCAAAACCTGACTTGCAAAAACCCTGCTAGAGATGCTCTGGCTCCAAAGTTAATCCTGCTTGGAGAAGGTTGTGCAAGGTGACCTCCAGAGGTCCCTGCCAGTCTGAATCTGCCTGTGATTCTATAAGAAGGTCCAAATGCCTTAGGCAGGTGTACGACTGGTTCATTGTTAAATATCAAATCATTAATATATATACAGCATCAGCCATTCCATTCTGTCATGGTGGCAGGCAATAACTGCAAGAGTAAAACAAGTAATGGGAAGGAGCATAGAGTGAGTCAGTCCTGGAGGGATCGGGAGTCCTGAAATGGAGTAACATAACCTTTCATGCACACTTTCTGTTTTTACCATCTGCAGAGCAGAGTTGAAGCTCTGTCAAGTGCATAACTGCAGTGACCATTCACCTGTGGATCTCCCTGATAGTTCTATGTGAGCCTTGGGGAGATGTACTTAGAGTAAGATTTAAGAAGACTAGTCAAGACACTCACCCATGTGGCATCTAGTGCCCAAATTGGGTTGGATGAGGCAGTTTGCTAAGGCATTCTGTTGAAAGGAGGGTTCTTCATCAATGCAGTCCATTTGACTTTAAAAGAAATGAAGATTTGGAGAGGCATTCAGTGTTCCGATGGCAGCATATCCCCTACACTGCAGAAAGAGTGGCTGGAAAAATTTGTCATAGAATGAGACAGCACAATAAGGTATTAACAGATGGGCAGAATGTATGTGCTGAAGGGAGCAGAGAAGTGAGCAATCCAGCCCCTCCAACTGTGCTGCATACCTACACGGCTGCCCGAACAGAGACCGTTCGCTGTGTTCGCTGCTTCCGTTCCCTGGAAGCATCTGCAACGGCTTTTTACTGCTAGAAGTTACGTCACGTTCGGCAGAGCCCTTTCCCCAGAGAGAGTCCTGAGTTTTCTCAGAGATTCCCAAAGGGCGACTGGCACCCTTCTCTGGAGGAGAAGACGAGTTGAAAGCCGATGGATCACCCTCGAGACTCTTCTTTTGACCCATGTGTTGTGAGCGTACTTTGGGTCACCTTTTATCCTTTTTATTAAGCCTTTTTTCTCAGGTGCTGGAAAGAATGTGTGAAAAATGAAGTTCACTTCTCCTGTTAAAAGTTTAACAATAAAAGGCAGAGATAATAAAACAAAAGATACAGCGCACTGGGTACTCTTGGCTCTTGGCCAAGAGCACACCTGCTGTTTCGGAGACACCCTTTACATACCCTTACCATTGCATCAGACTAGTACATATTCATAAACAATTATGCATATTCAGAACTGTTTAGCATGGCCCCTCCTTGGGTCTTCCTTTTTAGAGCATGCCTATTTCTTGGCTATAGTCTTAGTCAGCTTTTTGTTATCACTTCTAGATGGGCTTTTGTCCATATTTTCCTGCAGATGGTAGTTCCTGATAACGGGTATATCCATCCTGTAGATGCTGATTCCTGCTGGCTGGCATGTCCGTCCTGCAGATAGTGGTTCCTGATAGCTGGCATATCCGTCCTGCAGATGGTGGTTCCTGATAGCTGGCATATCCGTAGCAGGGATATTCATCATATGTTGGTTGGATGTTATCCAGCCAAGCAGACAGTTCAGTTAGCACAAGCATAACTATCTCAGCAATTTCAATACCACATCTAAGTCTAATAAAAAGCATTAGTTACTGTTACAAAACTATATCTTTATAGTAAAACTACTTTAACATATAGCACCTACTTAAGCATCTGCGCAAAGCCAATATTATAATATGTATTTATCACAAATGGGAGATGAGAGCTAAACTAACCCATTCTGAGTGAGAAGTTTATGTCTGGTTTAAACAGACCCTTGTTCGGGAGAGCTTTACTTTTTCCAGGAGAGATTTAAAATGTTTTGTTCACTGGTTATTTAAATATTTCCCTAACAGTGCACAGGATGCTGTTCTTACTAATGATTTCTGGGATAAAGTGGGGGAGAAACTGACACTTCTCAGCAGGGACAATTCAGTCTGGAGATTTTTCCCTTTGTTGGTCGTGATTCATACGTCAGTTAAGAATTCAGAAACTGAGTCAGGTGTGCTGGGGGGTTCGAGCTCCCCTGTTGCTGTTTGCTCTGTGTCTTCTCCCCCCCGCTCTCCCCCTTTTCCCCCTGATATTCAAGAGAGTGTGAGAAGTATGTCCTGCCATGAGGCACAGAGGTGCTGCCGTCCCGACTCTTCTCGCTCCCCCTGTCAGCCTCTCGAAATGGGACTGAAGCCCCTGCCATGCCGGCTCCCTGCGGCTTGCAAGATGGTGGCAAGCACATGGGTGGCCAGGGTATGCTGCCTTCTCCTCCCTGTTTGGATCTTCCCGGCCATGCCGAGACCCCTCCCCCCATATCCCTGGGTGCTCGTACGTCACTCCCTTCCCCTGCGCCCCTAGGT
>VZRR01001834.1:0-14446 GCA_013398015.1 Oreocharis arfaki
TCAGGGGCTGGGGACACGCTGACCCTTCCCTCCTGCCCCACCCCAGGGGAAAGGGCTTCGTGTTCCTGAGCGAAGAGGAGAAGTCCCCGGTCCTGCACGTGCCCTGCAGTGGTGACGAGCAGCACTTCGCCACCCTCCTGGGGGACCTGGCACACACCGACATCACCTCTGTGTACCGGCTGGGTGAGTGGCCCCTCTCCCGGGATCCCCAGCCCCTGGATCCCCATGGAGAGCCCCAAGTTGAGGGCAACTGCTGGAGTGGGTGGCTTTGAGGCTCCAGCTGATTTCTGCTCACTGACACTGGCCAAGGATCTGGGGTTTTGTTTTGTGTTTGTCTCCTTGTGCAGATGGTTTTGAACCCACGGCCGTGTTCCCAAAAGTGCCACCGGGTGAGTGTGAGGAGGGGACGGAGGGGGAGCCTTTGGTGATGGCTTCTGAGGGTGAATTTGGACAGGAGGAGACATCAGAGAATGGTCTGGGTTGGGAGGAACCTTAAAGGTCATCCAGTGCCACCCCTGCCATGGGCAGGGACACCTTCCCCCATCCCAGGTTGCTCCAAGCCTCGTCCAACCTGGCCTTGGACACTTCCAGGGATGAGGCAGCCACAGGGAAGAGCTTCTTCCTAATCCCACTGTGGTTCCCCTGTCCTTTCCAGAGGCTGCTCTCTGTGGCAGTAAAGAAATCCAAGTGCTCCAGTCTTGGGAGGAAATCAATGACTGGGCTACGAGCACCACCTCGGAGCTGTCCAGCCCAGGCAGTGAAGCTGCCCCTGCCACGCTGGAAGATGTTCTCCTGGAGAAGCTGGACGACCTGGATTACCCCAAATTCTTCATTGACCTCAATGCTGGGCACATGGAGGATGCTGATGTCTTCGACCCCATACTGACCTTCCTCAACCAAGACAGTTTTGTGCCCAGTTTTCAGAGCTTTTATGATCTCAGCTTTTCCTTCCTCCACTCCACTTTTTACGGTTTCTCTGACGAGGACGAACTGGTCCTGTACCTCGAGACGTCCCGGAACTGGGCCAAGAGGACTCGTTCAGTTTGGGCTCACGTCAGGCTCTGTTTCCTCTTGGGTAAGCTCTGCATCAAAAAGCTCAAGTTCTCCCAGGCCCGGGTGTACTTTGAGGAAGCCATGAGCGTCCTGGACAGGGGCTTTGGGGACCTGCCCCTGCTGGCAGCGCTGCACGTGAGCCTGGCCTCCGTCTACCTGAAGCAGAACATGAAGCACAAGTTCTCCTCCCTGCTGGGGAAGACGGTGACCCTGCTCGTGTGCCTGCCCGGCCGCTCCTTCAGCTCGGAGAACGAGCTGGAGCTCCTGACGTACGTCCTGAGGGAATCCATCGCTGTGGGCAACGCTCCCCTGGAGGCCCGGATCTGCTTCCTCCTCGTCAAGCTCTTCCTGCAGCTGGGCAGAACCGAGGAGGTGCTGCCCTTCCTGGAGCATCTCCAATGTCTCAGCACCGCCTGGCTCGGCCCAGGCACCCGTGCTGGGCCACTGGATGCCGCCGCCACCTTGTGCCACCTCTACGACAAGAAGTACCTGCCCAACATCGCGCTGGCCTCCGCCAGGTCCTTCGTCCCCAGCGGCGCCAAGGGGACGCCGACCCCCATCTGGAGAGCTGGCTTCATCCTCCAAAACGCTTCCAAGCTCCTGGGGAGGCAGCCGGACAGGAGCAGCATCCCAGCACTGGCTTGTCTGTACCTCCATCAAGCGCTGCAGTTCTGCTGCGAGAGCAGAGCCGTGCCCACGCAGAGGACGCTCTGCGCCGTCCTGTCCGGGATGTACCTGCAGCACGGGGTGCTGGATGGGGCGGTTTGTTACGCAGCCAGGGCTGCAGCCCTGGGCAGGCTGATGGGCGAGGAGGAGGCTTTCGAGTCCTCGCTGTCCCTGGGGTGGGTGCACCTCCTGCAGCAGCAGCCGGGCCCGGCTGGGCACATCCTGCGGCAGCTGCTGCGGTCACTGCGCGGCACGGACAGCGAGACCCAGGGCGGGGCCGTGCACAACCTGCTGGCCATGGCCCTCAGGGGTGAAGGGCACGTTCAGGAGGCCGCAGAGAACTTCCTGAGGGCCCTGCACAAGGCCAAGGAGACGGGGAACAGGAGGAATCAGGCCGTGTCTCTGGCTAACCTGGGCCGGCTGAGCCTCTCGTGCGGGGCCACCCAGCTGGCCGAGCTCTACCTGCTGTGGTCAGTCCGGCTCTACGCCGAGCTCCAGGGACACCAAGAGCTGGACGTGGAGCTGGCACAGGTGCTGCTGTGGCTGGCACAGGCCACGGTGGACAGGCAGAGGATGGAAGATGCCAAACTCTGCTACGAACTGGCGCTGGGGTTTGCCCTGAAGTGGCAGAACCTGAGGAGTGAGTACAGAGCGGAGCAGGGCAGAGTTGGGCCCTGCCAGGTCCCCAGCGCTGCCCCCTGACCCGTCCTTCTCCCTTTCCCTGTGCCACACAGGTCAGCTGCACGCCACCGAGTGTCTGTGCCATTTCTACAGCAAAGTGTGCCCCGACCTGCGGGCCTGCATCACCTACCACGAGCACTGGGCATCCCTGGCACGGCAGCTGCAGGACCAGGAGCTGGAGGGCAGTGCCAGGCAGGCCCTCAGCCAGCTCTACCAGGCTTTGGGCACACCTGAGTGAGTGTCTGGGGCCAGCTCTACCAGGCTTTGGGCACACCTGAGTGAGTGTGGGGCTGTTGGAGGCTGCCAGAGTGCAGTGGCTTCCCTGGAGTGTCCCTTGAGCAGGGTGGGAAGGGCTGTGGTGGCTCCAGCTGCTCCACACTTCTGGTTCTGAGATTTATGGGCTGTCACCGTGCTCTGAGAGGGAACAGCTCAATGTCAACCAGTGCTGGGCAAACATTGTCCCAGACAGAACTGGAGTCTGGCCAAACACAGTTTTCCAGAGCGGACCTGGTGGCAGGGAATTCGTTGCTTCCTTGGGAGGCTCATCCCAGTGATTAATCACCACTCCCCGGTAAAAACAGGCTCCTTGTCTGCTCTTTGAGCAAGTCTAGTTTCAGCCTCCAGCTGCCAAGGCTGCCCTCCCTGTATCTGCTGGGACATTGTCCCCAGGGAGGGACTTCAGACCCACAGGAGGTGCTTCAAACCTGCTATCAGCTCACCTTTAACCTGCCTGACACCTGCGTGGGGCTGCTGAGATGGGGCAGGAGAAAGGAGAGGAGAGGAGAGGAGAGGAGAGGAGAGGAGAGGAGAGGCTGGGACAGGCCACAGGCCTTGAAGGCAAATGGATCAGAGAGTGGAGAGCTGGTTCCCACATCCCAGAAGGACAAACAGGCAGGGCTGGGATGTTCACCTCCCCAGGCAGGCCACGGTGAGTCCAGGATGAAGGGATTTAGGGGGCAATGCCTGCCATGGGAACGGTGCTATTTAGGATCACAAAGCACCCCATCCCCTGGGCTCCCAGGCCAGCTGGGACCTGGGTGCCAGCAGGAGGGACCCCAAGCAAACAGACTGCCCTGAACACTGCTGGTTTTGTTTCCAACCCTCTGGCTCACCCCACTGCCTGTCCCTGTGTCCTCCAGTGACCAGGGCCTTGAAAAGGGGCTTGGACACGTAGCCAGAGATGCCTCTGGCTGCACAAGGGACAAACGACAGGCAGAGGTGTGGGTTTGGGTGCCAGGCGCTGTCTGGGAGATGGAAGTACAAGCATTCCCTGCCTGTGCTCCCATGTGGAGCTGGGAGTGACTTTGGGACTTGTTTTAGGAGGGAAAATTTGGTTTGTAGGCGACCTGGACAAATCCCTCTTTATCACACCGGGGTGAGGAGCAGCCTGGGTGGGACCACTGGTGTCCTGGGTTGTCCTAAGGTGGCCAAATGCCCATTAACCCTGAGCACCAAAGCGTGGAGACTTCCCTGATCCTACCAGGACACATTGCTCAGAGCTGTGGCCGTCCTTTTGCCCCCAAATGTCGGTAGCCACAGGAGGAGCGGGCAGGGGGTCAGTGCCGTGGGGAGGTGGTGTGGGGACAGCTGAGAGAGACTCTGAAGTGGCTTTTTGCCCGTTGCCATCACAGGGCTCTGAGACAATCCCTGGACTGCACCAAGCAGAGCCTGAGGATCTTCATCGACCTCGAGGAGGCCGTGAAGGCGGCAGAGGCCTGGCTGCAGGCAGGAAAACTCTATTATCTTCTACAGGAGGATGAGCTGGTGGAAATGTACTTCCAGGTACGGAGGAGGTGGCTGGAGCTGCCCCATTCCCACCCACCCTGGCCGGGTGCATTTCCATCACAGCCTTTTGGGGCTGGAAAACCTGGGAGGGGAAGTTCTGAGCACTGCAAACCTGCTGCTGGCAGGAGGAACTCTTGCCTTCCCCTCAGGCACTGAATTTCCTCTCTTTCTTTCCATCCAGTGAGTTTAGAGGATTTTGGGGTGAAAAAAAAAGTGAATTCATTGATGTAGGAGTGCCAAGGGAAGCTGGAGGTGCCAAGTGACCAGTTCCCATCGAAATATCCATAAATGAGGGACAAGTGCCAGAGAAGTCCTTGGAGCAGAAGGCTCCTGGCTCCACTCCACGTCCAGCATTATTTTATCAGCTGAGCTGCAAAGCGGGAGAGCAGCTCCCAAAAATCTGGGCTTTATTTAAATCACACCAACCTCTCTGCCTTTCCAAATGCCACTGCAGCCCCTTTGTCCTTCCAGGCAGCCATCCAGACTGCTCTGAAACGGGACAACTTCTCCTTGGCCATGGAGCTTTACGAGAAAGCAGGTGACACCTTCTTCAACGGCAGCAGGAACAGGGAGCGAGCAGTGGCGTTCTACAGGGTACGGAGCCCCCCGAGCACTTCTGCCCCTGTGTCCCCACAAGGTGCTGGCTGGGGGGGCTTTGCCCCAGGGCAGACCAAAAGGATGGAGGGTGGACAGGGATGGGGGTGATCCTGAGGGAGCACAGGTGTTTGTTGCAAACCCCAGAGATTATTTGGGGTTGGGAACGGGCTCCTTCCATTACAAATCCTGGAGGTGTTGGGTGTGAGCTGGTGACTCCTGGGGACACCCAGTCAGAGTTCCAGGCACCCAAGGAAGGGCAGAGCTGTGAGGCTCAGGCTTTGAGAGCTGGTGACTGCTGGGGACACCCAGTCAGAGTTCCAGGCACCCAAGGAAGGGCAGAGCTGTGAGGCTCAGGCTTTGAGAGCTGGTGACTGCTGGGGACACCCAGTCAGAGTTCCAGGCACCCAAGGAAGGGCAGAGCTGTGAGGCTCAGGCTTTGAGAGCTGCGCTCTGGGATAGAAAACTCATTCCCAAGGGAAAGAAGGGATTAAAACCAAAACCTGCAGTGCTCCACCACCCCATCCCCACCTTGGTCCTTGCCCTGCTGCTCTGTCACCCCTCTGAGGCAGCGCTGATCCCTCCAGGAACACCCTGAACTCACTTTTCTCTCTCCTTAGGGAGGTGCCGTGCCTTTGGCCAGGAAACTCAAGGCCACCCAGACAGAGCTGCGGCTGTTCAACAAACTGGCAGAGCTGCAGATCGGCCTGCAGGGCTACGAGAAGGCTCTGGAGTTTGCCACGCTGGCAGCCAGGCTCAGCCTCAGGGTTGGTGAGTGATTTACACCCAAAAGTTACTGGGAGTCGCTGGTCAGTCGGGGATTTACACCCAAAAGTTACTGGGAGTCGCTGGTCAGTCGGGGATTTACATCCCCAGGGCACTGGGAGTCATTGGTCAGTGATTACCACCCCCCAGGGCACTGGGAGTCACTGGTCAGTCAGGGATTTACACCCAAAAGTTACTGGGAGTCACTGGTCAGTCAGTGATTTTCCCCCACAGGGCACTGGGAGTCACTGGCTCCTGTGGATGAGAACAGTGTCCATGTGAAAAGGGGATCTCCTGCTTTCCTAAGACTGCTGGACCTATTCTTACCCTAAATCATGACTTTTTTTTAGGCCACTTCCCCTTTTTGTCCAGCTGTGACAGCAGAGGGTTTTTGGTCCCGCAGAGCACAGGAAGTCTGCTGAAGGCACAGGACTGAGCAGTTCCTCTCTGCCCTGGTTCTCCTAAAAACCTCACCCCTTCCCATTACAGAAATGGTTTGTATGGGCAAAATGCCAGCTGAAACATGTGGGATGGCACCAGTCCTGTAACAGCCCCTCCAGCACCCAAAAACCCCCCTGGAATGATAAACTCCTGGGCCAATCTGTCCAGCTGGGGGATCAACAACCCTGCCCATGGCTCTGTTTCCTCTCAGAGGTATCCATGCCCCGAGGCTGCTGAGAAAATACCTCCAAAGTGGCTCAGCAGGGCTGGGGATGGATTGAGCTGGATCAGCAGCTTTTCCAGGGGATCCATAGCAGGAACTGGTTGATTCCCCCCACCTCTTTTCCAGGGGATCAGCTGCAGGACCNATAGCAGGAACTGGTTGATTCCCCCCACATTTTTCCATGGGGTCCATTGCAGGAACTGGTTTATTCCATCCACCTCTTTTCCAGGGGATCCATGGCAGGAACTGGTTGATTCCCTCCACCTCTTTTCCAGGGGATCAGCTGCAGGACTGGGGTGATTCCACTCACATTTTTCCATGGGACCTATGGCAGGAGCTGGTTTATTCCCCCCACATTTTTCCATGGGATCCATGGCAGGATCTGGTTGATTCCCCCCCACATTTTTCCAGGGGATCCATGGCAGGAGCTGGTTAAATCCCCCCACCTCTTTTCCAGGGGATCAGCTGCAGGAGCTGGTTGCCTTCCACCGCCTGGCCACAGCCTATGACCGGCTGCACATGTATGAGATGGCCGAGGATTGCTACCTGAAGACCCTGGCCATGCATCCCCCCGTGCTGCAGAGCTCGGCAGAGGCCCTGTACTACTGCAAGGTCTACTGGCACCTGGGCAACCTGGCCCTGCACAAGCTGAAGGTGAGACATGAGCCTTGCTGAGGTGCTGCGGCTTGGGCGGAGAGCTGAGGGCGGAGGCCACATCTCCCAGTGCGGGGGGAAGGGATTTTGGGAAGAAATGCTGGCGCTCAGCACCATCCCAGTGAAATCAGGTGTCTCCTGCAACCCCCAATCTCTGCTCCAGCTCCCTCCTGCCCTGTGATCTCCACCAAAGCCCCCTCCTGACGCCTGCCCCGTGTTTCTGCTCAGGATGAACAGGACGCAGCCTCCTACTTCCTGCTGGCCCTCGCTGCCACCGCCGAGCTGGGAGACCAGGAGCTGCAAGCCCTGCTCCGTGCCAAGCTGGGTGCCATCCCCGGAGCCCCAGGGGGACCTGAGGGCACTCCAGGCCGTGCCACGGAGCGGCCCCGGTGGCTGAGCGAAGGTGGCCGCGTGGTGTGACCCATCTGCCAGCCCGGGGGCACCAGCGGGGGCCGCCCGGCCATGCCAGGGCCGTGTGCTCTCCCAGGAGAGGTCCTGCACCACGTCCTGAGGAGCTGCGAGGGTTTGGGCTCCTCGTGCCAAGCTCTTGGGACCTTGCCCTCGTCTTTCAGGAGCAGGGCTGTGCCCCGCAGCGGAGGTGGCACGTCCAGGGCAGGATGTCCAGGCAGGATGAGGCCCCAGCAGCGGTGCTGGAGCTGGGGGTGCGGCAGGGCTGAGCTCCTGGAGGGGTTTCAGACGTGCTCAGCCCAGGATGGGGACAGGGAAGTGCTGCCACGTGCCTGCCTGACCCCACAGCTGCCCCACGCCTTGGAGCGGCCTTACCCGACCCAAACGTGTTGGAAATGGCAACTCCTTTATTGACGCCGGGTTTTTATCCTCGTCTGCCCCACGAGGTCTGCGATGGCACCTCTGCCAAGCCCCTCTCCTGTAAAAAGCAGCATCAAAGCTTTTGGCAGCGAGAGGCAGAACTGGGGACGTGAGGAGGATGAAAGGGGCTGGTCCAGCCTCATCTGGGGGCAGAAAAAATCTGCTCGGGGCGAGGCAGAGCCCACCCTCACCCCAGCCCTGCCATCCAGCCTCAAGCTCTGGAGCAGGAGCGCAGGAAAAGAGCTCAGGACCGGGGAAGTGCTGCAGTCCCCGTCCCTGGGGGTGTTTAAACGTAGGTGTGGCATTTGGGGACACGGTTTCGTGTGGGGCTCGATGCTCTCGGAGGGATTTTCCAGCCTGAGTGGCTCTCCCGGGCACACAGCACGAATGTGCAGCTCTGCTGCTCAGCCCGTCTCGCCACCAGAGAGCAACAAATGCCCATTTTTGCAGCGAGAGCAAACCCCGAGCCCGGCCCTCACTCCAGGCTGCAGCTCGGGGAATCAGGAACAGTTTTCCCAGCTCATCTCTTTGCTTTGACAACCTGTGGCCATGTGGGGCTTCACAGCCAGACCCCGCTCGCAGTTCCTCCCCCTCCCCGCCCGTGCTGCCCTGCCTGGCATTGTTAAATGCGGAATATTTATTTCCTCTCTCCTCTCTGCAAACGCTGAGTTCAGCTTCCTCTTCCCATCCCTTCGAGGCGTTCCTCACCGCGGCAGTGGATATTTCCTGCTTGTGTCCCGAGCATTCCTGCGGTGCTGCCGGGCAGCCTCACACCCCAGCCCGGGGGAGGGAAATCTCCATCCTGGGGTGAAATCCAGCGTGCTCAGGGGTCCCCAAAACCTTCCTCACCTGATCTCAGTGCGGGTGATTGGTGCTCACCGAGCCAGGGCAGGATCCTTCCAGCAGTTTTTCAGTCAGTTCCCCTTTTTTTTTTTTGGTCTAGATGGTCTTTAAGGGCCATTCCGACCCTTTAACATTCCCTGGATCTTTCCATACACGGGGACAAGCACGGTCTCACACCTTTGTGAAGATGGACAATTGGATATCAGGCTGTGGAGAGGAGCTGGGGTGGCTCTGGAAGCCCTGAGGGCTTTGTTTAAACACACAGGCTCAGTGTCTGAGCTGGCCTAACTCAGCCGAGCTCGAGCTCAAGCTCGAGTCAAACAGAGATGTTCTGATTTGCAGGGGCTCTGGAGCTGCTCTGAAACCAAATGTGTCCTCCTTAAATCAAATTTGTGGGGGCTTCAGGAGGAAAAAGGTCTTCCTCCTTGGGAGCATCCCATAAAAGATCATTTTCCCTCTCCCTCACCCACCTGCCCGCTCCCACGTGCTGTGGTGCAGTGGGATGAGAGCTCAGGGAGGCAAGGGCTGATTAAAATTTACAATACAGTGAAATTTAAAGCTGCTGGGTCATGTGCACCAGATGCTGGGTCAGTGCCCGAGGGAAGATGAGGGTATTCCATCCCTCCAGCCACCAGGTTTTTTGGGCAGAGAAATCTGGGGATTTTGTGCCAGAGGAGGTCACCAGGCGGTGGCTGAGCTCCTGGAGGCTTGGGGCTTCTCATCCTCCACCCTGTCCAGGATCTCATCCCTCATTCCTGGGGCGTTCTTTGAGCCACATCAGGAGGGATGCACCCTCCAGGTGCCGAGGGGCGAGGAGCCTGCCCGGGGCTGTGCTGCTGCTCCAGGAAGAGAAGGAATGTGGGAACACGGGAATTATCCTGCAGAAGGCATCGACCACCAGCGTCCTCCTCCTCCCTGGGCGGAGGCAGAAATAGGGGAAAGGGAAAGGATGGATCAAATCTCCTCCGACACCAGGTGTGCCGTGGCGTGTGACTCCTTCCCGAGCCACATGTGACTGCCCGTTCCGTGCCCAGGCCGGGAGTTTTCCTTGCTCCCTGCAGCCAGCCAGGCTGGAAATAGGCCTGGTGGGAGGCACGTGCAGCAGCACGTGCTGCTCAGGGCAGCACCTTCCTTCCCAGCGCTTCCAGAGGCTGCCGGGAGCTGCGGGAACATCCCCGCTTTGGCTTCGCTGCTCCGATCCTTCCCCACTTTGACCTCGCAGGCACCAGCGCTCCCAGTCCTGACGCAAAGCCCAGCGCTGGCACCGTGATCCCGTGTTCGTGGAGCGCCTCAGGGGGCCATTTAAGGCCTGGAACAACGAGGGGCTGGATTTCTGTCACATGTGTTCCTTCCCGGACAGCGGAAATACCGCGGCAGGAATAATTCCTGCATCATCCGAGCGCCGGTGTGAGCCTGCCGTGGAGTCAGGGGGAAGGAAGTGCTGAGAAATACAGATCCGGGCAGAGAGAGCTGGATTTGTTTGGATTTTCCGTGGAAACGACTCTTTCCTGCCGAAATACAGCAGCCAACAGGAACAGTTGTTATCAGCAGACGTTTTGGCATCATTCCTTCGCGGCACGCTGGTGCAAACTGGGCTGGACCAGAGACCTGGTGTGGAGGAGCAGAGATCAACCTCGAGCTCAGCTTATCTCCGAGGTGGCCGCTCCTCTCCGGGCAGCTTCTCCCGGTGTTGCCTGGATGGGTAATGAGGGGTTGGTAAACACCAGCTGCTCCGCTCAGCAGAGCTGGGCGCAGTGTGTAAACCGGGTAATTTAGATTAAAAATCATTTTATTTGCACAGCAACCTGCTTGTTCAGGGATAATTGGGCTCATAAATATGTATGGCGGGGAGGAGGAGCAGGGGTTGAGGCTGAGCCAGAGCCAGGAGTGACCAACTGTGGCTGCAGGGCCTTAAATAAGATTTCCCTCTCTGCACTGGGGTGTGTTGGGATGGGAACACCTGGGATAGGCCTGGAATTCCTGCACTGCTGCTGGCCCTGCCCTGAGAGCTCACCTTGCCCCAGGGACACTCAGATAGGACTGTGGGCAGTGCCAGCAGTGCCAGGACTGCCCCCCGCCTGGTGCCACCTCAGCACAAGAAGATTAAAATCCCCGCCGGGAATTATTTTTACACCTGGCCTCGCTATTCCCCGTCCAGAGTCACTTCCCTGCTGCTCCTCTCCCTCTTCTCCCTTCTTGTGCTGAGCAGGCAGGAAATGGGCAGGAAAATGGGCAGGAAAACTGGCAGGAAAGAGGCAGGAGAACAGGCAGGGAAAAGGCAGGAAACAGGCAGGAAAAAGGCAGGAAACAGGCAGGAAACAGGCAGGAAAACAGGCAAGGAACAGGCAGGAACAGGCAGGAAAAAGGCAGGAAACAGGCAGGAAACAGGCAGGAAAACAGGCAAGAAACAGGCAGGAAAACAGGTGCGGAGCAAAGCAGGAAATGGGAAGGAAAACTGGGAAGAAACAGGCAGGAAAACTGGCGCCGGAGTCTCCTCTCTCCACAGCACTGGGGACGAGTGTAGGAAGCAGCACAAGCGCCAGCAATTCCTGTCGCCCTGCAGGAGAGGGGAGGGAAGTTAAAAAGGCTCCGCGTTTGGCCGTGGAGACTCTTGGAAAGCAGTCCAGGAACCAGGATGAACACACGGAGACGAGCTCCTGAGCAGCAGATGGGCTCTGAGGAAGGAGGAATCAATCCTTACATAACCGAACTCCCTCTGTGCTCCGGTTATGGGGTGGTTGTTTCCTTCGGCTGTTTCGTTTGGGGTTTTTTCCTTTCTTTTGCACCGGCGCCGGTGCCACACGGAGCTCAACCCGGCACTGGTGTGTAGGGGAGCAGCAGCTGTGGGATTTATGGGCTGGTTTTGGGGTTTAATCCTCCCTGGGATACCCTCAGCCACCCTCAGCTGATCGTTTAGTGGCAGCACGACTTTTTCTTAGCCCTGTCCGAGGTTTAAGCCAGGCTTGATCCCAAACTGTCCATACAATATTAATCGGGTTAAAAAAAACCCTCCCATCCTCCAGTGCTTCGGGAAGGATTTCCTTCATTCCTCTATGATTCCAGAGCACCAGGAGTCTCTCCCAGGTTTCCCTGACCCATCGAAAACCCAGCTGGGTTTTCCCATTTCCATCTCATGGTGTTTCCACCGGTGCTCTCCTCCTGCAGCCCCCACCAGGGCAGCAAAGGCGGGAGCGGCTCCTCCGTGGCAAAATCCACTCTGGCCTCCCCAGAATTTGCTTTTCCACGTTGGTTTTTAAAACTCCCCTGCTGGTTATTTACCGCTGGGCTCTGAATTTTAGGGAGTTTATTGTACCTGACTCATTTTATGGCCTGCCTTGCCTTTTATCTTGCCTTGCTATTAATTTAACCCAGCAAAGCTCCGTGTTTGTCAGCTCTGATTCCTGGGCTACCGCAGGACTTCGTTGGGGAATTGATTTGTGCTTCCTGACGCTCCAATAAAGCCACTTGGAATAAACACAGCTCTTCATTTCCCTGGCAGTACGTGGGGAACAGGCAGAGGCTGAGCACAGAAAATACACATTTATTTCACAAGAGGAGCGAGGGGAGGGCAACAGGGATGGGGTTGCCTCTGAACGAGGTGGAGATGGTAGAAATGAAGCTGCTGGATGCAATATCCTCATTTTTTTTTGGTGCCCAGGGAAGGAGTTCCGGGCTCTGCTGAGCTCCCCCAGCCTCGTCCTGGTGTTTCCCAGCCCTGGGAGAGTGGGGGGTTGATCAGGAATCCAGGGAAAACCGAGCTAAACTGGGACTGGGGTTGGTCCCTCACCTCTGGGAGGTCACACAGGCTCCCTGCTGCCTCTCCCCGCTCCATGAATCCCAGTTTTCCATGCCCATTCTCTCCATTCCCTTCTCACGCCTCATTCCTCACCAGTAACGAGCCCCCAGCGTGGCAGGAGGGGACGGGAGGGGTTAATTTGAATTCCTTTCATTTGCCGGCAACTTCTCCTCTGTGTCATCCTGCAGCACGGAGAGCTCCTCATTCCCACCCTGCCCACGTTTTCCAGGGATTTGGGCAGCGGGCTGAGGCTTGGCCAGGTTGGAAGGGACCTTAACCATCATCTCCTTCCGCCACCCCTCAAATGAGACACGGGAATTCTATCACGGAGCCAAAGAGAAGCTGAGCAGAGGAAGGAGCTCAAGTGGCCGCTTTACCAAAAATGCTCCGTTTCCCTCCGAAATTAATTAGCTGAACCCTGGCAAAACCTGTTATTAAAAGAGCACCCTCGTCTTTTTAATCAGCTGAGCCGTTCACGAAGTGCTCCCAGAGGCTGGAAATCAAACCCTCTCCTCCGGCTCTTTTGTTCCTCTCTTATCTGGGGGAAAATCATTAAAAAAAATTACCGGCAGCCCTGAGCCAAAGGCAACAGGCTCGGAAAGGCCGAATATATAAAAAAAAGAAGCTGTAATGAGCGACCACTGTCAAATGGGCGAAGGAAAGGGAAAATAGGGCAGGAAACAACAGCTCGGGCAGTTGGCTGCCGAGCGAGCGGGGGCTGCAATTAGGAGCTGTGTGATTCACACCCAGCGCTCGCCCACCTCTGCTCCTCACAGGATGATTCAGGGATTGCATCACTCCGGTTCCCTGGGACTTGCCTTCTGGCGGGGGGGGAAAAAAAAAAAGGATGGGATTGGTGGCTCTAAAGCTGCAAATGCGACTGGAATTGTAAAGGTGAAGTTGTCCTGCTCCTTGCGCCGTCCCAGGACACGGCAAAGTCTGCCTGGAGTTCTCTGTGGGGCGGGCAGCGGGGTCCAGGTGAGGGAGCTGAGAGCCTGATCCCGGGAATGGAGAGTGCAGAGGGATGGGGAGAGCATCCTTTGGTCCGGGGTGAGGAGGCACCGAGGGGATCAGAGGGATGGAGCAGCTCTGCTGGGAGGAGAGGCTGGGAGAGCTGGGATTGTTCAGCCTGGAGAGGAGAAGCTTTGGGGGGACCTCAGTGTGGCCTTGCAGGGCCTGAAGGAGCTGCAGGAAAGATGGAGAGAGACAATTTCCGAGAGATGGAGGGACAGGAGCCAGGGAATGGCTGCCCAGTGCCAGAGGGCAGGGCTGGATGGGATGCTGGGAAGAAATTCCCTCCCTGTGAGGGTGAGGAGGGGCTGGGATGGAATTCCCAGAGCGGCTGCGGCTGCCCCTGGATCCCTGGCAGTGCCCAAGGCCAGGTTGGACACTGGGGCTGGGAGCACCCTGGGACAGTGGGAGGTGTCCCTGCCCAGGGCAGGGGTGGCACTGGATGGGATTTAAGGTCCCTTCCAGCCCATCCCACTCTGGGACCCTCCGGTGCTGTGGTTTCTGTTATCAGCAGCCCTGGAGCACCCGTGGGTTGTGATCTGTGGCACCACAGGGCTCCACACCCGGCAGGGAACAGCCTCCTG
This sequence comes from Oreocharis arfaki, assembly GCA_013398015.1. NCBI lineage: Eukaryota > Metazoa > Chordata > Aves > Passeriformes > Paramythiidae > Oreocharis > Oreocharis arfaki. The sequence continues at coordinate 13,925 of VZRR01001834.1, forward strand.
CCTCTTTCCAGGGCATTTTTCCACAGCTGCCACGCTGTGGGGACCCTTCCCTGGTGGCCACGTCCTGTGTCACCCCCATGAGGGGACAGTGGCAGGATTGGGCACACCAATATCCACCTCTGCAAACACGAACTGCTGCTGCTGCCAGGAGTCACTCCAGATGATTCCCATCGATTCAGCGCCGTCAGTGACTCAATCCAATGTTCTCCAGAGCTCTGCTTAACAGGGAAACTCGATTGGATTTGCCCTTGGAGAGTGGGTTTGTTTCACTTACCTTGCTGGGGACTTTTTTTCCCTTTTCCCTGTGAGAAACACAGAACATTTTACAAATGAGGAACTCCCCTGTGGCCTTGGAATGAAACCCTGCAGCTCTGAGGGAGTCATGCCCTGTGTGACCACACAGCTGATGCACCACCCGTGCCACTGCCACCTCTGGGGATCCTCACAGCCACCACCCGTGCCACTGCCACCTCTGGGGACCCTCACAGGCACCCCTCGTGCCACTGCCGCCTCCGGGGGCTC
>VZRR01001835.1:6399-26820 GCA_013398015.1 Oreocharis arfaki
TTATTTTCCTTATTCCTTATTGTTTTTATTATCTTTCTTATTCCTTATTATCTTTCTTATTCCTTATTATCTTTCTTATTCCTTATTATTTTTCTTATTCCTTATTAATTTTACTGGTTTTATTTTTCTTTTTATTTTCTTATTATTCCTTACTGGTTTTATTATTTCTTCTTGTTATTGCCATTATCATTCCTATATTATACTTTTATTATTTTACTCTATTTATTCTCTTCTAGTAGTTTAACAAATGAATAATTTAGTTATTAATATCATTAATAGAATTATTCTCCTGACAGATCAGAGACAGATTTGTGAAGGAGCCAGCATTTGAAGACATCACCCTGGAATCTGAAAGGAAAAGGATATTTAAGGATTTCTTACATGTACTTGAGGTAATTATTCCTTTATTTTTAAAATTATTGGACAACAGACAACAGAAATTCCTTTTCTTCCTGAATTGGGTGGGAAGGGGAAGGACTTAATGGAATTTTTTGTTCCATAAAGTGATGACAGGAGATGAATTTGATTTTTCAGCTCTCACTCTTGGGGGATTTTGTTCCATTTCCTGCAGTTTGGAAGAATTTGAACTGAAATTTTAACTTTTCATTTTAGAAGTTCCAATTAGGCAGAGCAAGGGGTGGCTTTGGGCCAGGCTTTGCTTGGATCCAAAGAACACATCCATGGCAATCCATGTGGTTTTCCTTGCTCCTGGCTGCTTTTATGGCAGCTCCAACATGGCAACAGTGCCCGTTTCAGGGATTTTGATCCTGGATGCTGATTATGGAGTCTTTAACCTTTTTGTGGATGAGGAGAAACATCCCATCAGTTTTTTGGGATGTCCTGTAGGAGCTGATGGGGCAGTGCTGCCATTAAATGCTGGTTTTATGGAGTTTTTTAACCTTTCCCAACTTTTGTGGATGAGGAGAAACATCCCATCAGTTTTTTGGGATGTCCTGTAGGAGCCGATGAGGTTTTGCTGCCCCATCCCTGCAGTTGTCCAAGGCCGGGTTGGAGCACCCTGCTCCAGGGAAGTTGTCCTTCCCCGTGGTGGAACAAGCTGGGATTTTAGGGTTTTTCCAAGCCCAATCCCTGCTGGAATTCCGAGCTGACCCCTCCTTGCCTTGCCCACAGCACGAGTGTCAACACCACCACTCCAAGACCAAGAAACATTCGAAGAAATCCAAAAAACATCACCGGAAGCGCTCCCGTTCCCGCTCCGTGAGTATTCCCGAAAATCCTCCCTCTGCAATTCCTAACTGCACTAATTCCTGCTGCAGTTCCCACTGTTAACTGGAATTCTCCCCCTGGGCTGTGTGTGAAGGGCTCAGAGTCCGAGGACGACGACAGCCACTCCAAGAAGAAGCGGCAGCGCTCGGAATCGCGGTCGGTGTCCGAGCGTTCTTCCAGCGCCGAATCCGGTATGGGATGGGATGGGATTGCCTTCAGATCAGCTGGGGTTTTATCCCTTTATTTATGGGGCTTTATCCATTGATTCCTGGGGTTTTGTTGTTTCTCCCTGTGGCTGCAGAGAGGAGTTACAAGAAGTCCAAAAAGCACAAGAAGAAGAGCAAGAAGAGGAGGCACAAGTCTGTAAGTGCAGTTCAGTTTGGAGCTGGATTATGGAAAACCTGGCACCTGCTGTCAGTAATCCCAGCTGGCTTTTCCAAGGGAAAAGCTGGGATCAACCTGGAGGGAGGGTACTGCCAAAATAACAACTCTCTGTTATGTGTTCTTAATATTAAACCACTTCGAACTGCTGAATGTGGAGGGTTTTAACTCCATGTGAAATACTCTATGAGTAACCTGGGATTTGCTGCTTATCCTGGCAAATCCAGGTGTTCTCCCTTGTGGAGAGCTGGGGAGGATCCCCCAGCCATTCCTCGTGCCTGCCTGAGCATCAGGGTTGTGTTGGAAGCTCTGAATTATTGTCCAAGAGCAGCAGAAGGATCTGAAAAGCAGAAAGAGCTTCACTTCTTCCCTGTGAGGGAGGGGAGGCCCTGGCACAAGTTTCCCAGGAAAACTGTGGCTGCTCCGTCCCTGGCAGTGTCCCAGGCCAGTTTGGATGGGGTTTGGAGCACCCTGGGATAGTGGGAGGTGTCCCTGCCCATGGCAGGGGGTAGAATGGGATGAGATTTAAGGTTCCTTCCAACTGAAATCATTCCATGATCCCACAATTCTTTAAACTGAAGTTGGACTTAAAAACATTCAACATTAATATTCAATATTCTCGCGTTTTTCCCCCAGGATTCACCAGAATCTGATGTGGAACGAGAGAAGGACAAGAAAGAAAGAGAGAGGGACAGTGAGAAGGAACGAGCCAGACAGAGATCCGAGTCCAAGCATAAATCTCCCACTAAAAAACGGCCTGGAAAAGATTCCGTAAGCTCTGCTTCCTTTTCCTCCGAGGCTTTGGGCTCTGGCAGCAGGATCTGCTGGATGCAGATTCCATAGGTGTGCTCTGGGAAAGGTCAGAGGTTGGATTTGATGATCCTGGAGGTCTTTCCCACTCCCAGATTCGTATTTCGGGGTTCCCAGCTGACACAGAGCAGCCAGCCCTGCCTCCGTGTCCCTGCTGAGGTTCCCAGTGTGGAACCTTCCTGGAAAATCCCACCTGACCACTGTCCCATCTCTCCACAGGGAAACTGGGATACCTCTGGCAGCGAGCTCAGCGAGGGGGAGCTGGAAAAACAGAGGAGGACTCTTTTGGAACAGCTGGATGAAGATCAATGAGAAGATTCTTGATACCAAAAATGTTTACAGGTGGCAAAATAAAACCAAGCCTTGCGTGGGCGAGGCCCTGGGGCCGGTGGCCGGTGGCCCACGGCCACAACAACGGTGGCTTTTAGTTTTTTACCACTTCAATCCAGTCAAAAGTAGAAAAATCCGTGGGATTCTGAGGGCAAAGCTGTGCCTGGCCTGGAGCTGCGGGGCGGGGTGGGGGCTGGGATCCCCTGGAGGGGACACACAGGAGGCAGCAGTGTCCCCAAGCACTTTCCCTGTGTCCTTCCTAGGCAGGGAACAACCCTGGGCTGCCTGGGCAGAGCCCAGTTCAGCTTCAGGAAAAAAATTCCTAATTTAATTCCTTGTGGTTTCATTCAATGGATGGATTTGGTTGGGTGGGGTTTTTTTGGGAAAGGCAACGGGAGTAAGGAATCCGTGTCCTGATGTGTTCTGCAAAGCCCTGGATTTTGGGATTGTTTGGCACTGGAGCTTTTGTCCAAGTCCTGGCTCCCATCAATCCCAAATCCTCGGGGATGCGGTGGATGGGGATTCTGCTGCTGTGCCAGCAGAGGGAGCGTGTGGGACACAACCACCTCGGCATTCCCTGAATCCCGACCCGGCCCAGCCCTGGCTGTTACTCCAGCGTTTCTCTCCCCCTTTTCTCTCCCCCTTCCGAAAATTTAGGAATAAAAATCCAATGTTAAACGCAATCCCATGTGTTGCCTTAAGAACCTGCTGCAGAATGTACCTGCACAGCCCAGAGCAGCCCAGAGGAGGGAGGAGGAAGCAGCTCCAGCCCTGTTTTCCAGCCCCTGCACGTTCAGGAAGGTGCCCCCAGCCCTGCTCGGTGAGAAAATTGGGAACCCGCTGTCCTTGGAATATTTTTGTACATTTTTATCGATGATTAAACCTTGTCTTTTAGCATGTACTGGTATTTATTTCTCCTTAAATACTCTGTACAGCTCTGAGCCACGCCATCACTCACAAAACCTGCTGGAAGACTCTTTGGATTCCTTTTCAGGAATTTTTTCCCGAATTCTGACCACTTTTACCAGTGCATAAACATCCAAAGGATCCATTTATCCAGAGAATTCTCTGGCTGGGGTGGTTACAAGGCTCAGACTCCTTAAGAACACCCTGAGACTGAAATGAGTTATTTGAAATAGAAAATGCAGGAGGTTGTAACCATTTTTTCCTGAGATGCTTTGGGATTTTCTGGGATGCTTTGGGATGGGAAAGCACATCCCAATCCTGCTGTTTCCCCCTGAAGAGTCATTGCTCATCACCCAGGGAAAACACCTGGATTTGGTCAAAGGGGGCTTGTGGGAATCCACGGGGTGTTAGGTGTGGAAATCCAGGTTGGAAGCAGGGGCAGGGAATACATTCCAGGTTTTTCCCTGCAGCAAGTGGCTCTCCCAAGGAAATTGCTGTTCCAGGGCTCTACCTCTGTGCTTTGTTCACCTGCCAGCCACTTCCCTGCATTTATATCCCAAAATGGGAATGCTCCAAGTGGGAACAGCCCAGCAGAGCTTGGAAAACAGGAGGGCAGCTGGCCCTGGAATCCTGCATGGAATTGGGAGAAGGATTCGGAGTGTGACAGGCCCTAAGGGTTTGCAGACAGGGAGGAACTTCTTCAATGCTCTTATTCCCTTGCATCCACAGAAATTCAAGGAAAAGGTTGTTCCTAAGGGAATACCCCTCTTAAAAGGTTTGCCTTTATTAAAAAACAAAAACCTGGGAATGGAAATTGTTCCAGTGGTGGGGATTTTTAACATCTTAATTTCAATTTTCTGGAAGAAACTCATGCTGAGCTGAGCCTGCTTTTAAACCAAGCAAGGCAGGATTGAGTTTTCCAGGGAATTGAGTTCAGGCTTATTTTTCCAGCTTTTATTTTCCTGTGTTTCCCTCCTCTTTCCTATTTCCCAGCCCCCTTTTTTCCTGTGGCAGCCCCAGCACAGGAAACAGCTCTAACTCTGCATTCTCACCTGGAAACTGGAAGGAATTTTAGCCAAATAATTTCTTTTCAATGAATTATGAGATGATTTTGAACTGTGTCCATCAACGTTGAAACCTTGGCTTGTGCTGGTTAATCCTGACCCCCCCTCAGAATAATTTTATTAAACCCTTCTAAAAATTAAATTGGAATTTTAATATCGAGTTGTTAAATTTAGGCCTTAAATATTTGGGTTGTTTTGAGTGCATTTCTGGCAAATATTAATCCCCATTTATTTCTCTCCTGGAGCTGTTCCAGGTGTCTCCCAGGAACACCCACCCCAAATTTCTTCCCTCAGCCTCTTCCAGAATAACAAAGAATAAATCCATGCTGCAAATTATTTCAGTCTTCATCCACACGAGCTCCAGCTGTTCACCTGTCAAGTATCACCATTTTTTGGGGGGGAAAAAAAAGGTAAAAGCGACCCAAAAAAGCCCTCTGGATTTCAGTGTAGTAGTGTAAATAGTTTATTTGATTTTATGGCAGGAACAGACCAGGAAAGGAACGTGAACTGCTTTATAAAACACTTCTAATCTTGCTAAGCAGCAGATCTATGACTAGAAAAATATTAAAGAGAACATGCCAGCATGGCTTTCATTTTGGGCTTTAATTAAAAAAATACCTTGGAGCTGAAGAAAATGAGATTTAGTGCTTATACCCCAACAAGTGCTGAAATTGAAATTCAAATTGTCCAGTTTTCTCTGATCCAAACCCTCATTCCAACAGTGGCATGTTCTCTTTAGCAGGTCAAGTACACAGTGCTGTAAATGCAAAACTTGGCAGTTTCTCAAGGAAAAAAATTCCTGGAAATTGGTCAATGTGGTAACTCTTGAGTCCCAAACTGTCCTTTTAGTTAAATATAAAAACAAAAACTATAAGTTAAAATAACATTCAGATTGTATAGCACAGGCTTGATGCATTTATTTCCTTTTAAACAATATTTACAATATTACCCAGAGGCTAAAGTGGGGGGGGAGGGGAAGTGTAAAAACCATAAAAAACTGCACCAATTTTGTAGCAAAATATCTGTACATTTAAAAACAGATTATCATATAACTACACATTATCCAAGGGAAAAAAAAAAAACCAGGGACCTTCACCAGTGGTTCACGGGAGCACAATGGAAAAGGGCAAAGAAATTCAGTGGTTAAATACTATACAAGAAATTTTACAATTAACAGATGGATGAGCCCAGGCAGGGAAGCTGGAAGCAAAATGGGCCTTGGGAAGGACAAATTTCTCCTCAGTCCAGCTCTTGCCAGCTCCTGGATGTTGCTGGCACGGAGTGGGATCCATCCCACTGCTCCGGGGCACGGGGTGGTCCTAAATCAGCCTCCTGTCCCTTTTCAGGCTTGGAAAATGCCACGGAGAACCTAAAACCTGCCGGGGATTTTCGGCTGGGCTGCCCTTCCCCGGGAGCCTGAGCAGGGAATCCGAGCGGGAATGGCTCGGAGCCGGAGCAGGCTTGGAATGCCCGTGCCAGGAACTGGACTGCAGCGGTCCTCAGAGCCTAATACTGATTACTGGGTGTTAATTGCTTAGTGCTAATTAATAAATACGCTGTTATCCCAGCGCTGCCTCCCTCGGCCCCTCCAGCCAAGGCCCTGGAACATCCCAAACCCCCGGCTTGGGGTGAGCTCCTGTTCCATTCCTATCCCTGGGAGCGTGGGCCCACATTCCGTATGGAGGCTGCAGGGGCTGGGCAAAGGGCTGCGCTGTCCCTTGGGATTATTAATTCCACGTACAGAAAGCCCTTAAATGTCTTTGTTTGCAGTTTTAATTAAAAAAGAGCCGTTAAGTGCAGCTGAAGGCCAGGCCCGCCCCTCGGCCCAGCATTTAAAAGCCAAGCACATCCCAGTATTCCCAGTATTCCCAGTTTCCAACCAGTGAGGCCCACAGGAGCCCTCGCTCTCATCGACCCAACCCCCCCAAACCAACCCATATTTTACATTTTGGTTACAAACCCTGCAGAGTCTCGGCGTCCAGAGAAACCCAACCGCCCCCAATCCTATCGCTCGGATCCATCGGAGCTGGAACTTCCATTTCAGGCACTTGGCGTGGAGAGCCCGGCTCCGTGCCGGGAGCCCTCCGAAGGTCCGTTTTTCCCTGGAAAAGGCGGGACGAGGAGCCCATCCCGGGCAGGCTCACATGGCCAGCTCGGCGCCGTTGGAGCGCAGCCCGTGCTCGTCGAAGCGGCGGCGCACGCTCCTCCTCAGCGCGTCGGCCCGGCGGTACGGCTGGTTCCGGAGATCTGCGGGGAGCCGCGAGTCAGGAGCGCCGGCACGGACACACGGACACACGGACACGCGCGGGACACACAGGGAAAGGCCCGCTGGAAGCCAGTCAAAGCAGCTTGTGGAGGACGGGAGCGGGGATTTGCCCCGGCGCAGCGCGGGGAGCGGGACGGACGTGCCCGGAACTACGCGCCCCAGCGGCCGGTTAATACTGGTGGGAGCGGGATGCTGGTGGCACCGCGGGAGTTGGGCGGTGGGAATGTCCCCTCACGGGCCTCACAAAGGCTCATCGACCCCCAGCAGCTGGTTTGAGGTGTGCCCTGGGTGCTCCCACGCTCCCTCAAACCCCGGAGATGGAGCCTGTTCCACCTCACGGTGTGTGACCCATGGGTTCAGCCACACCTCGAGGGATTTAGGATCCCTAGATCCCATTTAGCATGGAATAATGGAAGTAGTCAGGTTGGCAAGGACCTCCAAGATCTTAAAGAGATGCCCTGGGAAAAGCAGCTGGCACTGGGTTGGGATTCTCCAGCTGCCAGCCCACCCCATGGCTGGAGCAATGCTTCAACAGCCAAAGGAGGGGAGAGCTCGGGAGGGAACACTGAGCAGGAGATGGGATGGATGGATGGGTGGAAGAGGAGAAAGCTGATGGATGTGATGATGGAAGCCCATTACAGCTGTCACACGTGCTGTCAGCTGTGCACCTACAACAGAACAAGCACTGAAGACAATTCCAGTTCTAATATTTCTCTCCTGGCCAACAAATCTGTGTTGGACTGGGCAAACCCTTCAGATTTCCTGGATAACTTGTGTTGGAGTTGACACACAACTCCCAAACTTCTCAGCTCTCCCCTCTCCACACCTGCAGATGGAGATTGTCCACCTCATGCAGAACCCAACTGCATGAGGGGACAAAGGGGGCTGCTGGGGGGGTGCAACACTTGGGGACAAAACTATTTGGGGCCAGACTCAAAGAGAAATGGCCAAAATGGAGTGTGAAGGTGGTCACCAACCAACAACACCTGGGACAGGATGGTTTTGGGCTCAACTTGATGAGAAATGGCCAAACCAGAGTGTGAGGGTGGTCACCAACCAACAACAGCTGGGACAGGGCTATTTTGGGCTCATGTTGAAGAAAAATGGCCAAACCAGTGTGATGATGGTCACCAGCCAACATCCCGTGGATTCCCTGCACCTCCAGAGGGGAGGAATCAAGGATCTGGGTCTCCACTGGCCTCGAGGGTCTCACCAGTATTAGCTCAGCCACATCTACCACCAGCTGCCTGGCACAGAGAGAGAGGAGGAAGCCAAGTAAAAAGTGATGCTTGCCAGCTCTGGGAATCCTCCACCACGGCTGTGCTAGAAGAAATCCTTACCCTCGAGTGAACATTGGGAAATTTAGTGATATTATTCTTCTTTAGGGCTAAACAGAAAAAAAACAAAACAAAACAAAAACAACAAACAAAACAAAACAAAACAAAAAAACAAAACAGAACACAAGAAATGATGGTTAAGTAAAAAAAATGGGATGGAGAATGAAGAGCAAGTCAAGTCAGCGTTCAAACCTCCCGGGCAGAAACCACAGAGCAAGAGGGGTTAGACAGGGCAGGAGGGACAGGAGGCCGCTCCCTACCCCGTTCCAAGCTGCTTTGAAGGTTGGCTCCAGGAAGAGAACACAGCAGAGATCCCGGAAGAGCAGAGAACCGTGGAGTGGGTTAGTTTGTGGGTTTATTGGCAGCACTGATGGAATTACACAGGGAACGGGGGAAGGAACACTGTTGGTTCCTTAAGCTGAGTCCTTAAGGAGGACAGCAGTGTCCAGGGACATGCTGGGTCAGGGACACCCTTGGGACAACGGACACCGCCGTGGGAATCGCTCAGTTCCATGTCAGGTTCTCCTCGGCACCATTCCGGTGGCTCTGCCCTGTATCTCCATGACTCCCAGCCCTGCTCCCCTCTCCCCTGCTCCATGCACTGAGCCCAGGCTCTGTGAGAATTCCCGATTCCATGAAATAAAGCTGGCATGGAACTGACGTGGAATAGGAGAGTTAAATACGGACGTGACCAACAAGGAGAGATTTTACCCCGCTGTTCCACCCCACGCAGCCACACATGCAGGTGCTGGTTAGGAATCCTAAACCACCCCATGGGTGTTATTCCCGAGCCAGAAGCCACCCCCAGAGCCATTCCCAAGGTCCATGCAGCCCGGAATTCCGCTCCAGCGTGCAGCTGAGGTGCCACATGCACGGCCCCCCGAGGTGACACAGACAAGTGAGCTGTCACTGCTTGGGCTCCTCAGTCCTTGCACTGCAGGAGGCTCATCCCAGTGACTCCCACCTCGCTGTTCTATGGGACACAAGGACAGCCTGGAGGGGATGGGATGGGATGAAGAGGACGTGCAACAGAGGGGACACCACTACAACGTCAGGAGGACGCTGGACACCACTACACACTCAACAGTCACAGAGTCCTGGCTGAGATCCACACAGACAAAGTGGCAAAAAGTCTACAGCGACCTTCCTGGTTTCTAAGAGCGGCAGGTGTGAAAGAGGGAGAGTTTAGTAATGGAATTCCTCAGGGACAACAGGGTCGCAGAAGAACCGAGAGCCGCGCTTGGCGCTTCGGGCGGTGAACGGCACCGTCTTCAGCACTGCATGGGAACAACAACAGCCACACACAAACCAAGGTCAGCACTGCCCCAGGCCCTGGGGACAGCTCAGCGCTCCTGCAGGGACACCAGGGACACTGGGACACCTGCAGCCTGCTCCTCACTGGCCCTCGGACAAGGTGGGTGTGAGGCTTGAGGAGATATTTCATCCACTCATGGAATCCCAGCGTGGTTTGGGGTGGGAGGGACCTTAAACTCATCTCATCTGACCTCTGCCTGGGCAGGGACACCTCCCACTGTCCCAGGCTGCTCCAAACCCTGTCCAGCCTGGCCTTGGACACTGCCAGGGATCCAGGGGCAGCCACAGCTGCTCTGGGCACCCTGTGCCAGGGCCTGCCCACCCTCCCAGCCAGGAATTCCTTCCCAATATCCCATCCAGCCCTGCCTTCCTTGTCTTAATAAAGTGCCTATAATAAAATTATTTCCTTGAAGAACTTGCTTCAAGATGTGCTACAGGTTTGTGGGAAGACCTTGGTGTTTGGGATCAGAGTCATGGAATTGTTTGGGAGAGAAGGGACCTTAAATCCCATCCCATTCCACCCCTGCCATGACAGGGACACCTCCCACTGTTCCAGGTTGCTCCAAGCCCCGTCCAACCTGGCCTTGGACACTCCCAGGGATGGGGAGGTGCAGGATTTACTGGGATATCTCCAGGGATGGGGAGGTGATCTCAGTCCTACCTGACCTTCCATGCCTGACCCTTCCTCCTCCGTGGCTTGAGGTCCCAAAATGGGCAAATCCAGGCACAAGAGCACAGGAAATGTTTAATTGGAGCCTGGCACCCTCTCCTCTGGATGTTTTTTTCCATAGGGATGGGCGTCTGCCACACAATCTGTTCCTCCCACAGAACAGGAGAACCGTTTTTCCAATTAAATGAACTCCCAGGAGCCCGGAGGAGTTGTGGAAGCAATGCCAGGTTGGAGATCACTGCCACCCTGCCCTTTAAATGAGGAATGTTATCTCAGGGCCATTAATCAAGGTTAAAAGGAGTTGGGAAAGCTTCACACACTTCATCCAGTTTGGCAAAGACTCCCTGGATTTCCTCAGTGAGGGATCCAACAGCTCTCCTGCCCTTCTGCAGGAAAAACTCCTCTGGAAAGCTTCCAGGAGCAGTTGGCAAAGACCTTTTTTAAGAGCTTCTGTGCAAGGAAATGAAGTTTGTGAAGCTCCTGAGGAGTTATATCATGTTCCTTCCACACCACAGGTGAAGAATTTGTGGAAAACTCCAAAAACTGCAATCCCAGCAGCTGGGAGGGCTACAAAGGATTTAATTCCTGGGAAAAAGGCAGTTCAGGTGGCTCTATTCATCAGCAAATATTTGGCAGCCAAGTCCTGACTGTGCCTGGCTGCACCAGGGGCTGTGTCCCTTCTCTCTGGGATGGGCAGGAAAACCTGGAGCATTTTGGGGTCACTGAGGGATGACTGAAGGATTTCTGGGATGGATCTTAATGAAACCAGAGGCTCTTCATCCTGCCACTGACCCCATCTGTGGGGCGAAAGAAGGGATCTGGGACAGATCCACACGGCACAGCTGCTGGGGTCAGGTATTCCCTGGCTGCTCTAAAACCCTGGGAATGTCCCCAGGAGCTGGAAGAGAAGGAGCAGAACGTTCTGCACTCGCCCCACAGCACACAACCAACGCCCTCAGGAGGACACGAGGCCCTGGAGCGGCCACCGGGCAGATCCGCCCTGCTGTTCCCGAGGCTGGAAGTGCCAGCTGGCTGGCAGGGAGATCCCTGTTGTTCCTGAGGCTGGCACTGCCAGCTGGCTGGCAGGGTGGGGAGGAGGGTACCTGTGATGATGTCCTCGATGGCGCCGTCCTTGCCCTCGTACACGTGCCGGTTGTCCTTGACCTGCCGGCGCCGCAGCTCCGCGATCAGCTCCTGCTGCTGCCGCTTGCTCTTGTGGGAAGGGGACTGGGAACACGCACAGGGGTGGTCAGGATGGACTTCCAGCTCTCCTGGGCTTCTTCCCGAACCTCTCACACCCATTTATCCCTCTGCTTCCCACAGGAACTGCCGGTTTCCACCCCGTTCCCAAGGCTGGGATCGGCCATGTGCCGCTCGCTCCCGCTCCATGGAGAAGCCAGGGAAGGACAAAGTTTAGCTCATGGAAATATGGACCAGACAACTTCCCACCTTTTTAGTTTTCCTTAATTTTGCAGACCTCCCAAGCAGCAGAACACACACTGGAGCTTTCCCAGCCTATCCCAGCTCCCTCCATAAAAACTTCCAGACTCTCTCCAGGCAACTACAATTCCTCACTCAGAGCTGAGGTTTCTGAGTATCAGGAACACGATCCCACCTGGAAGCTGTATCTGTGCCATACCTTTTGGTCCTGCTGCTCCATCAACGCCTCTTGCTCCATGAGTTTTTCCATTAAGGCCTGTTCCTGCTTTTTCCTCAGCTCGTTTTCTTCTTCTGCTTGCTGTGTGTGAGAAAATCCACGGGTTAGAGACTCCAGGGGAGCCAGGGAGGAATGGGATCCTGTGCCACCATGGGGCCTTCGGAGACAGGGAGAGGAGAAGGAGAGGGAGAAGGAGAAGAAGGAGAAAGGAGGAGAAAGAGGAGGAGGAGGAGAAAGGAGAAGACAAGGGAGGAGGAGGAAAAGAAGAGGAGGAGGAAGAGGCAAAGGAAGCGAAGGAGAAAGAAAAGGGGAAAGAAAAGGGGAAAGAAAAGGGGAAAGAAAAGGGGAAAGAAAAGGAGAGGAAGGGGAAAGAGAAGATGAAGGAGGAAGATGAGAAGGAGGAGGAGGAGAAAGAGAGGGAGAAAAGGAGGAGGAGGAAGAAGAACGGAAGAAAGAGGAGGAAGAGGACAAGGAGGAGGACAAGGAGGAGGACAAGGAGGAGGACAAGGAGGAGGACAAGGAGCTCTGGTTTACCTTGTAGGCCTTCACGAAGCGGACAAACACCGGGAAGAAGACCGAGGGCGGGGTTGTCTTGGGATTCTCCCCGAAATACTTCACAGCATCATCGAAGGCATCCTGCAACAGGCACAGCTCCAGTGCCCTGCACACCCTCCCAGGCATCCTCCCCATCCCCAGCACTCCACGGAAACACAGCCCACCCCCGGCTGGCACACAGCCCACCCCCGGCTGGCACACAGCCCACCCCTGGCTGGCACCGCCCTCACCGCGGATCCCGGCGACACCCAAGTACCTGGGCTATTTTGGCATCGTCCTGGAGCTTCTTGAGCTTGCCCTCGTTGCTCTGGATGAAGTCCTTGAGCATGGTGTTGTGGTCGTGCATGGTGTACTCGCGCTTGGTGAGCTCCAGGCCCCGCTGCAGCTCCTTCACGTCCAGCAGGACGTTCTCCAGGGACACTGCGGAAGGAGGCGGGGATGCTCAACCCCCAGGCTGAGCGAGTCCCGGTGGGGAGAGCCCGCTGTGCCAGGAACTGCCGCCCCAGGAGGGTGCAGGAGGGTGCAGGAGGGTGCTGTACCTGCTGCTGCCTTCTCCACGTAGTGCAGCTCGTTGTAGAACAGGGCCACGTGCTGGTACTTCTCCTTCACCACGTTGGAGATGTAGTGCAGCAGCGTCTGCTTCCGGTCCGTCGACTTCGTTTCCAGGAGCTGGGAAGAGCAGGAACAGAGGTGTGGGGAGCTGGCAGCAGGCTCCAAGCACTGGGACTCCCCGGCGCTGCCCCGGAGTGCTTTCCATGCTGGAAGCACCCACGGAGTCCCCCAGCAGCCACTCGGCCTCGGGTCACCACAGGCCCCTGAAGGGCCACAGGGCTGGGACAGAGAGGCTGGAAAAGTGGGAAAGGATCCAGGGGTGAGAACACGAGCCCAGGTGAGCCCAGGTGGGCAAGAGGCCCCTGGGCTGTGCCAGCCCTGGTGTGACACAGCCCCAGGGCAGTGCCCGTCCCTGTGCTGGCACTGCTGGGGCACCTCCAGTGCTGGGATCAGGACAAGAGAGACCCTGAGGGGCCGGAGCGTGTGCAGGGAAGGGAACGGAGCTGGGAAGGGGCTGGAGAATTCCTGAGGGAGCTGGGAAAGGGGCTCAGCCTGGAGAAAAGGAGCATCCAGAGGGATCTTTTCCCTCTCTGGAATTCCCTGACAGGAGGGGGCAGCCGGGGGGGGGTCGGGCTCTGCTGCCAGGGAACAGGGACAGGAGGAGAGGGAACGGCCTCAGGCTGGGCCAGGGCAGGCTCAGGGTGGACAGCAGCAGGAATTTCCCCATGGAAAGGGTGCCCAGGCCTTGGAACTGCCCAGGGAGGTTTGGAGTGCCCATCCCTGGAGGGATTTAGAGCCCTGTGGATGTGGCACTTGGGGACAGGGGGCAGTGCTGGCCTTGGCAGTGCTGGGAATGGCTCCATAATCCTGGAGGGCTTTTCCAACCTCAGTAACTCCCCAGCTCTAATTCCCAGCTGGTGCCCTCAGCACATCCCTGCTTTTCTTACCAGGTCTAAACTCTGCAGCTTAAATCCATACACAGCCCCTCGCTTGCTGCTGTTCATGTAATTCCCAAGAGCCAGGATGATCTGCCAGGGTGAAACAGAGCAGAGCATGAATTCCTGGGACAAATTCATGGAGCTTTCTCCTGAAAGGAGAGCTGGGGTCAGACCTACCTCCAGGATTTTCTTCAGTTTTTGAGATGACTTTATGGAGACCGAGGCAGCGATGATGGCGTGGAGTTGCTGAGGGGAAACACAGGGAGAGCTTTGGTTAATGCACGGCCAGCCAGGAGGGAAATGAACATCCAAACACTCACATCCTGAAAAAAACCCTCCTGGTTTTCATCCACACCATGGGACAGAGCATGGATGTCCCTCTGCCATGGAGCCAGTCTGGGAATGTTCTACTGGTGAAGGGAAGGCTCCAGGAAGAGCTCAGAGCCCCTTGCAGGGCCTAAAGGGGCTCCAGGAGAGCTGGGGAGGGACTGGGGACAAGGCATGGAGGGACAGGACACAGGGAATGGCTTCCCAGTGCCAGAGGGCAGGGCTGGATGGGATATTGGGAAGGAATTCCTGGCTGGGAGGGGGGAGAGGGGCTGGCACAGGGTGCCCAGAGCAGCTGTGGCTGCCCCTGGATCCCTGGCAGTGCCCAAGGCCAGGTTGGACATTGGGGCTGGGAGCAGCCTGGGACAGTGGAAGGTGTCCCTGCCCATGGCAGGGGTGGGATGGGATATTCCTTATTTTCCCTTCCCACCCATCCCAGCCTGGGATCCTGTGGATGTTCCCCTGCCCTGACACTCCAGGATTCCAAACCCTTCATTTGCCCCTCAGATGCGCTGGGGTAAAAAAAGGATTTACATTCCAACCCCTGCAGCTGTCCAAGTGTTTCAGGCTGGATGGGACACAATTCCAAGGGCCTGTGGAGCAGCAGCAACAGTAACTTTCCCCAGCAATATTCCTTTGAGGGTGCTGGGCACTGCCCAGGCTCCCCAGGGAATGGGCACGGCCCCGAGGCTGCTCCAGGAGCGTTTGGGCAGCGCTGCCAGGGATGCCCAGGGTGGGGTTGTTGGGGTGTGTGTGCAGGGCCAGCAGCTGGATCAGTGATCCTTGTGGGTCCCTTCCCTGCTCCCACTCACCGGGGTGAGCATCTGGATGCTCTCGGCGAAGTTGCCGATGAAGGCCATGATGGTCATCTTCTGCATGAGCCTCTCGATCTTGCTGAACTGCATCATGAACCTGTCCTCGTCCGACAGGTTCTCCAGGGGCTTCCTCTCCCTCTCGTAGAGCCTCAGCACCTTCACCTCGTTCTCCGTGGGCAGGAACCGCATCAGGCACTCCACGAAATCCACCGGCAGCGTCTTCAGGTCAAACCTGCGGGAAAATCCCGGGGAAGGGGAGTGGGGACACAGCCCTGCAGGGAAGTGGCCAGGCCAGGGATGTCCCTCGGCTCTGGAGCCGGGCTGGGAGAGCTGGGAATGGTCACCTGGAGAAGGGAAGGACACAGGGAGAGCTCAGAGCCCCTTGCAGGGCCTCAAGGGGCTCCAGGAGAGCTGCAGAGGGACTGGGGACAAGGCCTGGAGGGACAGGACACAGGGAATGGCTTCCCAGTGCCAGAGGGCAGGGCTGGATGGGACATTGTGAGGGAATTGTTCCCTGTGAGGGTGGAATTCCCAGAGAAGCTGTGGCTGCCCCTGGATCCCTGGAAGTGTCCCAGGCCAGGCTGGATGAGGCTTGGAGCACCCTGGGATAGTGGGAGGTGTCCCTGGATGAACTGGATGAGCTTTAAGGTCCTTCCCAAGCCAAACCAGTCTGGGACTGAGCTCCACACGAAGAAAAGCAAAGAAGAAGCTGTGAAGCTCCTCCTGCCTTGCCCGTGGAGCTGGGAACAGGATCCAGGGAAAATGGGAATGATGCTGCTTCCATTCCCAAACACGTGGCCATTCCCCCACCCCTCCAGGCTCACATTTCCAGGGAAAAGAAGAGGGGGGCAGCAAATATTTGTATTTAATTGGCCCAGAGCCCCCTAAAGCCCAACTGCTGAACCTGCCAGGAGCTGAGGCAGGTTTGGGTCACTCCTGCCCAAAGGCAAAGCCTGTGCACCCACATTTTGGAGATATTCCTTAAGGGAGGAGTGGGAGATGTTTGCCACGGCCAGGATGAGTCTGGATGGATTTGGGATCAGCCCAAGGAGCAGCCACACTTGCCCCAGGAGCAGGGCAGGATCCGTATCAGTTCCTGAGGCTGCTCCACAAACCTAATTCCATGCAAAGTCTGCTCCAGCACCTGGACTAAACTCATCCTTCATGGAGCAAACCAAAAGCGCTGCCCGTTCCCGCGTTCCCTCTGGATTTTGCTCACTGGAACAGGAAGTATCTGGGAGCTGCCATGGCAAACTGGGTGGGCTGGAACGAGCTGCTCTAATGAAGGAAGAGCTAATTTGCCAACCCTCAGCAGCACAAAGCTGGGAGCTCTCTGAGTCCCAGGCAATCCCATTTCTGGCAATTCACAACCGTTCCGTCCTTCCCCCGGAACTGTTTTCCAGCTGCCAAAGCATTTCCATCTTCCAAGCCCTTCCCCAGCACTCCCAGTGCAGCTCAGGCAGGACTCCCCTGCTGCTGGGGGCTGCACTCACACGTGGATGGCTCTGCAGATCTCATCGGCCGTTTTCCCGGCTTTCCGCAGGGTGATGGCCAAGTTCTTGGCTCTGTTGGCATCCAGCAGCGTGACCTTGTTGGATCCCTTCTGAGGGATCTTCTGCTTGCTGGAAGTCAGATCCATGGCTGGGCCCTGCGCTTTCGTTTTGAATATTTCCTCAAATTCATCCACGTTCAGATCCTGGAAAAAGGAAAGGAAAGGAAGGGGTTTATCCTGCAGGGATAAAAAAAAAAATCTAAATAAATCCTAAAATCTAAATAATAAATCCTAATCCAGAACTGCAGGGAAAGCGTTGTGCTGGCTGAGACTGGAGCATGGAATGGTTTGGGTTGGAATGCTAAAGCTCATCCCAATTCCACCCCCTGCCATGGGGACACCTTCCACTATCCCAGGTTTTTCCCAGCCCTGTCCAACCTGGCTTTGGAATCCAGAGAATTTCAGGGGCTGAAGGATGGAAGGAACGGGCTCCTGAGCTGGGATCAGGAAATCTGGCCAGATCCCAGAAATCCAGCTCTGCACACGTTCAGAAATCCAGGAAAACATTCATGTGAGCACTGGTTATCCATGGGAGCATCCAGGAGCTGCAATGAGCCCTTTCCCAAGGGCACTGCTGTGCCCTGTCCCTGGGGAGATCTTCCCACTCCCCACAGCTCCCTGACAGGAGAGGGGGGTCGGGCTCTGCTCCCAGGGAACAGGGACAGGAGGAGAGGAAATGGAATCATGCTGCTCCAGCAGAGGTTCAGCTGGATATTGGGAACATTCCTTCTTGGAAAGGGCTGGAGCCCCCAGTCCTGGAGGGATTTAACCCCCTGTGCGTGTGGCACTTGGGGGCACGGGGCAGTGCTGGGCTGAGGGCTGCACTGGGTGCTCTGAGAGGCTTCCCCAGCCCCAGCATTCCACGATTCCCTGTTTTCCTGGGCTACCTCGAGGATCCTCTCGTCGTCGATCTCGTTGAAGACGGTGCCGTTGATCTGGTTGGGCTTCAGGGCCACCCAGTTGAACACGGGCATGCGGAACTTGGTCTTGATGGGCTTCTTGATCTTCACAGCTGCGGAGGGGACACGGGAAACTCCTGGGAAACCGCCTGGGAACACCACAGTGCAGCTCCCCAGCTGGAATTCAGCGCTGCAGAACAACTGGCTGGACCCAATTATCCCCCTGGAACCCTGGAAAGGTGAGGCTGCCTCCAGAGGCTGCTGGAGAGGGGAATCCCAGCCCTCAGCAGGGACAGCACCAACCCCCAGGGCTCTGCAAACTTCCCAAAGGGAGCTCTGGGATTCCTGTAGCACCACGAGCTGCCTGGATTGATTGGAACTCCCAGGCGCTGTCCAAATTCCATGGAAAGGGGGGAACATGGGGGAATTCAGCCCTGTCCTGCTGCTGGCAGAGCCCTCCCCGAGCTGTGTAACAACCAGGGGACAAGAAGGGAAAAGAGCCCCATTCCCAAGGTTTTTGGGAAATGGGATTTGGGCAAAGGTTTGAGTTTCAAGGCCAAAGGGGCTGAGCTGCAGCAGAGCTGGGCTTTAACGGGGG
Source organism: Oreocharis arfaki (assembly GCA_013398015.1). Taxonomy (NCBI): domain Eukaryota; kingdom Metazoa; phylum Chordata; class Aves; order Passeriformes; family Paramythiidae; genus Oreocharis; species Oreocharis arfaki. The sequence goes on from VZRR01001835.1 coordinate 24,598, forward strand.
TTTAAAACCAGCTTTTAATTCCTGTGCTGTGCAAATCCAGCTAATCAGAGTCATCTGGGAACTTGGGAGTAATCTGGGAATTTAGACACAGGAGCTGTGAAAATGAAACCTGGAAATGAGGCCTGATTATCCCCAAACAGCAATGCTGGAGTGGGGGAACAACCCTTCCCTATTCCTATTCTATTCCTATTCTATTCCTATTCCCGTTTCTATTCCTACTCCTCTTCCATTCATATTCCTATTCCCATTCCCATTCTACTCCTATTTTTAATCCAATTCCCATTCTATTCTTATTCCTATTTCTATTTCTACTCCTATTCCTATTCCCATTTCTACTCCCATTTCTACTCCTATTCCCATTCCATTCCCATTCTATTCCGATTTCTACTCCTATTCCCATTCTATTCCTATCCCTATCCCTATCCCATTCAATCTGGAAGCCACAGGAATAATTTCCATAATCCAGTTCCCATTTCTTTTCCCTTAAGCGAAAACACAAATTTGTTCCTTGCTACAAAATCAATCGATCAAAGTCACCAATCAACCTTTTGCTCCTGAATTACTTCCCAAAAAAATCAGTTTCTTGGCAAACATGGGACAGAAACCCCGGTCCTGCAGTGGATAACAGGGAATACACAGAATATCCCACTGTGTATTTTGGGAATTTTATTTATCCAGTGTTGTGCTGCAACACTAAAGAGGGTTTTGCTCTCTGCTTAATTAATGGGGTCACTTAAAATAATTCCTACAATAAAAGAAGGAAGAGCTTTGAAGAGCCATGGAAAAAAGGGATTTCCTACTTGTGCATCCATTGGAATGGATAATGAACTGCTCCCGGGTTATTCCAGGACAGGGAAGGCAGGAACGCCTCGTGGGAAAGATAACGGAGCCCAGAATCCCTTCAGATTTCCCTTCCTCCTCCTCCCTTCCCGAGCTCTGGGTGCCCAAATCCCGAGGGTTGGCTCCGACCTCCCCCTGCCCATCCCCTGGCCGCCCCCCAGGACACAGGGAATGCCAGGATAAGGAATACTTAGCAGGAAGGAACCTACAGAAGAGCTTGATGGGCCCATCTTAGCGAGAAGCAGAAGGAACAGAGAAAAAAAGTGTTAGGAAAGGTCAGAAAAGCAGCATTTGTTATTTCCCAGCTCCCCTCGGCCCCACAGCGCTCCTGCCCTGGGAATGCTCCTTCCTGCCGAGCCCTGGGATCCAGAAAAGGCATTTCCAGTCCCAATCCCTCGGAATTCCCACCCAAGAACGGGATCTGCTCCCAGGCACCTCCACGGCCCCATCCCGAGGGATCAGCCCTCCCTGGTGCCTTTGGGGCTTGACTTTCCTACAAAACACCCCGGGACCCTCTGGATCCGGGATGCTTTTTGTCTTCCAAGGAATCTTTAAAGGCTGGGATACTTCATTTGATTTTTTGTCTTGAACAAAGCTCTTAATGAGAGACTCTTGCTGTGGACTCCTAACGAGCTCTGGAGATTTCTGGGGACACCAGGGAGCCCTCACTCCCTCCCTGAGCCACCTGGCAGGTGGCAGTGACTAAAACACAGATAAGGATGGGCAGCAAATTATTCTTCCTGCCAAAAAATTCCCGAATTTTGCCTTTTCTTCCCAAATTTCCACAAAAAACCCCCCAAATTTTGCACAGGTATTTCTTCTCAGAAGAAATCAAACCCATGTTCTGTCGAAGCCAAAAAAGACTCTGTTTATAAAATACTTTCAGCTTGAGTTTGGTTCCACTGGAGAATCCAACTCTTCCAGACCAAACCCAAACCACTGGGCTGACAAATCCCAGAATCCCAGACCAGTTTGGGCTGGGTGGGACATGGAGGATTATCCAGTTCCCCTATCCCAGGCTGCTCCAAGCTGGCCTTGGACACCTCCAGGGATGGATGGGGCAGCCACAGCTTCTCTGGGCACCCTCAGAGAGCCCCAAATACTCTTTTTTTTCGCCCAAACTCCTCATCCCAACCCCAGAGAGGCCCCATGGGATTTGTTTCGGGGCAGCACCGGGGTGCCCTGCCCTCCCCTGAGGGAGCTTTACCTGCGAGGCCGGAGTTGAAGACCACGGTGGGCGAGGCCGTGCCGGGCAGGGGGGGAGCCGAGGGCGGGGGCGGAGGGGGCAGCGGAGCCGCCGGAGCCGCGTCCGGAGCCGCGTCCGGTCCTGGGCCCGGGAGAGGAGGAGGAGGAGGAGGAGGAGGAGGAGGAGGGGGTGGAGGT
>VZRR01001835.1:26871-44011 GCA_013398015.1 Oreocharis arfaki
CCCTCCATGTCCCCTCTCCAGAGTCACAACATCCCCTCCATGTCCCCTCCCTAGAAGCCACAACATCCCCTCCATGTCCCCTCTCCAGAGTCACAACATCCCCTCCATGTCCCCTCCCCAGAGTCACAACATCCCCGATGTCCCTTCCCCACCCCAAAGGCCTTCAGCACCTGGATGTGCCCTCAGGAAAGAAGGGACCAATTTTTCCACCCACGGAAGAACAGGAAATGGAGGGAGCAGCCAAGTGGGGGTCGGGCTCTGCTGCCAGGGAACAGGGGCAGGAGGAGAGGGAACGGCCTCAGGCTGGGCCAGGGCAGGCTCAGGGTGGACATCAGCAGGAATTTCCCCATGGAAAGGGTGCTCAGGCCTTGGAACTGCCCAGGGAGGTTTGGAGTGCCCACCCAGCTGCCCCCCCAGCTGGCATTGGGAGAGTGGATCACCTGCCTCGGGTGACCCTGGCAGGGCGGGCAGGGGGGGTGGAGGTGGGGGCAGTGGCACTGAGGGGGCAGCTCCGGGTGTGGCACAGGTCCCTGGCACCGCCTCCGCCCCCGCCGGCACCATCCCGGAGCCCAGCGCCACGGGAAGGATGGAGATGTCCCCGTCCCCTTTCTTCTGGATCTTGATGGTTCCCTGCTTCTCCAGCTCGTGGATCTTCTTCTCCAGCGTGGATTGGCGCTGGATGGCTTCCTCCTTCTCCTTCACCATCTTCCTCAGGGTGTGAACCTGCGTGTTTGCATCCTTGTAGATCTCCTGGAATGATGCAGACACGGGGAACGTGCATTCAGAATCACAACAGCCTGATCCAGACAGGGAATTGCACTGCACCTGCCCAGGGCAGCCCCTCCACAGGAATTCCAGATTCTCCCACCCTTTGGGACCTCCACAGGTCCAAAACTCCCACCTGGAATGCTCCAGATGTGGACAATGAGATGTGTCCATCTCACTCAGTGATTGCTGGCACATCCAAAAGGACTTAATCCCATCCTTGGAGTGCACACACAAATAATTCCACGGGAAATCTGCCCCAGGTTCCACATTGGGAAGCCAAGGGAATTCCCCTGCCCCAGATCCGTGACCTCCACTCCCTGCACCCTGAATCCAGCCAGGGCTTCCCCATCCCGCTCACCCGGATCACGTCCAGTTCTTTGTTCCTCTGCATCAGCTGCTTTTCCAGTTCCACAATCTTGGCCATGGCTTCGTTCTCCGTATCCTGGAGTTTTTCAGATAACTGTCCAGCACAAGAGAAATGGATTAAAGAACTGGAAAACTGGGGGGTCATCCATCAAAATAACAGGTCACTTCTTGGGGCAGCAGCACTTGATAAATTACTGATACTCCAGGAAACCCTGAAGCCCTTCCTTGGAAAGAGAACAGATTCCTGCTCGAGATGGGAGACATCAAGCTGGAATGGGCTTGGAGCAACCTGGGAGAGTGGAAAATGTCAGTGCCCAGGGCAGGGGGTGGCACTGGATGAGTTTTAACATCCCTTCCAACCCAAACCATGATTCCTTCAACACCTCAGAGGGGCAAACACTGCGCAGCAAGAACAGATTTATTCCAGGTGATGGAAATACAGGGATGGTGAGAGAGGGAAAAGCCTTTTCTGATTTTTAAAGCTTGGAAAACCATTTCTTCTTCTTCTTCTTCTTATTATTATTACTACTATCATATAATACTACTAGTATTATTATTATTACGATTACTATTATTATTTTCCAAAAGCCAGGCCACGCCTTCCGGCCTAAAGGAACTGACACCAAGGTTTGGGACAGCAAACCCTCAGTATCTACACAAGGAGATTTTCCAGCCCCTTCTCCCCTGAGCTGCTGTTTAAGGCACAGCCAGGATGGGTTTTCCCTCTATTTTTCCCTCTCTTTTGGGCCTGCTCTGCTGAGGAGCTGGAATTTTCCATGGAAATCGGCTCTCCCAGCTCCCACAGCCGTGCAGAGGCTGCCCGTGCCGGGGGGAAGCACAAGCAGGGCCTGATGATCCCCTGGGACTCAGGCCCAGCGATCCCAAGGCTTTTCCCAAGGGAGCCTCCCCCCAAACCAGGCCTGGCAAACGCAGAACCGCGGTGACCCCGCGGGCTGCTCACGTGGGAAAGGTTCTCCTCCAGCTCTTCCACCCTCTCCAGCGCCGCGTTCTTGGTCTCCGCGTCCTCCAGCAGAGCCCCCACGTCGAACACGTTGTCCAGGTAGGCCTGGATCTGCACCTGCAGCTTGTCACTCTCCGTGTGCTTCAGCTTCTGCAGAGCCCAGGGGACACGGGGGACACAGGTGACACGGGGGACATGGGGGACACAGGGACATGGGGGACACCAGGGACACCAGGGACAGGGGGAGCTCAGGGCACTTCCACCACCCAGGGAAACCCTCTGGGCACCAAACGTCCCCAGTTCGGTCAAGCAGGGCCCCATCCTCTGTCGCTCCAGGGGATATCACAGCTTCCAGGGCTGGAATGAGAGCTTTAAGGTCCTTTCCAGCCCAAACCATTCCATGATTTCCTCCGTGTTTGCTGGGGAAGGCTCTGCCTGCTCCCCACGGACTCCCCAGTGCCACCCCAGGCCCCAAACACACCCATGGCCAGTGCAGCCATGTCCAAACCCATCCCACGGACCCCAAAATCCCTCTCCTGGTGGGTACTGAGCAGGAATCAGCAGGGACAAGTCATTCCCATGCCAACAGCAGCAGCATTTCCATGGATGTGCTCCCGAGGACAGGGACAAAAATGCTGCCTGGAGAGGTTGTGGCTGCCCCAGTCCTTGGAAGTGTCCCAGGCCAGGCTGGACGGGGCTGGGAGCAGCCTGGGACAGTGGAAGGTGTCCCTGCCCATGGCAGGGGGGGATTGAGAAGCTCTTCAAGGCCCCTTCCCACCCCAACCATGCTGGGATTCTATGGAAAATAGAAAAAAGGGAAACAAAAAAGCAGCTTCCTGCTGCCAGCCAGGCACCAGAGGACTGCTGGCTGCCAGAGAATCCCAAAGGAGAGTTTTCCAGCCTGGAGAAGGAGAGAGAGCCGTGGCTGGAGCCGGGGGACGTGGCAGGGCGAGGATGGCTGTGGTTCATCCTCCCTTTGTTATCAGGCTCCGGATTTAGCTCCAGGCTGTAATTCCAGCTGCCTGCAGCCATTCCCTTCTGGCCACGGCCCCTCCAGCTGTGGCACAGCCCAGAAGCTGTGGGGTGAGGGGTTTGGGGAGGCAGGAGCAGGGACTGGGAAGGGGAGCAGCTCCAGACTCACATCCAGGTACTCGTCCAGGCCCAGCTTGGTGAACTCGTACTGGAGGTGCACTCGGAAGTTCATGTCCTCCACGGAGTGCACCACGATGTTGATGAACTGCATGCAGGCCACCTGCAAGGACACCACAGTGAGCCCAGGCATCCCCAGGAATGGCCAGAATGGGATCTCTGGGACCAGCACTGGAAGAACTCCTCAGGAGCGGGGCTGGAATGGGCTCTCCAAAGCCGGACACAGCCACATTTCCTTACATTTACTCCAAAAAAACCCCACGAGCTGCTCTCCTGAACTGCTCTGTTCCCAAGCCAGTGCTGGATTTGGGCTCAGGGAACGTTTGTCTGCTGGGATAAAGGGGAATGAGCATTCCAAGAATTAAGTCATGGCTGCAGGGTCACCTTCCCGGAGTGGGAACGCTCCCGGGCCGGAGCAGGCACCACAGCAGCACCAGGCCCTGGAACACCAAGCCTGGCTTTGGACAGCTGGGAAAGGGAGGTTAATCTGGGCCTGGGTTTAAACAGCTGGGAAAGGGAGGTTAATCTGGGCCTGGGTTTAAACAGCTGGGAAAGGGAGACTAATCTAGGCCTATAAAAGGGAGATTGATCTGGGCCTGCAAGCCCCGGTTTAGGAAAGGGAACTTGCACAAAAGGAGCTTTGGTGGCTGCCCAAAGCACATTTCCCAAGCTGAACAAGGAGCAGATCCCAGGGATTGGCATCCACACACATCCCAACCCAGCCAGGGGAAGGCAAAGGCTCTCCAGGGTGTGAGGTGTGGGGAAACCTCCTGCGGAGTGGCAGGAATTGGGGTACAAATCCCAAAATTTGCCCTTCACTTGCCACATCCTGCTGTGCCAAGGTACTCCCAGCCCTCTGAGGATCCCACCTCTCACCCCTGGAGCTGCTCCAGGAGAGAGCTTCCCTCATCCTTGCTGGATTTCTCACGGATGTAACCCCATCCTGTGCACAACACTGCAACAGCAGCTTCCCAACATCCACCGGGATACTTCCCAGATTTCCAGGAGGAACCTGAGAACTGAAGCCACCTGATTTTACCCCCAGGGAAAGCCTCAGGAGACTCCACATCTCTGGGCCATTTGGTGGGAAGAAGGAACTGGAGGCACCCCCTGGATCACCAGTTTGGTACTGGAACTTGGCCAGTTCCCTGCGATCTGTTCCAGGGCCCAGAGGAAAAACTGATGGGATAAATCCAGGCTGGGGTGCCTTGAGTGAAAATGGAAGGATCACTGGAATTTCCTCCTTTTCTTTTTAAATCCAAGGAATCTGCCAGCCTGTCTCCCTCACACCACCTTCCTTTTTAACCTGCTGGCCCTCCAGGCTGTGATCCTGTCCTGGGAACACTCCTGGAGCACTCAAGGCCTGCAGGAATCGCCTCACTGCTGCTCCAACACCTGATTCTTGGCAGAAAAAGGTCTTTCACACAAAGCTCAGCACTAAATCAACATCAAGTGCAACAGAGGCCTCAGAATTCCAGTGCTGGGGTGGGAAATCCTGCTCAGAACGGACCCACACGGGCTCCAAGCACTGAGAGGGAGCGCAAGGGAGATTTTTCCTGATTAAAAGCAGGGTTCCAGTTTCCCACACCCCAGCACCGACCTCAAACCCCCAGATCTGGGAGATTTTTGCCACCAGCACCCCTCCAACACCCTCCCTGCTGCCACAGCCCTGCCTGTGAGAGCGGGGCCAGGCCCAGGGGAGGAGGAGGATGGAAGAACTGGGAGTTTCTGGACAAAAACACTCGCCATGAAGTCGATGTTGTTGTCTTCGTTCCGGAAGTGCTCCATGAGCTTCTCGAAGCGCTGCTTCTCCCCACACACCTGGAAACAAGCACCACACCTGGGGTCAACCCCAAAAAGAACTTAAAACACACTTCATCTGCTTGTTCAGGGCCTCTCCAGCCAGGTTTCCTCCTGTTGAAATATCCCTCATCCCAAAGTAATTCCACGTGGACGCCTGCAGTGTGAGGCTGAGCGCAATTATTGCACCTTTGTGATTAGAAAATAACTCTTTCTATCTCTTTTCTCCTTAAAAACGGAATCACACCCACGAGTGGAAGGAGCAGCGTAGCACCAGGCTGGGCCACAGCTCAGAGCTGCCTTTTCTCTGTAATTAGGGGGAAACCCAAATGACAGGGAGGGAAAAAAGAGAAAATTATCCCTGGCTAAAGGAGGAGTGAAAATAAATCAGTGCAGCAATCAGCTGCTCGGAATTCCAGAGCTGCAGAAAGGGGTTTTGGCAGGAAACAAAAGCAAGATCCAAGATAAAGCAGCTCTCAGGATGTTGTTTAAACCTTAATATTCCCAGCAGCTTCTCTGGGAGGCTGGAATTCTCTCTGTCCTGCTTTCCTCAGCACACAGACCTGGAGAGATCCACAGAATGGTAAATGAGTTGGAAAGGACATTCCCATCCCTGGAATGTTCCAGGCCTGCCTGGAGCAGCCTGGGATAGTGGGATGCATCCCTGGCCATGGCAGCGGGAATGGGATCAGCTTTAGGCTTCCTACTTCCCTAAAACCCTCAAAACACACATGGAAATCTGGGATGGAGCAAAGCAGAGCTGGGACAGACCCACTCCTGGGTGGAGGAGGACTTGGAATCTCTGCCATAAACAACCAGGAGCCCTTTAGGGCAGAGTCATGAAATCAGGAACAACCCAGCCAGAGCAGGGCCAATCCTGGGATCAGCAATCCTGGGATCCAGCACCTGAGCGAGGGGAAAAGCAACATCCACCTGTGGCTGCTCAGGGAAATTCCCACCACCCTCACACGAGGCAGGGCTGGAACTCAGGAGCTCCAGGAGACGGCAAAGGGACTTCCATGGAATGCTGTCATTTATCCTGGGAGATTAAAGAGAGGGAAACTGGAGAGGGAAACTGGAGACGAAGCCTCCAGCTGGCCAGGATCCAAGGGGAATGCTGGGATCCAGTCCCACCACAGCAAACCAGATGCTGTTGTTTCCATTGGGATACATTTCCAAGGGCTGCCATTGGGCTGGGATGAGGGGAGGCAGAGCTTTCCTCCAGGAGCATTATTGTGGGGAAAAATCAGGATTAAAGAGCTGGAGAAACCCTGTCTCTGCTTAGGCTGGGAATAAAACCTTTGGAAGTTGCACTAAGCCCGCATCATTCCAGAAAACAAAGTGTTTTTATGGAAAACCACCCACGGAGGGGCCTTCTCCGGGTGCTCACGAAGGGAATCCACCCCGGATCTATTCCAAACTGCAGCACAATCCTAGGGGGAAGCAGGAGGATCTGTCAGGAGGAGTTTGGAGAGGATTGCATCCATATCCACCCGGCAATGGACACGCAACTCCCAGCCAGACCTCCCAGGAGCAAAGCTCAACCCTTGCCTTGGTGCTGCTCTCCTGGTGGATCACTGGAGATGCTCCAGGATCATTCCCAGTAATGGTCTGGATTGAGAGGGCCCCTAAAAATCCTCTAATTCCACACATTCCATGGGATCAGGTTGCTCCAAGCAACCCTGGAAGTGTCCAAGGCCAGCGTGGAGGGGGCTTGGAGCAATCTGGGATAGTGGAAGGTGTCTCTGCTCAGGGCAGGGGTGGAATAAAAGGGATTTAAGGTCCCTTCCCACCCAAACCAGTCTAGGCTTCTGTGATTCCACAAAATCAGTGGGAGTGATGTTAAAACAGAAGGAATCCCAGTGTGCTGGATCCAGCTCCTCTCCCATCCCTGGTTGCAACACCAGCTCTGCCCTTCCCAGAGAAATTCGGGCCCTGGAACAACCACCAGACAACGACCTTCCCAAAAGTTGTCTGGATTAGCTGAACTCCAATTTATTTTTCTGGCATTTCTTCTCGCCTTGGAGCAAAACACATTGGATTCTTCAAAGATATGGATGACCTTCAGAAAAGCTCCTCAGTCCTGGGTTCATTTCCAAAGCTCCTCAATCCTGGGTTTACTTCCAAATTCCAAGTGATTTCCCACCCAGAGATGCCACGAGCACACCCTCCCCTCCCAAATCCAGTTGTTCTGGAGTATTTTTTGTATAAAACACCACAACAGCTTTGCTGGATGAGAGCCAATGTTGGGAAGTGTTCCCTGCACAGAGCCGGGACCATTTCTGCCTCTCAGATCCCAGTTTGGATCCAACAGAGCTCTTGGAGTGCTGGGGTTTCCATGGAGCACCAGCTCCCAGCACCTGTGACCCCTGGAGCATCCCAAAGCTGTCCCACAGCTCCCTCTGCTCCCCTGGAATTCTGCTCGTCCTGCAACACCAAACTCAGGCAACTCGGATAAAACCACGGAGCTGCTTCTCACAAATCCATGGAAACCAGGACAAAGGGCTGGGAATGCTGCTCAGGGAGCTCCCAGGCTGTGATATCCCATCCCAGCAGCGTTTGCCTGCCGTGGGAGGCGCTGGGAATGAGGGGTGCTGGAATTGCAGCTCTCCAGCATGAACACGGAAACAACGGAACGGACACCGCGGCGCTCCAAGGGAAAACCTGCAGCTTATGGAAAACCCTTCCTGGAGGGAATTCAGCTGGGTGAGGAGGCTCCAATCAACCCTAAGAGAAGTAGGGGGACACCCAGATTTGACAGAGCAGCCGCACGAACCTCCTTGAAGTTATCAAACGCGGAGAGAATGATTTCGTGGCCCCCTCGCACGAGGCAAACGGCCGCCAGCAGCTCCAGCACCAGGGCCTTTGTCCTGCAGGGAGAACAAAAGGAGACACTCAGGGACAGCACCTGATCCCTCTGCTCCCCGCCTGAGGGAAAATGTGGGAGCTGCAGCCTCATCCCGGGTGGTTCTGACCCCCTGGGAATGAAAATCCCTGCAAGGTGCGCAGTGCTGATCCGGGGAATTGCGCCTCTCCCGGGATCGTGCAGTTCCACCCCCCCACTCCGTTTCAAAGCTTCTCAAACCATGCAGGGATTGAAATCCCGAGTTGGAAATCCAAGCAAAAAGGCACTGGCAGAGCTCTGGCAAAGGCAGGGCAGTGTCTGAGAGCTGCTGCTCGCAGGGAGTTCCCTGCACGCAGCTGGAGGAGCAGCTTCGCTCCCCACGCCGCCTTCCTCGGAGCCCAGTTTTTAATGGAAGTGCTTCTAATTCCAACCTGCAGCTTTCCTGACACAAATCTGAGTTATTCTCCGTGATAATCTCTATTTATTGCCCCCCCCACACACACACACAATTCACTGCAGGAACACAGGATGTTGGAGCATGTCCTCCTCCTTAAAAATCAGGAATCGGAGCTGATTTTCAGCAGTGAAAGAGAGAGAAAACGAGATCACTGAGGGAAAAACATGCAGCAAACTCGGTGTAACCCTCATGGAAACAATCCACAGTGCTTCCTTCCAGGATTCCTGGGAAACAAAAGACTTTCTGGGCAGCTGAGCTCTGAGCAGAGGCAAACCATGCACACACAGAAAAAATTAGTCCCATGCTCAAGCAGCGACTCAAACCAGATGTTACAGAACAAGAAATACCTTGTGGCTCTCAAAGGGTCAAGGTTATCTTTGGAAACCAGAAAAAATGGTCACTTCCCTAGGAAATTTTAAATGGAATGTTCAATTCTGCCTCCTTGAGGGTTTGGTTTGTTTTTGTTTCTGTTCTGTTTTGTTTTTTCCCTCCTGCCACAAAAACTTCCAAGGTGTTTGAGGAGCAAGGAGCTCCGGTGGGGATTTGTTCCCTCTGAGGGGCATGTGTGTGGGGAGGGGATGGAGAGCTCTGGGATGGGAGTCTCCAGTGCTGCCCACACCTCTGGGATGAGCACGGGGGAGGCCGTGCCTGTGGGATCTGTCTGGGAATAACCCAAGGAGATGGGAGTCCCTGCAGTCCTCCTCCATCCCACTGCCCACTCAGCTCCGCAGTGGGAATGGGATCAGCTCCCCCCAAACCCCGGGATGGGCTCTGCAGAATTCCCTGGAGCTGCTGCTTCCCTGTGGCACATCCCAGCCAGCCCCGAGCACCCAAACCTCAGGGATCCCAGCAGCTCCCGTGGGGCTGAGCCAAACACAGCCTGGGGTTTGAGCACTGCTAACATTAAATTTAGCCCTCAGATTATTTCAGTCCCATTTTAAAGCAGGTTTTTTTCATTTAAATAACCAACTTCTTCCAACAGTGACAATGTGGGTTCTCCCCTGACTTCCAGGCACTGGAAAATGGTAAAAATAGTAAAAAATGATTAAAAAAAAGAAAAAAACAATAAACTTCCCATTTATCCTTGGCTTGCTGACTTGGGGCTGAATAAAAGGAAGGAAGAACTGCTTCCCTCAGGACAAGATTCCTGCTCCTGTGCCCAGCCCAAGCCCAGGCTGTGCAAACACACACCCAGCGCTGGTGTTCACATCATAACCCTGCTTCCCCTCTCCTTGGAAACGTCTCTGTGTCAGGTTTGGATCTGCTGGACCTGCCAAGGTTCAGAACTCCAGGCTCTGCTGGAGGTGGGATTGCAGGGATGTGTGGGAGAGGAGGGACATGGAATCACCAGCAGTTCCACCGAGGAATTACAACATCATGGCCGTGGCTGCAACCTGACCCAGAACAGGAATGAAACCCTCTCCCAGAGAAATTCCAAGCTCAGGATCTCGGATAACATTTCATAAAGGAGATTTTCCCTCTCTTCAGGAAAAACCCACGTTAAGCTGCTCATTGCCAGTGGGGTTTCCTTGCACTCCAACAGAGCTGGAGGGCTCCAGCAGCCAAATTCCAGCTGAATCCCAGAATGGTTCGGGTGGGAAGGAGCTTCAAGATGATCCAGTGCCACCCCTGCCATGGGCAGGGACACCTCCCACTGTCCCAGGCTGCTCCAACCTGGCCTTGGGCACTGCCAGGGATCCAGGGGCAGCCACAGCTTCTCTGGGCACCCTGTGCCAGGACCTCCCCACCCACAGCGAGGAATTCCTTCCCAATATCCCACCTAAACCCACCCTCCTTCGGTCTGAAGCCATTATTGAAGCTGGAGAACCAGCAGCTCCTGAAAGCCCTGGAATTAAGACACCCCCTGCTCGTTAATCTGCACCACTCCACAGATTCCATCTGATCCCGAGGCAAAGGCTGATTTTTCCTACAAATCCCCCTCTGGAAGTGCTTTCCAAGCCCTCTTCACTCACCTGCTTGCTGAGCCCTACAAGCCAGAGGGGCCTACCTGGGGTTCTTGTTGTTCAGACTCAGTGCGATCTCGTTGACGGCGTGCGGGTGGGACATGACCATGTTGAATCCATACTGGGAAGAGAAGGGAGAATCCCACTCAGTCTGGCACCAAATCCCTGCTCCTAAATCCACCAAACCCCACCTCCCTTGCCAGATCCCGAGGCAGCTTCTCCTGATGCTTTAAGCCAAGCAAAACCTCGTGGAATCTGCCACCAGAGCATTCCACTCTCCCGCCGTGCATCGCAGCTTCCACCTCTGGGTATTCCATGATTTTACAATTCCCGGCCCCTGGCAGTGCTGGAAGTGCTGGGTTTGGCCATGTCAGACAACACAAAGGGTCCAAGAGCTGCTCCTACACCACTCCCAACCCTCTGCTCGTTCCTTCCTTCCCCAATCCCTATTTAATTGTCCATCACTTCTTGTCTAAGCTGGAATTTGCAGCTCAGCTGCCAAACCCGACCCTCCTGCAGTCCCTGCACTGCTGCCTCTGCTCTCCAAAAACCGAACGGAATTCCTTTGGAATCTGCCCCACTGGTTATTGGATTGCTGCTTGCATCCTTCCCAGAGCTCCCACAAACCCCTCCCAACTCCCAACCGCGGTGTGCACCGCAGCTTTTCCTGGGTTCAGCAGGAAATCCCAAATTCCTGACGCTCCCAGGGCATGCTGTGTGACCCCAGCATCCCACTGGAGAGAGAAAAAACTTGGGAATGGAAGATGAGCTCGGTCCAGTGGATTGATTTCCAGTTATCCCAAGTGCTTGGCCACAAGCACATCCAAGGGAAAACTTGGGATTTTCCATCTTCTGAAAAATCTCCTATTTTGGAGTGTTAGCACTAAACTCCGGACTAATTACCACCTAATTAGCTGCATGTCTAATGAACAGGAGCTGGCCCAGGCTCTTACTGCCCTTCCCATCCACCCTAAATCCCAAAATAACCGTGTCCCACTCCTTCCCATTCTATGAGAATCTCACTATTCCCATCCATTTTACCCTCAAATCTCACTATTCCCATCCATTTTACCTTCAAATTTCACTATTCCCATCCATTTTACCTCCAAAACCCCCCCCTTTTACCTTCCCTGCCCCCTTCCCAACACCCCAACAACTCCCTGCTCCCACAGGGACTTACCTGGTAGTTCATTATGGCCCGTAAGCACATGATGCACACGTGGACATCATCCTTCTTACTCACTAACCGGGAATTCTTCAGGGTCCTTCGGCTTGGCAAGGTGTTGTACCTGCAAAAAAAACCCCGTTCCTCATCAATCCCAGGATGACTTTTCAGGGAGTGGGAAGAAAGGAAGAGGAATATCCCTCCACCGGGTGAGGATGAGGGAGTTTTCCAGAGGACAGGCAGAAAATATCCGTGGAAATAAAGGAGGAAAAGGTCCTGGGGTGTTTAACTGGCAAGGATACAAATCCAGGTGTTTGGCTCCGGCAGGAGCTGCAGCTCAGCCCTTCCTGCCAGCACAGGGGACAGGGAATATTCCCAACAAAACAGGAACAGGGAATGCCACACTGGTTTGTTGGGACTTCCTGGCTCATCCCTGAAAATTCCCTCTGTTCAAATCCACATTAAAAGCAGGAACAGGGAATACCACACCAGTTTATTGAGATTCCCTGATTCGTCCCTGAAAATTCCCTCTGTTTAAATCCACACTAAAGGCAGGAACAGGGAATACCACACCAGTATACTGAGATTCCCTGGCTCATCCCTGAAAATTCCCTCTGTTCAAATCCACAAAAAAGGCAAAGACTGGGAATACCACACCAGTTTATTCAGATTCCCTGACTCGTCCCTGAAAATTCCCTCTGTTTAAATCCATGATAAAAGCAGGAACAGGGAATACCACACCAGTATACTGAGATTCCCTGGCTCATCCCTGAAAATTCCCTCTGTTCAAATCCACAAAAAAGGCAAAGACAGGGAACACCACACCGGTTTATTGAGATTCCCTGGCTCATCCCTGCAAATTCCCTGTTTAAATCCATGACAAAAGCAGGAACAGGGAATACCACACCAGATTTTGTGACTTCCTGGCTCATCCCTGCAAATTCCCTGTTTAAATGCACAAGCCAAGAGGAATGGGGGTCCCACACCAGGGCTGGTGCTCCCTGTGCCCACCCTGCCCACGGAGAGCCCACAGTTCCCAGCTTCCCACAATCCCTCCCCTGGGCTTTCCCTTCCCAGCTGTGCTGAGATGAAAGAAACCCCAAATTCAAAGCAGGATTCAGTCAGAGGAGGGTTTTTCTCCCTCCATGAATATGAATGAATCCACCAGCTCGGGGCACTGCAGGATTTCGGGAAGCGTGACCCAGTTTGGGATCAGCACGGAGGGGCTGGAGCACTGGAGCTGAATTTTGGGAGCAGCACAGGAGGAGGCTGCTGGCCCCAAGCTCTGCACCTGGATATTCGGGATGCTCCTGCTGGGAACGGGGGTGCCAGGGCTGTCCCACATCCCTCCTGCTCCCCTTGGATCAGCTCTGTGCCCACAGCGAGCTCAGGGCTCGCTCCTGTCCCAAATGTCCCTTCCCCAGCCCCAAGAGGAGCAGAGCGACCTCACACTGGGAATCTGAACTGGGAACAGACGGTTCCTACACTGGTTTAGCTCAGATTTAAATCCTGAGGGGCTGCAGAATTCTTTTCCCTACATTTTAAATCACATTAATGAGATCTTTAGCGTGCCACCATCAGAAGAAACATAATTCCCTCAGTGCCTGCTGAACCACATCCCTAAATTCCAGAACTGGAGCATCCAGCAGTTCTCTCAGCTCTAAGAAATGGGTGAAAGTCTCCTTCAATAATAAAAACGAGAGTAAATCCAGATTCTGGGATTTCCAGGTGCTTGGAGAAACAGAAATGGGGAGCAAGGATACTCCAGCATGTCCAGTACTGGGTCTGATCTGCCTGGAAGATCAGCTCGGATCCAGCCACTTGGATGGAGCCTTCCCAAGCCAAGATGATCCCTCCCAAACCTCTCCCTGCCTTGGTGGCTTTCCAGGCCAAACTGGGAGAGCTGGGAATGTTCCCCTGGAGAAGGGAAGGACACAGGGAGAGCTCAGAGCCCCTGCCAGGGCCTGAAGGGGCTCCAGGAGAGCTGGAGAGGGACTGGGGACAAGGGATGGAGGGACAGGACACAGGGAATGGCTTCCCAGTGCCAGAGGGCAGGGCTGGATGGGATATTGGGCCCACAGGGGGTCACTGGTGCCATCCCAGAGCACAGGGCACAGGGTTATGCCCAGATGATCCTGGAATATCCCCAGGGAGGGAGATTCCTCTCTGGGCTCTGTTCAGGGCTCGGGCACTGCCCAGGGAAGAAGAGGTTCTGCCTCCTGTGCAGGGGGAATTTCCTGGGATCAGTTCCTGCCCCTTCCTCTTGTCCCACTGCTCAGCACCACCCAGCTCCCTCCTCTGGGCACACTCCCAGCGCTTCCCCCCGTGCCAGGGGACAATCCAGGTGAGACTTGGACATGGAATATGCCCTGGAGAGCTCCTGTGCTGAGACAGCCCCTCCAGGCAGAGGGAATCCTACCCCATCCCCTCAGCAGACATGATTCCTTCCCACAGCCACCAGAACCAGGATCTTGGTACAGGAACTCTGGAACAACGACTCAGCCCCTGGAATTAGGGCTCAGGATGCTTCCCCCTGTGTCTGCAGCCATTCCAAGGATCCCTGACGTTTTCATTCCCTCCCCCAAAGGCGGGGCAGGCCGGTGGCAGCTCCGACACCTCCCTTCGTGAGCCAGGGGAAGGGTGGACGAGCTTCTCCTGCTTCTCCCTCATTCCTGGTTCCCAAAAACTTGGCCCAGCGGCTGGAGGACTCGTTGGGTTTGATTTCCTGTCTGCTGCAGGTCCCAGATGATGTCACCCCAGGATATTTATCCGGCTAATTCAAGGCAGATGGTTCCTCTTTCATTTCCCCGGCCCCTCCTCGCAAGGGGAACCACAAAACCTTTCCCCTGCAAAAGAGCAGGAACTCAAAAGCTGAGCCCAGGGAAGCTCCTGCACAGGGGAGAGGGTTCCTCCTGCCAGCCCGAAAGGGACATGTGGGGAGGGAGCTCATCCAGAGTTTTGGGATGAGGAGGACAAGGGGAAGAGCAGGATTTCAACAGCTCTGTAGGAAAACCAACAACCAGGAAAGCCAAGGCCAGTCCTGGGCTGGGAGACACAGTTTGAGGTTCTTCTTCTCACTCAGATCTGACAGAAAAACGTTTCTGTTCAAGAGTAATTCCATCATTTTTTATGTTTTAGGGACATGGAGGTGCTCCGAGGGCTGGAGCCCCTCTGCTATGAGGAAAGACTGGGAATGCTCACCTGGAGAAGGGAAGGATCCAGGGAGAGCTCAGAGCCCCTTGCAGGGCCTGAAGGGGCTCCAGGAGAGCTGGAGAGGGACTGGGGACAAGGGATGGAGGGACAGGACACAGGGAATGGCTTCCCAGTGCCAGAGGGCAGGGCTGGATGGGATATTGGGAAGGAATTCCTGTCTGGGACGGAGGTGAGGGACTGGGATGGAATTCCCAGAGGAGCTGTGGCTGCCCCTGGATCCCTGGCAGTGCCCAAGGCCAGGCTGGACACTGGGGCTTGGAGCAACCTGGGACAGTGGAAGGAAGGTTGGAATTAGATCCCAAACCCTTCTGGAATTCTATGAGGTGCCCAATCCCATGGTGCAGACTTCGAGTGCTCCAATTCAATACAAATTCCAGCTGATTTCTCCCATCACTTTTACCTTTGGATCTGCTAAAAACCCTCCTGCTGTGCTCTGGCTCCCAGGAGAGCAGCCCAGGGTGGGTGTCACAGAGATGAGAAGCTGAAATCCATCAGGGCTGGGCGGGTTTTGGGTTCCAGGGTGGGGTTTGGGTTCTAGGGTGGGGTTTGGGTTCCAGGGTGGGGTTTGGGTTCCAGGGTGGGTTTTGGGATCCAGCCCTCCAGTTTTGCTGGTGGTGGGTTGGGAGCTGTGGGGTTTGTCACAACTGACAGCACAAAATTCCTTCAGAAAGGAAGGGTTTGGCTCATCCCAGCAGCTCGGGGTCCCTGGGATCTCCTGGAGCTGCTCTCAGAGACGTTCTGCTAGGTCAGGAAGTGTCTGACACAAACGCTGACGTCCCTGGGCCCCCGAGCAGCGCGGGTGCCACCGGCACAGCCCAAACTCAGCTCCCAACACCGCATCCAACGCCAGCCCAACTCCTGACTGCACCCAAAGCCCATTTCTGGGTCTGCCTGCATCGTTCTTAAGAACTGTTAAGACACAAGTCTTAAGCTGCAGCAAGGAAAATACAGGTTGGATACCAGGAGAAAGTTTTTTACAGAAAGAGTGGTAAGGTACTGGAATGGTCTGCCCGGGGAGGTGGTGGAGTCACCATCCCTGCATGTGTTCAAAAAGAGATTGGATGTGGTGCTTGATGCTATGGTTTAGCTGAGGTTAGGGTATGGGTTGGGCTCGATGATCCTGAAGGTCTCTTCCAACCCAGTGATCCTGTGATTCTGTTCTCTCCTCATGGACTCTGCGCACTCTGCAGGAAGAATCGAAGTTTCTCAGCTCAACCCACAAGGAAACTCCGGGATTTCTCTTGGAAGAAAGGGAATTTCTAATGGGCTGGGAGGCTGCAAAGCCTGCGTTCACATCGGCCTGACAGCAGAGCCCGGCTCTCACTGAAGCTCCTTCTCCCAAAAAAGCAGCAACGAAACCCCCAGAGGCTCTTCCCCCTCTTTCATCCTCCTGCCCTCATTTCGGTGTCGGTTTCCCAAATCCCTGTGCCTCCTCTTAAGGAAAAAAAAGAGCCCCTCTCAGTTGCCAAGGAAACGCGGGGAGCAGCGAATTGGCAGCTCCAGCAGTGCTAAAAGGAGCTGCGGGAGGCAGCTGGAGCTGGAATTAGACAGGGATGGTCCCGGAGGATGGACAGAGCTCTGCCCAGCCCGAGCCAGCTCCTGAATTTTCCATTATCCCGCTGAGGTTTCCTCAGCCTCCTCCTTTTCCCTCCAAGAGGGGGGAAGATCTTTCAGCTCCAAGAGCAGATCTTTCAGCTTGGATGGGGCTTGGAGCAACCTGGGAGAGCGGGAGGTGTCCCTGCCCGTGGAATGGGGGGAGTTTAAACCCTTCCAACCCAAACCAGTCCGGGATTCTGGGATTCCTTTCTCCCGTTCGCACCGTTTCCACCATTCCAGGGATTTCCACACATCCCAAAAACCTCATTTTTGGGGCAGAACCTCCTGGTTTTTCCCAAAAAAACCACCCTGCACCCCCTCCTCAGCTGAGCACCTGCCTTGTTCCGAGGAGAAGATTCTCTTTCAGTTTACCAATATTTACTAATTATAAATATTACAATTTAAAAAATTACAATTATAAAAACCCCTTCCTTTCTTAAAAATCTCTCACCTCCCTTTAGCTTTCCCCTTTTTTTTTAATCTTAAAACACGCATAATCCTCACCTACTGAAAAATCTTAACACACACAACCCCCACCTCCCGAAAAACCACACTTTTAAAAATGCACCTTTAAAAAAATACAGATTTTTTTTAAATGCTTACTTTTAAAAACACACTTTTTAAAAAAACCACACTTTTTAAAAAAAAATACGCTTTTTAAAAAATACACTTTTTAAAAAATACACTTTTTAAAAAATGCACTTTTTAAAAAAATACACTTTTTTAAAAAATACACTTTTTAAAAAATACACTTTTTAAAAAACCACACTTTTTTAAAAGTACACTTTTTAAAAAATACACTTTTTAAAAAACACACTTTTAAAAAATACACGTTTTAAAAAATACACTTTTTAAA
>VZRR01001840.1:3388-13848 GCA_013398015.1 Oreocharis arfaki
TGGGGAGGGCAGAGTCACAACTGGCAGGGTAGAGAGTCACAGCTGGCAGGACAAACAGCCACAGCTGGCAGGACAAACAGCCACAGCTGGCAGGAAGGACAGAGAGTCGCAGCTGGGCACAGCACGCACACGTGAGCTTCCCGGCAGGGCTCCTCATGGACAAGGCTTGGTGTGACACCACGGGCGGTCAGCCAGGTAGGGGACGTCGCCACGCCCACCTGGGCAAGGTGTGCCAACACCCCCCCCCACCCCAGCATGAAGTGCCACCACGCGCGGCCACGATGTGCCAGCCCACGCCACCGTAATTCCCCCGGGCATGGGGTGACACCAGAACCCCCCTGCATGGAGTGCCACCGTTCTTGCTCAGCCACGCCGTGCCGCCTCATGCCGCCTCATGCCGCCTCATGCCACCCAGCCAGGCACTCCCACCCCCACAAACACTCCCGACTAGGCACTGGAAGCTGCATCCGGCTGAAACGGCTGCTCCATCCCAGGATCTCGGGGCAGGCAGTCCCAGGTGCGGCGGGCAGGCGCAGGAGCTGTTGGCACCATCTTTCCCACTGCCCAGGGATGCCCTGTCCCAGCACTGACCCCTCTCCTGCCCGCTGACGCCTTGCCACGCTGCCAAATCTGCACCTGCCTTCACCCTGCTGCCCTCCCAGCATCGTTCTCCCAAGGATCTGCAGGATCCGATCGTCCGAGCCCCCCGTTCCTCACCCGAGATCATCCGGCCGCGGCGCGAGGCCTCGGCAGCCAGGGCACACGAGATCTCAATCCTCTTCTCCTGCTCCTGCAGCTGCATCTCGGGGTCCTGGGGGGCGTCCACCTCCCCCTCGCCCAGGGGGATGACGTTCTGCAAGCTGGGAATGGCACCTGGGGTCAGCAGCCCTGCCAGGACCCCCGGGGTGGGCTGGGAAGGGGGGAGAGGGGCGGGGGGTTCCCCTTGGGATGAGTGAGGAAGGGGTGGAGGTCAGTTCCCACTGGGATGCCCAGGGAAGGGGTGGACATGGGTGGTCGGTGGTCCCAGAATGGCCAGGGGAAGGGTGCAGGTGGGTGGTCAGTTGCCCAAGGATGACCCCTGGCATGGCTGGTATGGGCACTGCAGCCTCACCTGGATTTGGCAATGAGGGTCTTGATCCTTTCCACCTTCTTCTGCTTCTCCTTCATCTCCTCGGGGCTGAGAGGCGACTCCGGCTCCAGCTCCACGTAGCGCTCAGGGATCAGGACTTTGTCCGGTGTGGAGAGCTGGGGACAGCGGGAAGGGCTGGGGAAGTGTCCAGTGCCGGACACCAGGGACCTTCCCCCTCCAGCACTGCCTGGGCACAGCTCCAGGATGCTGCCCAAGGCCGGAGCACGATGTGACCACCTCGGGGGACACTCGGGGCCATCCCATCCTCACCTCCTTGTTGATGTCCACGTCGTAGTGCTGCGGCTCCAGCTCCATCTTCCGCAGCCGCGCGATCTCCTCCTGCGGCGTCTCGTACACCTTGCCGGGCTCGTCGGAGCGCAGCGCGGCCTCCAGGTCCGAGATGTCCACCTCGTGGATGCTGCGGTGCCGCCGCACCTGCGAGGGACCGTGCCCCGCTCAGCGTCCCCACGGGGCGGAGCGTTGTCTCCCGTCCCACCCCGCGGTGTCCCCGCACTCACCACCTTGTAGGAGGCGGGGGTTTTGGGGCCGGGGGTGTCGGGCTGGGGGCCGGGGAGCTGCTGGGGCCCGGGGAGCTGCAGGCTGCGCCGCTTCTCCTTCATGGAGCCGCTCTGGTGCCGCTTCATGCGGTCGATCTGCTCCTCCCCGCTCCTCTTCCCCTTGGTCTCGGTGGCGAACACGGCGCTCTTGGGTCTCTCCTGGGGACGAGCCCAGCCCCGCCCGGTGTCACCCGCTGGTGGCTGGGCGACACCCTCCCGGTGCCACACCCCTCTGCCGCGAGCTGCTGGGGGGCCACTCGCGGGGTGCCGCTCGCGGGATGGGGGAAGGCGCTGAAATCACCCTGGGGGTCTCCAGGAGGTGGGCGGTGACACGTGGAGCCACACAGCCACACGCTCCTGTCCCCAAGATGCAGCAGAGCCCCCCTTGGCTCACCCCGACCCCCCAGCCAAGCCCCCAGCCCCTCCCACCCAAGCCCTACCCGGGAGCTGAGCCCGTTGGCCAGGCCGTTCCTCCTGGGCACCACCTCGTCCTCCGCCGGAGACTTGGTCCTGGGGGGGACGATTCCCACTGCGGGGGAGACCAAACCGCCGGAATGAACCCTCGGGCACCCCGGACAGGGTCCCAGTGCCACCCCCAGGTCCTGCTGGGTGTCCCCAGTGCCGTACCCTTGTTGAGAGCTGCTTGTTTGTCCCCGTCCTGCTCAGGCCGGCTCTGCGGGAGCCCCTCGGCTGCGGGGCCGGGGGGGCTGGGCCGGGGCGGCTCCTTCTTGCTCTGCTCGAAGCCTGGTTTGGGCTGTGAGGGGGAAAGAGGTCCCCAGTGAGCCCCGGTCCTGCCTGGGGGCCACGCTCTGCCTGGGGACACCTGCTGCTCTTGGGGTGACAGAGCAGGGACACGCTCCACGGACACACGGACAGGGGACACCCGCTGCTCTCGGGGTGACAGAGCAGAGACACGCTCCATGGACACACACCCAGGTGGGACCAGAGCACCCCGAAATTGTGGGGGCAGGGGCTGAAGGGGCTCTGCTCTTGTCCTGCTCTGTCCCATCCTGTCAGGGCTGGGCACCACCACTGTCCCCACAGTATGGGACAAAGGTTCCTGCAAGGTGACGATCCCTCCACAGCCCCAGGAGCTCGGGGACAGGGACGTCCTGTCTCTGTGCTGGGCGCTGGCAGCGCCCCGTGCCCACGGGAGGGGGTGGGGTCGCACAGGGGCAGCAGAGCCAATGAAGGGACATTTTTGGGGTCCTTCCCCTCTGGCATCGCATGGGAACAGCCCAGGAACTGCTGGGGTGACAGAGGGGTGTGACAATGGGCCCAGCAGCCCGGTGTGTCCCCTACATGCACCCTGACACCCGTGGGTCACCACACAGCCACCGCTGTGCCACCCACGGCAGCAGGAAGTGCCACCTGCGCCGGCACCGTGTCCCTTCCCGGCTCGGCACAGCCCCTGCGCTCCCCACGGTCACACCTCCCGACCCCGGCTCTGAGGACACTCGTGTCACCCGTGTCCACACCCAGCCCCACGCACAGCTGGGGTGTCACCAGGAGTTCCCAAACCCAGGTTTGCCCCGGCGCTGGGGGCTCGGAGCCGGGCAGCGCCACGTGGGGAGCGGTGACACAGAAGGACAGCGACAGAGGTGAGGGCAGAGCAAAGCAGAGAGGACAATGCCAGGGACAGCCTCCCCAGGAGGAGGGGACAGTCCCTGTCCTGAGTGGGCACACGTGTTGGTGACCTGCTGGGGATACCAGGGGTGTGGCAGGGCCGCAGCACGCGGAACTGTCCCCGCGCCAAGTGCCACCTCCACGCTGTCCCCGTGGATTTGGGGTGGGTGACTCCGTGTCCCGCCTCACCCCGTGCGATGAGGATGAGGAGGAGGAGGACGGGGTGGCAGCTGCCCCGCCGGGTTCGGTACCTGTCCCCGCTTGGCCTCTCCGCCACCTTGGTGCCAGGAAGGGGACGCGGGGTAGGGCCAGAGGCGGCTCTCGCTGGGCAGCGGAGGAACGGCCGGAGGAGACTCCAGGGGGACGTAGGACTTGGGGAGGGGAGGTCGAGGCGGGCCCGGTTCCTGGGGCGGGCGGGAGCGGGAGGCGTGAGAGCAGAGAAGGAAGAGAGAGTTAGAGAAGAGACCGAGGCACGACAGGGCGGGAGTGTCCTGGAGAAGCAGGTGGGGCAGGGAGTGACTCCGCGGTGCCCGTGTCCCTCTCGGTGCCCCACGTCCCCGCTGCTCGGCCCCAGAGCCGGGCAGGGCTCGGGGGATGCCCAGTTGAGGGGTTCCTGGCAGCCCTTGCGGACGCTGGCACGGCCTCTGTGCAGCCAGGCGGGGTTGGGGAGGCCCCAAGTTCCACCCTAAATAAATTTCCTGTGCGTGAAGGCGGCACCGGCCCTGAGTGAGGGCACTCAGAGGGGCTGTGGTGGCACCCGGAGCTGCTCCTGGAGCCCAGAGCTGGAGCTGAGACACTCCCACCCCTCTGGACCCACAGCCCTGCAAGGACCCTGGACCTCAAAGTCACCAGGGGACACCGGAGCCCATCCACGTCGCCAAAACGGTGCCCCCAGGCAGAGCCACGAGGGGAGGCAGCTCCATGCCCGGTGCCCAGCAGCCCTCAGTCCCCTGCTGGCACCTCTGGGGACAAAGAGGGGACACCCAGGGTCACTGACCTCGCCAGGGCCTGGCTTGGTGGGCGATCCCTGGGAGCCGGAGATGAGGGAGAAGGGGCTCAGGGGGCTGGTGAGGCTGGCAGAGCTCAGGGGGCTGGCAGGGCTGTTGGAGCTGTACGTCCCCGAGGGGCCCAGGGCCACTGTGGAGAGGAGCAGACATAAGACAATTGGAAAATTATTACAAGATAATAATTAGGGTCTTCATCTCCCTGAGCAGCAGCTCACAGGGGACACCCCACGCACACTTTGGGGTCAGGGCAGCCCCCCCCTCACCTCGGTGCTTGGCAGTGTCGGTGCCACGGGAGGGGTTGTTCTTCCTCAGCCCCTCCATCACGTCCTGGATGCGCCAGATCTCCTTCTGGATCTGCCGGTTGAGCACCTCGTTCTGGGTTGGGGGAAGAAAGGCAGTGCTCGGAGGGGTCCCGGGGGTGCCAGTGCCAGCCTCAATCCCTGCTGGACCCCAGGCCCAAAACCCAGCCAGACTCCAGCCCCAAACCCAGCCAGACTCCAGCCCCAAAACCCAGCCAGACCCCAGCCCCAAACAGCCACAGGAACTGGCTGGGGCTGAACCGTCACATCTGGGATTTTTATCCTGCTGGAAGCCCTGGATNAGAAGCCCTGGATCTGCTCCCCAGGAGCCCACCCGGGCTGGGGGCAGCTGGGGGGACTCTGTGTTGCCCCCCTCGATGGCATCCAAGTGCCCATGGTGGCCAAAGCTGGACACGAGTGCTGGGCATGGAGAACCCACTGGTGGGGGGCAGAGGGGGATTCCACCTCCATGGGGGACCCTGGGGATGGCAGGGGACACCCTCACCTGGATGTCCAGGGTCAGGGGTGGCAGGGGGACACCCTCACCTGGATGTCCAGGGTAAGGGATGGCAGGGGACACCCTCACCTGGATGTCCAGGGTAAGGGATGGCAGGGGACACCCTCACCTGGATGTCCAGGTTCAGGGGTGGCAGGGGACACCCTCACCTGGATGTCCAGGGTGAGGGGTGACAGGGGACACCCTCACCTGGATGTCCAGGTTCAGGGGTGGCAGGGGACACCCTCACCTGGATGTCCAGGTTCAGCTGCTCCCAGAGGTCATCGTGCAGGGTGGACACCTCGCTCTCCAGGCTCTCGTACTCGGCCGTGCTGTTTGCCAGGGCCTGAGGGGACAGTGGGGGGGTCTTTGGCACCCAGCGCAGCCCCCCGAGCTGGGGAGGGGGTGGCAGCAGTGGGGACAAGCTCTGAGGCACCCAAGGCACAGCAGAGACAGAACCAGGAGCTAAGGTGGCACCTGGAGGGTGCCCAACTTGCTCTGTCCCCAGTGAGGGGTTTGGCTCCTGTGGTTCCCCAGCCAGCTGAAGGGAATTCCCTTTCCCTGCTTGTTTTCCAGCCGGGAAGGGACAAAATGGCCCCAAATCTTCCCCCCCTTTACCGTGCTGGCCTGGGACAGCTCCACCCGGATGTTGATGAGCTGGTTCTGGAGCGATTCCTTCTTGTGCAGCAGCTTCTCCGGGTAGGCAGGCTGGCTGCCGAACATCTCCAGCTCCTGGTGCGTCCCCATCAGGGCGCTCTCCAGGCTCTCCTGCGGGAACACACGGAGCCGCCAGGTCCTGGCTGCTCAATAACACACAGGGAATGCCACGGCCTCTCCCCCCAGCTCAGAAATGTCCCCAAATGCCCCCACGCCCCTGCAAGTGTCCAAAGCCACGTCAGAGAAGCCGGGACAGTGGCCCAGGCGTGGTTTGAGACGTTTTTAATGTCCCTTCAACCCAAACCTTCCCGCTGTGGCGCGTCACTCCCTCAGCACGCGGGTGCCACCGCCGGGTGCCCGCGTGGCCACCTGAGGTGCCACCACGTACCTTCTCTGCCCGGAGCTGCTGCACCAGCCTCTCCTGCTCCCGCAGCACCTTGTTCTGCTCACAGAGCTTCCCCAGCAGCTTCTGCGCCAGCGGGGAGACAGAAAAGGGGGAGAGGATGAGGAAGATGAGAATCCCACCGGGAGAGACGGGATGCAGCCAGGACACAGGGTGGGATTGATGGGGTTTGTGACCCCGGGGAGGGTTTCCAACCTCCCGCTGTCACCGCGGGCACTTCAGGGTGACACGGGGCCAGCTGGGAGGTGGGGCAAGAGCTGAGCTCAGGGTGAGATGAGGAGCTCGTCTCTCTCCCTGAGGAGCTCCGAGCGGCCGGGAGCAGCGGGCACGGCTCTGCCTCTGGGGACAGGGGGCACCGAGAGGGGACGGGATTTGCTCTTACATCGGTGTCCTGCTCGCTGATCTTGTAGGGCTGCAGGCTGTCCCTGTAGGCCTCCGGGAAGGGCGTCACCTGCAAGCAGAGCGAGGGGTGAGCCCGGCCCCCCACGGGACGCCCAGGGAAGGGGAGGCAGCTCCCAGCCCCTCTCTCCCATCCCTGCGAGCCGGGAGAAGGAGGTCGGAGCCGAGCCCCGCAGGCGGTGGGTGCTCCCCGCCAGCCGGGAGTCACCGGGATGAAGTCACAAGCTGTCCCTGCCCCGGGATGAGGTCCCAAGCTCTCCCTGCACCGGGATGAGGTCACAAGCTCTCCCTGCACCGGGATGAAGTCACAAGCTCTCCCTGCACCGGGATGAAGCCACAAGCTCTCCCTGCCCGTTCCCAACAGGAACGATCGGGAGACGAGAGCTTAAGGAGATGCCTCGTGAATCATTAACCGCCACCATTCCAGAGGCAGGGAAAACAAAGGCAGCGCGATGGAGCTGTAATTCCACCTCGGCGGGAGTGGGAGCACCCATAAATCAGCAGCTGCTGCGGCAGGGCCTGTTTACCCCCCGCCCCGGCTTCTCCGTGAGTCATTTTCCTTTCCTGGAAATCTCAATTACTGATGGGTCTCTGAGCAACTAAAAGCCTCCGAGAGCCGGAGATGAAAGGCACGAGATAGGAAGGAGGGGATCGTTATTGCTAGAAAGCAGAGAGGGAGCTTTAGGGCCGTTTAAAACTCTGAGATGATGCAAATGGATCCGGATCTGGGAAACGCCCGCGGCGCTGGAGGCAGAGCCGGGTGGGTCGGGATGCTGGAGCACCCCGGGGAGCTCCTGTTTCACCCTCCAGCACATCCCTGCTGCCATCAGATGGGAGCAGGAACCGTTTTTTGTCGGAAAATCCCGTCCAGGAGGTGCCCAGGGCAGCACAACCCGGGGTGGGTGGCACCGGGGGGACTCAAGCGATGTGACATCGCAGGGACATCCCAGAGCTGGGAACTTTTCCAGGCGGAAAAGCCCGTTCCCTCTCCCTGTCGCAGGAATTATCCCGGCGGTTTAGGAGCTGCACTCCCGTCACCCCACGCCTCCTCCTCGCGAAACGAGGACGAGCCGAGCCCCGCGTACGAGGGGGCGGCTCCGTCCCCACCTCGCGCTGCCGGCGCGAGGGTTTGCCGGCCGGGAATGGCTCATGGATGGATTAGCAAAGCCTGGGATGGAGCAGCGCGTCCCCCGAGAGAGCGGGATGTGCCGGATGCCGCTGCGCGAGTGGCGATGGCGGGAGGTGACCCCGGGTGGCGCGGGGGTGGCCGGCACGGCCGCCAGGCACGAGCCATGCGGGGCCTGGTGGCCGGAGCCTTACTTGCATGTAGAGCTGGGCCCTAGGGGAGGAGGTCTCCACCATCCTGTTCACCATAGTGATGAGGGTCTCGCTCTCGCTCATCTGCGGCACACAGGGAAGGAAAGGGCAGAGGTCAGCGGGGGACGCGCGCCTGCGCCGGCGGTGACCGCTCCAGGAGGCCTCAGGATGCAAAATGTCACCTCCTGAGGTGGCCCAGGGGCTCCAGCCGTGGCCCCGCGCTGCTGTTGCTGCGTTTAGTGCGCTCAGGGAGCTTTTTTTGGGGGGAAAACACGGATAAAACGGAGCCAGCTCGGAGCAGACGGCACAGACAGACACGAGCTCGGACAGGGACGGCAGCAGCGTGGCCTGGCACACAGACGGACACACGGACGGGCCCTGGCGCTGCCCCACGGCTCCGTGCCCAGCCGGGGCTGGCGTGGCCCTGCAGATGAGCACCAGGCACTGGGGAGGTGGCTGAAAGCCAGGGCTGGGGACAGCAGTGTCCCCTTTTCCAGGTGGCACCGGGAGTGTCCCCTCCCTGCTGCCAGCCACGGTTCAGGCAGCTCTGTGCCCATCCCACGGGGACAGGACAGTCCCCAACCAGCGGCGCACACCCGGTGGCGGCCGTGGCTCCCTCGGTGCCAGGTGACAAAGCCACCCAAAGCCACCAGCACCGGAGCTCCACCGCTCCCTCTGCTCTTCCCGGAGCCCCCAGCCCCGAGCAGGACATTCCAGGGAAGCCCTCGGCACCCGGAACCCCCGAAATCCAAAGGGTGGCAACGCTCTGTCACCAAACCAGGCCCCAAACCCCGCCGGGGCGGCAGCCGGGGAGCCGCGGGCGAGGAAGGAGAGAGAGAAATCAGAGCAGGAGGATGTTTGAGAAGAGGGCCCTGACGGCGTCACTCCGAATTAGCCTCTCCAGAGGCCGGCGGGAGAGGAGGAGGAGGAGATGCCGAACCTTTTTAGGGAGCGTTTTAAAGAGCCGGGGAGAAGCTGCGGCGCTGCCGGCGGCTGCGAGACAGCGCGGGGAGCTTTTATTGCGGCGAGGGCTCCTGCCCGGCACTGGCCCCGCTCCAAGGCGGACACAGATCCCGGCCACGGGAGATTTGCAGCCTAATGGGATCGTTTCGGGAGCTGCTCCCTCTGTGCCTGCCTGGGTTGGGCTGCTGGCAGCTCCTGTGCCCGGCTGTGGCTTCAGCCGCTGCCTGGACACGTCCCTGGGGGGGTCTCCTGGCTGGATCCCACTCCCCACGCTCCTGGGATGAAGTCAGTGACGTTTTCCTCTGAAAACCTCTGGCAGACTCAGGGTTTTCCTCCAAAAATCTCTGGCAAAATCAAGGTTTTCCTCCAAGGTTTTCCTCCAAAAACCCCTGGCAAACTCAGAGTTTTCCTCCAAAACCCATGTCAAAACCAAGATGTTCCTCCAAAAACCCCTCCAAAATCAGGGTTTTCCTCCAAAAACCCATCCAGAACCACCTGAGCGCTGCTGGCTTTTGGGCACTTGGCGCCCGCCTGCACCAAACCTTTCACCCTGGAGGTGCCACCACGTCACCAGGACCACGGTCCCCGAGGGTCACCTGGCCACCCCCAGCGCGGGGGACACCCTGGGGCCCCTCCAGCAGCAAAGCTGCCGGGTTTGGGGACAGCACGGCCACGCTGGCACCCTGCAGGTGTCCAGCACCAACCCGGGGTCGCTCCAGAGCCGCCGCACCCCCTGAGCTCCAGGAGAACTCCCAAAACGTAGGAATCCGCCCCAGTTCCCCCCAAATTCCCACCCCCCAAAACTCCACCACACCACACAGAGGCTCTGCCGGGGAGGGGGCGGGGGGACACTTTTCTGCTGAGCGAGCGATGAGCGGCCCCTACGGAGGATGCGGAGGATGGAGAGAAGCGAAACCAAAAAAAGAGACAACTCGTGCTGCCGGAATGCCGCTGGAATGCCGCTGGAATGGCGGGAGGGGTGAGCATGGATGGCAGGGGACGGAGACGTGGGGCACACGGGCACAAGAAGCAGCCGGTGAGGTGAGGCTGGCAGCCAGCTGCGCCTACCTGCTGGTCCAAATACTCTAGGTTTCTTTGCAACTGGAGGTCTAAAAGTTCATCCTTACCAGGAGCCAGCAGGCAAGAAACGAGCAGCGAAACACAATAAAAGAAGAAGCAAAGCGGTTAGCGGGGGAGCCTATGGAATGGCCCCTGGATCGGGAATGCTGCCGGGAATGCTGCTGGGAATGCTCCCCCGTGGACCCTGCGCCGCTCCCTCTGGGGGGACCCCGCCTGTGGCGGCGGGGATGGATGGGCGGCATGGGTGGGGTGTGGTGAAATTCAGGCTTCTCCCTCCTCTGGCGGTCCTGGCGCGGGGTTTCGGGATCTGAGGGGACCTCCCGGTGTCACCCCCCAGGTCCGGGAGGGGACACGAGGCAGGAGAAGGCAGCAGATGTGGCCAGATGTGAGGAAGCAGAGCGGGAGAGGGGGGTGAGCTTTGGGGGTCTGAGGGTGTCCCGTTGTACAGAGGGGGCCTTTCCACATGGATTTCCCTCGGGAATGGCCGGGAGGGACCGGACACACCAATAAAAGGCCCAGCTCTGCCC
>VZRR01001843.1:0-139397 GCA_013398015.1 Oreocharis arfaki
GGGCGGCCGCCGCCATCGCCATCGGCACTGTCACCATGCTGAGCCGCAGCTCCTTCACCAGCCTGGTGGTGGGCGTGTTCGCCGTGTACGTGGCGCACACATGCTGGGTCATGTACGGCATCGTCTACACGCGGCCCTGCCCGGCGGCGGCGGACGGCGCGGCCGGGGGATGCGTTTGGCCCTACTTGGCGCGGAGGCCCAAGCTGCAGGTGAGCGGGGCGGGGACGGCCCTCGGCCCCTCGGCGCACCCCCCAAGTCGCGGCCTTCTCGGCGCCACCCCCGTCACTGCCCCCTGTCCCTGTCCGTGCCCTCTGCCCCCGCTTCTGCCTCCTGTCCCTGCTCCCGCCCGGGCGAGCCGCTCCCTCGCCCTCTCGTAGTGCTGGGCCTTGTGGAGAGCGCCCTTGGCTGGTGCACGGGTAGGACTTGGGTTCGGGTGTTTTTATTGATTTCGTATTTCTGCTGTCGTACACATACTGGTTAGAGCAGCCTTGCGGAAGGAGTGCTGGGCCTGTTTAGTCTAGAGAAGACTGAGGAGGGATCTCATTAATTCATGTAAATATTTCAAGGATGCCAAGGGGATGGTGCCAGACTCTTTTCAGTGGTGCCCCGCGACAGGGTGAGGAGTAATAGCCGTGAACTAAAACACAAGAAGTTCTACTTCAGTGTGAGGAAGAACTTCGTTATGTTGAGGGTGGAAGAGCACTGGAACAGGCTGTCCAGTGCAGTGTTCCTGTCTGGAGACATTCCGAACACACCTAAATGTGTTCCTGTGTTACCTGCTCTAGGTGACACTGCCTTGGCAGGGAGGCTGGACAGGGTGATCTCCAGAGATCCTTTTCAGCCCTGACAATTCTCTGGTCTTGTGAAATGGCTCCACTTCCTTCAGCTTCCAGAACAGGTCATCCCATTAAAATGTATTTAGTGGCTGTGTTTCTGCCCCCTAAAGGAGCTGAAAGACTTTTTTTGAGTACACTATTTTCTTTTGCTGTGTATATAACCTTCCTGCAACTGGGGGAATTGGTGAAGCTGAAGGGCAGACCTGTATTTTGAACATGGTGATGCATTAATTTTTTTCCATACTCTGATTTCTCTGTGCTGTGTTTTGATTTCAGTTAAGCGTGTATACTACCACGCGGTCAAGCATTGGTGCTGAGAGTAATATAGATCTCGTTTTGAATGTGGAGGATTTTGATATTGAGTCCAGATTTGAAAGGTAAGGATCTGAACCAGTGGTATCCAAGGTATCAGAGTTCTTTGTTTAATTCTGAAGTGTGCATCTTAACTCGCAGTTACGTGGACAGAAGTGTGCATGAAGCAAGGTAGATTTCACTATTGGTTAGCTTGGATCAGCGTGGTGTTTTCAGCCATATAGGCAAACGTTTTGCAGATGTGTGCCTTGCTTATAATAGTAAAAATTACCTTTAATTGAGAAAATCTAAAGACAAATGTGCCTGGAAGTGCTTGAGACTTGCCTCTAATCACATAGGTAGGACACTGGCTACACATGCTGTGTTTTATTCTTAATTGCTCTGGCTTCAGACCTGGAACAGGACTTGGATATCAAACCATGTTCTCCTTTCCTGTGTTTTAGCAACATGCTCTTCCATAACTGTTTCTCTATTAGTAATCACACAAGAAAGCCTTCTGTGTTTAGAAGATTTGGGCATCTTCTAAACAGATAGAGGTGCCAAGATTGTGCCCTTAGAGAAATTTTTTAGTGTAACAGTGCACTCTACATAGGCACTTTGTACAATTAAAATGACTGGAATTACTTGTTTTGTTCTTTCTATTTGCTGCCTCACTTTTTGTTTGGTTTTTTTTTAAATAATTGCCTCACTCTTGACTCTTACTGTAGTCTCCCAGGTGCTTTCACTGTGTGCATTTTCTATGATAAAATAACTTGTTGGTTGCAGTTTAGGTCATATTAAACTTAATCTCTGACAGACTTTATAAGAATTGTTTTACTGACAGGGTCTGCTAAGCCATTGAAAGTATTCAGAGCAGAATAAGCTGAGCAAGACTACAGGAATAGCGGAGGCATTATGCAAGGGTGCAAGCAGGATGATTTCTTGGCTAGTGCAAAGGGAGTGACTTCATGATTTGGGGCTCCAGTTTAGAGTTGTGTGCTTGGCATGCCATAGCTGAGAAGATATTTTATTAATGCAAAGTGCATGGCAGAACTTTGTGATTTTTTTTTTTAAATTTTGTATCATGTAAACAGTCTGTGATACATAATCAGCACATAGAAAGCTGTTTTTTACAAGTGCTGTCATAATTTTGGCCCTGTGACCTATCAGTAGAGGAGAGCAACAAAAGAATTGATGATGCAGTCTTGTATTATCTAGGGCAATAAAGTTTGAATTGGACGAAGGTTAAACTATCTTAGGATAGTAGAAAAACTTTGGAAATGCGTGTATTGTGATATGTACTGGAGTATAAAAAATGACCCCTCCAGCCATGGAACATGTTAGCCAGAAGTAATTGTTGTGTTCCAGGCAACCCAGATGTTTAGTAATAGCTAAATATTTCAGCATGTGCTGTGTCATCTCACAATGTATTTATTTTTTGTTTTAGGACAGTGAATGTCTCTGTACCAAAGAAAACCCGAAATAATGGCACATTATATGCATTTGTATTTCTTCATCATGCTGGCATGTTGCCGTGGCATGATGGTAAGCAGGTGCATATAGTAAGCCCTCTGACCACGTACATGGTCCCCAAACCAGAAGAGATTAATTTGCTCACTGGTGAATCCGACACACAGGTAGGTGTGTGTTCCGTCTATAGAATAGCATCTGCAAAATAAGTAATTTCTTTTATAGACACTTCTAGTGTTAGCACTGCTGTGTGCTTGCATCTTTAAACTAATGATGATACAATGGAAAAAAAAAATCAAAATCCTCTTCTTGATTATCATGCTAATAGCAGACTATTCAGCAGAGCAGAGGCAGAGCTCTTTAAAACACTGGCTAGTTATTAAAATACTTCCTTAGTTAACAATAATTGCTTCAAGGATTCATTGCTTTTGGTAGAAATACTGTATTGCTCTGTAACAGCATGGTGCTGCTTTCTATAGTGAATTGAATTCATGTGAAATAATATGCTTTGCTGATGTAAAATAGCAGAATAAGCTATGAAGACAAACAGATAATGTTTGGTGGATCATTCACATCATTTGGGCGGTTTTGAAGTAACATGTGATTACTGTACAGTCCTGCTTTCAAAGTGGTTTTTTCTTATTAGTATCAACATTCCTAAGGTATGAAGATTAATTAGGTGAATATTCCTTCTTGATGAAGAAGGCTGTGAATGGACACTGAAATTTTTCAGTGTCAGATTGTGGTGGGCCTTTATAATCCATTGTTTTGTATTTGAGCAAAATACTTTGATCTGGTCAAAATTAAGATAAAGTTTTTCTTAGTGGGTTTCTGATTTTTAATATAGTTAATGACTCCCTGGATTCTGTGAGTTAGATTTTTACCCTATTCAAAAATTTGTGTTGGTTAGCAGTATGTATTTTTATTCTTTTTTTAAAGCAAATCGAAGCAGAAAAACAGACCAATGCCCTGGACGAACCTGTCTCTCACTGGAGGTCAAGGCTAACCTTGAACGTCATGGTGGAAGATTTTGTGTTTGATGGATCATCCCTCCCTGCTGATGTTCACCGTTACATGAAAATGTAAGTTGATGACTTAATTTCATCGGATATGTTATTATAAACTTACAGCACATGTCTTCAAAAATCCTCCCTGACCTTCTTTTGTATTTTATGTTTAAATGGGCACCTAGAGACAAGAACAGATGCTCTCAATGCTTGCATTTTGGTAGTGACAAATTGCTGCTAAGATATTATATACTAGAAAACCTGGTCGGAGATACCTGGTCCCTGGGCAGCTCAGAGTTTAGAATACTTTTTCTGTGTGGAGTTATCATAGTATGGCAAAGCAGGACTGCAAAGATACAGGTAAAATGCTACAGCAGACTTCAAACCCATTTGTTCTCCAATTGTCCTTCTGGCCTTCAGAGCAATTGCCGTCCCTCGACCCTTTCCAATTATCCTTCATCTGCAAGTTATCTGTACAAACTAGAAGTGCTGAAGAGGCACAGCTGATCTCCTCTGATAACTTTTTTTCCTCCCTTTACGATTGGCTTTATTTTGACAGTGTGTGCTCCTACATGGTGTCATTTTCCTCAAGAAAACGTTAACCAGCAGGGATAGGTTTTTAGGCCAGTACGTGCAGGCAGTAGCTTCTGCTCGCAGCTGGCTTCAATCGCTTCCAGTATCAAACATGTAAGTAGTGCTGTATAGGCTTGTGCTGCTCTATGTTACATAGGGTACTTTCTCTACAAGTACCCCCTTAAATCCAGAAGCAGTTGGTTAGCCAGCACACCCCGGGGTTCTGGGATAGCTTCCCAGCCAGAATAGATAAACTTAGTAACTCATAAGATAGACCCATAACAAGAAGGGGTTGTTGGACTGGGGTTGATGAACAAGGCTGTCTTTTCCGGTGGACTTGCATCGGTGCTGCATTGTACAGGAAAATAGTTTGGATATGCAATAACCTGCTGCAATTTCACTAACAGTAACTTTAATCCTAGTGATTACATAGAAATCTAAATCAGTTAAATAACCAAGTACTATTTCTGAGCCTCAGTTTAGTACTTTTCTGTGTTACTATTGCACATTATGTGTTTGGTATGCAGTCTTTCTTAGCATCCATAGAGACTTCTTTCTTTTGTCAACAGCTAAAATTCAACTTTCAGCCTTTAAAAATCTCCATTATGCTACTTTAGATTTCTACCAAGAACATCACAGTGTAGATGACTGCCTTTCCAGTGAAGACTTTAAGAATTTGTCTCTGTTAGGGCATTGGACTAAATACTTTTCTAAGATCCTGACAAAGCAATTGCATGTAGATCAAAATTTGGTGATAACTTTACAGTAATCAATTTGATAGAGGGCTTGAAGGCTAGGAAATTTTAATTGGATTCATGCAGGTTGCTGAGGTGGTAGAGCAATCCAAATGAGAGCTTCTGTAGATGACAGAGAGGTTTTCTGCTCCTTGTACACTCCCTGCAGTAATATCTGCCCTTCCCGTTTGTGCATCAGCCATCACATTCATGGTCCCATGTAGGCTAGAGCATGTGATTGACATCTTGCTGGGCATGGAGGAGTTTGGGAGATGGTGGAGAGGTGTCATGGTTGCAGTAAGAGGGGGATATTTGAGACAAAGGATACAAATATATGGCAGTAAACTTCAGCATGTTTCTCTTCCACAGAGTTAAATTTCGCTTGGTCATGCAAAAGCTTCAGCATCATCACAGCCAATTTCATTTGTATTTTTATTTGCTTGTTCTGTCTTTCTACAGAAGAGTAAAAACACAAAATATTTCGATACAGATATCTTTCAATGAAAGATTGATGCTAGGCTAGTGGCTAATTTCTTGCTGTTTGTTAAAAGAAAATGTGCCTGAAAAGATGGTGGGAAATTTCTACATGGGTAGATCTGAAAGTGATGAATGAGTGCTAATTTGAATAAAAGTAGTTTTCTTTTTAGATCACTGCAATCATAAAATCCATGTTTAAACATCCTAGGGTTCAGTTGGGGAAGACAGTGCATTACCTTCCAATATTATTTATTGATCAGCTAAGCAACAGAGTGAAAGATTTGATGGTGAGTAATAGTATACCTTTAATTACATTTAAAAGTTTTAACAGTTATCTTCAATGTTGTTTTAATTAAGATTTTCTCGTAGGTTGTTTGCTGTAATGAGAAAGTTTAAACGCACAAAAGGACTCAATGACTATTTAACTTAATGTGATCAACTGTGGTAACTGCAGAAGCTGGATCTGGGTTTTGAGACTTCTCTCTGGCAGAAGTATCTGTCGAGCACTGTCTTCTATTCCACCAAAGATGTTTGGATTCCATTGCTTCTGCCTTTTGGGTGGATATGGAGGACATCACTGTAGCAGCAGCAGTGGCAGGAGCAGTCTCCTCAATAGTTTGACTCCGTTAGATGAGGAAGTTGTGTTACCATCCCAGAGTAGCTTCTCATACCTCCTAGGGAAATAAGCATATTGACATATCCACAGCTGATAGTGGAGCTACTCTTGAGATAAGTCAGTAGCTATTCTCTTCCCTCCTCAAAATTCACTTGTAGTTAAATCGTTACATTTGTTGGTGCTGCTCGCTATCATGTTAGAGTAACCTGAGCACCTGAAAGCTTGGTGTTTCAGTATGTCCAGTGATTTTGTGCTCTCGAATAAATCTGGACTTTGAAACTTCAGTAATGGAATTACAGAAGGGTGAAGTTGGATGAGATTTTTGGAGATTGCTGGTCCAATGTTCCTTCTCAGAGTAGGATCACATAGGGTGAGTTGTTCGCAACCTTTTCCAGTTGAGTTTTGGTTATATCTAAGGATGGAGATGCCGCAGCCTCTATGGGCAACCTGCTTTAGTGTTCAGTCACTCCAGCAGTTAAAAAAAAAAAGTGTTTATAAATTAAAGTAGAATTTTCTGTATTCAGTTTTTGCCCAATTCTTCTCTTGTAGGAAATCATGCATTTCCTTTGCTACAGGTTACCCATGGCAGTCCCCTGTATCTAAATCATATTGATTTTAGCAGCTCTTAGTTAAGCCTTGCAGTTCTTTTCAGTTGCATTGACTGGAGTTTGGTAATTGGAGTTACTGAGAGCAACAGTCTTGGGGAATGTCTCAAAACTGTTAAATGAGCATGTCTGGATTCTCCGTCTTCTAGATGCAGGCCTTGGTAGATGTAAACTTCCCATAAACCTTCTAAATTGTCTTTCCAATTCATTACTTTGGCTCAGACAAAGAATTTTGTTACTTAGTGCTGGGGAGAATCTTTACAAACTTGTGTCCCTTCCACCCCAAATTTGTACAGCAAAATAAGCTTGTGAGCATTTGTTACGAGTCTTGATAGCAGATAGGTTTGTTCAGTGTTTCTTTAGATATACATTTGTAATGTCTCTATTAGTGGTCATTTTCCTTTGTTTTAAATTTTATCACAGCTCATGCAGTCCAGTCCAGTACATTCATGTGAACTTCTAACTGGTCAAGTCATGTACCCTGTTTACAAATAAATTCAGCATTCTCATGTTACTAATGACATTCCTGCAGCTGTCATGCATGTCACAGTTAATGCTGTTGTAACTCACTGCCACAGAAAGTCATTAAAGATCCTGGGAAGTGCTGCAAAGGCTATTCAGCTAAGAGCAGCAAACTTCCCCTTCAGCAGTGGTTTATGTGATGTCTCAGTAGTGACTGGTCAAACAGCTCTCAAGCCCTGCAGCAAGAGTGGTCCTTTAGTAAACATTCTGTGAGAGAGTGAGGGGTAAGTGAAGAGCAGGAAAGAATAAGGAAAGAGGATGGTACAGCTTTGGTGGAGCCAGGCTAATGTTTGACTGTAAATAGGGGCACAGACAGTGTCTGTTTTCTATGCCTGACCTAAAATCATGGAGCTGAAGATGTGTTTTTCATGCTTGTGCTGGGCTGTACAGATTGTCAGCTGATTCATTTTGATCAAGATGTAGGTCTTCTGCAGTCAGTACTGCAGTGTAGAGATTCT
Organism: Oreocharis arfaki; assembly: GCA_013398015.1. Lineage (NCBI taxonomy): Eukaryota > Metazoa > Chordata > Aves > Passeriformes > Paramythiidae > Oreocharis > Oreocharis arfaki. The sequence goes on from VZRR01001843.1 coordinate 7,590, forward strand.
GTCCCTCGTGTTCTCGAGTGTGCTTGCCAATGCTGAGGTTTTGGGGATTGCACAGAATTTAATAAAGAGATAATTTTGAAATGTGTACCACTGAACTTACTTGTGGTGTTTGCACACTGTTTTGTAGCACTGATTAAGTAGAGTGCTAGAAGTAACGTGTGATGCTCTGATGCCATACTGCAGGAGTAGGTTGTATTGCAGGGATTTGGTCATTCCTAGCTTTCAAAGGCTTAGCAACCATCACACATCGAGGTTGTAAAACACCACTTGTGAGCTTTTAGCTGTTTGTTGAGATTCTTTTAATCTTATCTTTATTTTAGAATTCCCATCTCTGTCTTCTATTGCAATCCGATTTTCTCCCTACACTACCCCTAACTCCTCCATAGCAGTTCTTTGTCTGTGGAGAGTGTACTTGTCACATACTGCTTACCAAGGCATTTGCAAAATTTTTGTTGCTTGTTCATCCTCCACAGATAAAATTTCTTTTCCCTTTCTCCCGTAAATGTTAATGCTGTCTTTGATAGACTGAGAAATTGAAATGAGACTAATTGAATTATAGCAATCCTTTGAAAAGGAGAAGCAGTCTGAAAGATGTTTATATATTGTTTGGTAAACAGCTGTAGAATCTTCCCAGCATTCTCTACAGTTAGCTCTAACCATGCTTGGTTTTTTGCTCCGTTCAGTCCAGAGATCCCTGACACTGTTCTAGTTTCTCAAGCTTTTCTCTGCTGTATTCATAAAATTTTCTCAACTTCCCTTCTTCTCCCTCATGTGCCTGCATGTTCTGTCACTGTCGGGAAAGCTTACAGGGTCTTGGGGGTGTGGTGAAATTAGGATTTGTGTGTACTCCCTGGAGGAAAGAGTGAATGGGAGAATGAATGTAGCCCTCAGTTCACATCTGACTGATAGGTGGGGAGCCTAAAACCATGTTCTGTGTCACAAGAATCAGGGGAAGTCCATTCGCCTCAGTTAGGTGTCAGCTAACTAATTAGCTAATGTAGAAAGAGATGCAGTGTAGAGTAGCAGGTCTGAGATGGGAATTACGATTGGGAGTAATTAGGAGCCTGGAGCAGTAGATCTTGAACTCTTGCAGAGAGTGTCTGTCCATCTGCAGTCCTGAGCTGTCCTTGCAAATATAAAACATACTGCCTGAACATGTACTGAGGTAGCTGCTGAGTATTCTAGCATCTGAGAGGACAAGGGTTTTTTCTTTTTTTTTTTTTCTTTAAACCTGTTTGAGAAGTGGATATGGACAGCTGTCATGCAGAAATGGCTGAGGCAATTTAAGACTTTTTTTTTCCGGCTTAAGTAACACATAGATGATACAGTAGGATTAGCTGAAATTTATTCTTTGGGGGGCAGAAAGAAAGTTTTTGCGATACCCCAGATCCCAAGGTTAACTTAGTTAGCTTTAGCTGTGGTGTTTTCACTAGTCTGAGCTAGTGGTATTGTCTTGCTTCCCTGCTTCCCTTGCTTTCCCTATCCTTTCAATTTCTCTCGAAATCAGCCTTAATGTAGTAAATTTCTGACTGTGACATTTGGGATACAATTTGTTTTTTGGTTGGGTTTTTATAATAGTCTAGTTTAGGAAATCTTAGCATATACATTCAGAGAAGAACTGTCAAAAGAATTATCTTAAGCACACTTTTCCCACTTTATGCTGCCATCTCAGAGGCATTTATGTACAGGAACAGTGAGGTTGCTATAGGAACTTGAACAGAACAAACTGCTAATGTAACATTTCTTGGAAAAAACTCGAAGACTTCAAGCATGATATAGAAGTCTAAGATCTTATTCTTTTTAAAAAACAGACTGGGTTCTTAAAATTGTGTGATTAGATTATAGTGTGATACAATCACTTTATTTAAAAAAATGAATGGAAGTAATTGTTGTCATTTTTCTGCTATTAAAATGAAACTGTCTTTTTGAAATGCAGGTTATAAATCGTTCAACAACAGAGCTACCTCTTACAGTGTCATATGACAAAATATCTCTTGGGAAACTCCGATTTTGGATCCACATGCAGGATGCTGTGTACTCCCTCCAGCAATTTGGTATGCTTACCTTTAATTACTGTAGGCCAAGAAACCACCACTAACCCCTCAGTTTGTTTCTTTTATGTACATAGATGACACTTTTTTTTCTGGATAGCTGTGAAGAGGTTTAATGCTACAAATATTGTGTTGTTTCACCTTAAGTTAAAGATAAAAGTATATGTTGACATGTGGTAGGGAACAAGAATACAGAGGTGAATTAATAATTTTTACAATTAATTTTATTTGAATAGTACTCCGTAAAAGCATAAGAGGACATAATCAAGAAGAGCATTTTCACCATGGGTTTCCCCTATCATCCATGGAACAGAAAAGTTGGATCAGTGGTGCATAGTCTTTGATATAAGGTATATACAGCTGCTCACTGGAGCCCTATGTCTGCAGTGAAATACAGGCAGGCCATCCTAAGTAAAATCCAACTGCTTCTCCTTAGCTCAGGCTAATACATATTAAAGCTACAAGTATGTCTGCTAAACATAACTGTCTTGAAAGAATCAAGTAATTGCTTGCTCAGAGGTTGTGTAGGGCATTTGTCCACCATCACTTCTCCATAATTTTTTGTAAACATCCTCAGAATTAAAGTTTTCATGTTCCATGCCTCAGTTGTCTTGTGAAAGATACAGATATCAAGACCTCTCATCTCAGGAGTACCTCCTCTGCCTGGAAAAAAAGCCTGTCTAAGATGCTGCTTGTTTCCCATAAGTAGATAGTGAAATAAAAGGTTTGAAATTTTCCTATTGTGATAATTTCTGGAACAGTCACCTTAGATTAGTAGCAAAACTCCAAAATCACTTGAAAATGGCCATGTTCTTGCTGTGATGGCAAAGTAAGCTGGTGCTGAATTCAAGCAGCATTGCCATAAACGCAGCATTGTGTATTTTCTGAGAACTGTAGTCTTCAATCATAGTGTCGCATCTATGATCATGTTTCTCACTGACTTTTTTTGTCCTTTACAGTGTAGTCTTTTTCTCATTTTTCAGCTTTGGATGTGAAGCTCAGTCTTCTTGTCTATCAAACTGAAGTTCAGAAGCCAATTTGAAAAAACTTTTTTTTTACTTCCCACTCAGGCCAAAAGTGTCTTGCCATTTGTCTGTCAGGTGTTCAGCTTAGGTTGTAATTACACAACGTGTTAAAGGCATGTTAGGAAACACATTGTAATTGCGTAAGTTAAAGGCTTGTAACTGATGGGTTTTGTTTATGGCAAGCCAAATAACTTGCCAAAATATAGGTAGATGAGGATTTTGCCTGTAAAGCTTCTGTCATGTTTTGGATTTATGATTCCTCAATAAAACTTGTGCAGATGACGTAAGATTCCTTTTGTATTGGACTTGAGCATAACAGCAATGAGCTGTGTGGTGCTTCTTACACAGTGACTTGTTCTTTTTCATAGGGTTTTCAGAAAAGGACGCAGATGAAGTAAAAGGAATTTTTGTTGATACAAACTTGTACTTTCTGGCTTTGACATTCTTCGTAGCAGCATTCCATGTAAGTGGTTTTAGTTTTTAGGAAGTACATGACAAGGAAAAAAAAGGGGGAGAGGGTGTGTCTGACTTTCAGGTGTTTCATTTATTAAGAATTATTCGTGAAAATACCAATTTCTGTAGAGCAGTGGAAGCATTTTCTGGTACAAGTCAGCTAATACAGAGTTAATATAAAAAACTTAAATAAGGCAGAAATTTATGATAATTATATAGAAACTGACAGGCTTGACTGAAATATGAAACATTACCTTCATTATGACTTTTTTTACACTGTAGTTGAACCAAAGCCCCTAGAATTGATATGCCTGTCAACATTGGTTTAAATTTTGTTGACTTCTCACAAGGTTTACCACTGCAGTGGCATAGCTGGGACACCTATACCAGGGTTTGAGTCTCTGACTTCTAATCCCTGCAGAAATTTAGATCAGCTGAAATAAATTGCTTCCAAAAATGTCACTGTAAAGTGTGGAGCACTCGTGGTTATTTGTTGTTGTTGTTGTTTGTCTCTTTCTTAGCATTGGCTTAAATCTGAATCTTGGGTTTAGACACTGTGAACATTTTTGTGAACTACAATTACACTCAACACAATTGGCATACTCTGGGAAAGATAAGAACTTGCCTGGAATGTAGTGTGTCTTTATGCTTACATTACATACAGTTAATTTGATTGGAAAGCCTTAGACTTCCATTACATATTAATTTAATTTTTCCACTCTGTTTATCAGGTTGCAAGGTATCTGTAGACTGGGACAAGCTTTTCTGATACGTTTTTTTTGTGCATCATTTTCCCAAATAATTAAAAAAAAAAAAAAAAAAACCCTCCCATAAACAAACAAATAAATCCCACAAAAACAACTGAAAACTTTCTTATTAAAATCCACAGAACCAAGAAATTTTGGAATATGTGTTCAAATTTTTTTAAGACACTGCGTGCTTAAAGGAAATGCTGAAAAAATATACTGAATGAAAATACTGAAGAAAATAAAAAAGCTTCCTACAAGTAAATTGAATTCTAAAATGTCCTGGAAGTTTAGGTTGACAGAGGAAACCTGGTTTGCTATATTGTAGGATTTTTTTTTTTAAAGCTTTGGTATTATCCAAACCTAAATTGACTATCAATCCAATACAAAGCATTTTCAGTCTAATTTAGTGTGCCTTTCCCTGGTCTCTCAAGGAGGTGTGTAGTTCCTCAGGGTCCTCATTCTTCACCCTCTATGATGAGTTAGAATTAGAGTTAGAGCTAGAGTTAGACCCTGTACTGGGTCCCTGACTTTCCTTACAGGGCAGTGATTTGTACAGCATTTCAATGGTAGCAGTATTTGAAATTCATCCTGTCATTTTTTACTGCTTTTAGAGCCTAGGCTTACTAAACCAGCTTTCTTTTTAGCTTTTATTTGTGAATCTTAATTTTCATTTCTGTGGTTTCTAAAACGAGGTTTTTTCTAATACCATGTTGAATGCATTGTTAACGTTTTCAGTCTCTAATTAGTGCATGTTTCAAGCAAATGAGTGTGTTTCTTCCTATTTGCAGCTTCTCTTTGATTTCCTTGCATTTAAAAATGACATCAGTTTTTGGAAGAAAAAGAGGAGCATGATTGGGATGTCTACAAAAGCAGGTATGGACTAGGATGCGAAATGTTGTCTGTGTGTTGTCTATTTTATGACGTGTGTTTTTGGTCTTGCTCTGAGTTGACACTTTGTGAATTCACAGAGATAGCAAAATGAGATGGTTTTGTGTATGAAGAAGAGATGGCTAACAGTCTACACAATTAGATGGTTCTAACTTTGTTAGTGCTGTGCTCAGGTATCACTTGAGCACTTGGGTCACTTCTGAGGTTTGACTGTCTTGGAATTGGGAATTAGATTAATATTGAGTCAGTTACCATGTTTTCCTTGCTGAAGGAACAGAGAAGTACTTTGAAAAAAGAATGAAGACCAGGAAAAGTTCTGTGGGTGGAGGGAATGTGCTTTCATGGGTAATGCTGTTTTGCAAGTCCCTTGTGTTCCTTGTAGATAACTACAGGTTCCAAAATATTTGTGGGTGGAAAGTGCTGTAGTGTAATGCTCTTGTTTGATTTGGGCTTTGATGTAAATAGGAGCAATAGAGGCTCCTGGGGTGGGAGGAGGGGGAGAGCATGGGAGGGATGATTTGATTTTTGTATAGGAAAGATGAGAGAAACAGTGATCTGACATCCTGCCAAGCCTTCCTAGAAACAGATGAAGTTTTTTCCGATAGATTTTTTTCCGATTTTGATTATAAAGCAAAATTATAAACCTGGAGTCACTTGGCCTCTGAGACTATACCTAATTCTACCATATTTACAGGTGGATTAAAACATGTAAGGAATATCAATACCAGGGGGAAAACAAAAGACATACTAATTTATGGTGACCAACATGTTTTTCTCTTGTAGAGAATCCATGTGTCATTTTTATGAGAGAGCATTTGTTTTTTTAAAGCAGTTGTACTGCTGTTGGCATGTGTATGCCCAAAAGTTCCTAAAAATTCAAAACAGTCCATGGAATTTCAGAAATAAGAGTCAATTGCCAGTTTCAAAACTCAGTAAAGTCAAATTGAAAAGACTTAACGTTTACAAAGAATAAATGAGTTTCAAAGACTGACGTTATATTATCTCACAGCCTTTCAGCTTCCTGGTGACAAGAATCATGTTGATGTAGTTCCTAATAGTACTGATACCTTGCCGAATAGCTGAAGTACAGAAGTCTTCATTAAATGTTCAAATTTTCTTTCATCTCCTGTAATAAAGATTGCATAAAATGTTTTTGTTCCCTATTTGTCCGGAGATCACTGGCTGTTTCTAGGACTACTAGATATATCAAGAAGTACACAGAAGAAATTAATGCTTAAACTGTGTGAGACAATTGCACTAAATAGGCCATTAGTCTTCTGTCATCTCAGCTGTTCATTTAAATATTAATAAGCCTTCCATTTTCATTTTTTCTGTCTAGTGCTTTGGCGGTGCTTTAGTACTGTGGTAATATTTCTTTTCCTTTTGGATGAACAAACAAGTTTATTGGTACTGATCCCAGCAGGCGTTGGTGCAGTGATTGAGGTGAGTTCTTAAAGCTGTCGCTCCAGTACATACTGTACTCCAGTATTTGCAGTAGCATCCATAGTTTATAGTAGTAAAAGAATGCTAAACTCATTACTGGAAAATTCTGCTGTAGGTTGCATGTCCTTGGCTATCGGTGGCAGAGGAGATTGTGTCCCTTGGTCAAATAACTAAGCTGGAAGTATCATTTTTTTCTGGGATGGTCCAGCTGATTGTGTAGAAACCAAACACAGAGTGATGCTGGGGTTCCACCTATCGCATCATCTGATAGGCCTCCCTCATGGCCGAGCAAGTACAACCATGTCAACAGGCATGGAAGCACTGTGAAAGAGCAGGCTGTGCGCCCACAGACAGTGCCAGGACTGAGGTGATTGGGGAAGGAGGAAAAGGAGGAGGCTGCTGCCTGTGCATGATTCCGCAGCCCTCGTCTAGTCAGTGGGTTGCAGGTAGCCGAGTTGTCTCAAAGTGACAGCAATCATACGGACAGTACATCTCAGAGGAATTTGTCTGCTAGGAAGAACTTTTTCACAACTTATTCTTAACTCCTGTTTCTCATGCAGTACTTACATTGAGTCTGTAAGAAGTAGTTTTCTCACTTGCATCAAAGATAACAGTAAAGGATCGTCTTTACCCTGTTTTCCTTTTTTTTGTTTGGAATATATGGTGGATGAGAAGAGAATATTGGTTTATCTAAAGTTAAACAAATGAACCTTGTCCACAAAAAGCTTCATGGAGTGTAGCTCTCCTGGGGAGCTGCATTGCCTAAATTGTCGTATCTGTATAGCAGTGTGGGTACATGAGTAAATTTTCAGGTGAACTGAAACTTTTGGTTTACATTGGGTCAGGCTGTTACGGCTGTACTGTAATTAACCAAATAATTCAGTGGATTCACTGATTTTTGCCTGTAGTCCACTACTGAAATGTAATGACCGTGCAAGTGCCTGCCTGATCAGGAGCTCTGAGGCACCTTCATTGAAGGCATGTGAAAACTTGCTTGGCAGGTGATTACTGGGGAATTTTCTAAATGCCTGACCTGGGGTGCATTTTGGTGCTAACCCCACCTAGGCACTGCAATCTGGATGTCCTGGAAGGGCTAAATTACTTCACTTGAAGTACATCGTATGATAGAGAGACTTAATAGTGCAGGCTCACATCGTTGTACTTGTTTGATGACACAGAATGTGGTTTGTGTAGGTACAGGCAGTGTGCTGCAGCCAGGCTGCTACTGCTTTATGCAATGGGTGCTTAAAATAGGTATTCTGGAATCTTGGTTCTAATTATCTGAATTCTTCATAAGGCATTCCCGTATATAATCTTTTATGTGCATGTTTTGTTTTTGGTAATCACAGCTCTGGAAAGTGAAGAAAGCCTTGAAAATGACAATCAGATGGCAAGGTTTGAGACCCAAATTTCAGGTATAGTAGACATTGCCCTGCTAATGATTACACTCTTGAATCATCCATCTGTTTCCAGTTTACTGTGCAACTTGACTTTTAGTGAAGTTAAGATTTTTTTTAAAATGATAAAATTTTCCTGTGTACATCTCTGTATGAATGGCTTAATCCAATAGCAGGATGAGCATTTTCAAACCTGTTACTTCTTTGAGTTCTTTAAAAAAACCAGTTATTTGTGTATATTTCTGGTGCAAGAAACTTCAGAACTTCTCTGTCAGTCCTGCTAAATCTTAGTAGGTGGGACTGTGGAGCTGCCTCTGTGTTGGAAAGGCACTCTTAAGTGATGTCATGTTTTGAAATAAGAAACTGGCTTTTTCATTAACCTGTAGGTGTAACTTCTCCGTTGTGGAACTAACAGAAGATGTGACATGTTCTGGGGACAGTACACTCTTTGATGGTACTTCTGGATAAAAATGAAGTGCTGAGACTGTAGAACATGCAGTGGCAAAGTTCAGTCCTCAATGAAAGTTTATGCTGTTGGTAGGAGAAACAGTTGTCTAATCTTCAGTGTTTTCTTCTCAAGAAGTGCTGGGGTTTTGTGCTGCTTGAAATTCATGTGTCTGGAGCAACTGATGGCTCTGCTTGTTCCTGTGTCATTAATCAAGGAACTGTATTTAAGCAGGCAGAGTTTCTGGGCATGTGGAGATAATCCATAACTGACCTCTTCATCATTATGGTTTTTAATAAATGCTTCTTTTATCTGGCAAATTTTTAGCTACTTGACTTTGTTTTTGCTTTGTGAATTCTGCTGTCTCAACAGCATTTTTCTAAGCAAAGAAGTCCTGGAAGTTTGACATAAAATATGAGGTGGAAGGTGGATCCTTTTGCCTGTATTTAGAAGGCTGCACAGGATGAATGTATGAGTCTCCTATATAGAAGCTTACAAAAGCTTTGTTACCTGCTTAATGTAGGGAGTTGGACAGCAAATGCTTTCCTGCTGTATTCTGACTTGATTACGGTTTTTATATGTATTGCAGTTTGGTGCATACAATGACTCTGAAAAGAAAACCGAGGAATATGATGCCCAGGTAAGAGGGAATCCTATGACTTTGGATCTACAAAGCCTGTATATAGGACCTATTGATTGACTTTTTTTGCTCCTTTTTTCTACAAAGGTATTTTCCATGTTCTAGTAGTTGTCAAGTTGATCATCACTGTGCAGATGATCAGATAGCGAAGGCTCGTTCTGATAATTTATGAAAGGAAACAGCAAAATCGTTCTTTTGGTTGTTGAATCTGGTTGAAGCGTTCCTCTGAGAAGCAGAATTGCAAGTGACTTACATGAAGACGGGTCTGAAACAGTTATCACTCACAAATTTGAAAGCTGATATTTGTACTTGTTATTTTTAGAGAAGGAAAGTTCATGTGGTTCCTGATTTCTGAAAGGAGTGGAGCATAGGTGACAACATTGGTGTTAATTAGGGAGCAACTTTTAGACACTCATCTTTGTGCTGTCTCTTGGTGCCTACGCTCTAAGGTGACCGCTTGTCTGAACTGGGCTTTGGAATAATGACCACCAGCACTAGAACTGGAAGCATAGTGGAAATTATAGCAGACAATTGGGAATAGAAGAAGATTTTCAGGAAAAAAATTATGTGGCTGTCTTCTATTTAATGCCAAGAAAAATCTGCTATATATAAAATGTGAACTAACAAACTATTTTCCTTGTCTATTAGGCCATGAAATACTTGTCATATTTGCTCTATCCACTGTGTATTGGAGGTGCAGCTTATTCCTTGCTGAATGTCAAATACAAAAGGTACTGTAACTCTATAAATGATCTTATATGGAATTGAAACATTCCCCATTTTTCTACATGGTTATGGAAATTGGTTGTTTTAGTTGGATTCATAAGCCAGGAACTGGAAACTTCCTTGTTCTGTCTATGTAAAGCTGAAGAGTCTGGATGTTTTTTTAACATCCTGTTAAATATACAACAGGCTGTTGTATTTCACAAATAACCTGATATTACTTCAGTATAGAATTCAGTAGCTTTCTTACATGATCAAGCTGTCAATCAGAAGAGGAGGAAAGCTGCTTTGATATTCAGAGGACCAGTTGGTGATAAGAGAGATGAAAGGAATTTTGTGGTTGAACCTGTCCAATAGCAGAGAGAAGCAAAAACTTTGACAAAATTATTTGCTTCAAACACGAGGCTTCTCTGTTCCTAAATATGATAGCTAGGATGGCAAGCAAGCAAACACATTTTTGAGAAAGGGCTCTTTATTCCTTTAGAGACATGGACTTCCTGCAAAATCGTAATACTTCAGCAAGAGCTGGACACTCAATATTTCATGAACAAGTGAAACCCTTGTCCCCTTGCACTCAAAATAGCTAGTTCATTTTGTGTTGGAGAGATGCAAGCAAGTATGCAGCCATGAGACTGTTGTAGGAAAAATATGTAAACACAGGCATGGTGATAGCCATGTAGGCATTTTTTTAATAGTACTTAGGCCCAGATGGGATGGGAGAAAACAAGCAGTAGTAGGTCTTCCTAATGGTATTTTAAGCTGTTGCTGCATACATGAGCCATAACACTCATACTAGAAACTGGGGCAATTTCTGGGCTTTTAGAAAAGCAGTTTTTTCAAAAGGTTTTTGCCTTAGTAAGTAGCTAACAAATATGCAGCATTTTAAAATTTTGCTTTTCTGACAAAATTCTTGAATTTGTCTAGTATTCCAAAATACTATATTCCAGGTGTTTTATGAGCTGCAGCTTAAGGAAGTGAAAACCATTCATATATTAGAATTCTTGCCATTGTTAAATCAGTAAGGAAATGTGACAGAAATAAATAATCTTTGGATTATCCTTTAATCTTGGAGGCATTTTCTGATGCATTCTTTAAATGCTTGTGGATTACTGAAATGCTGCTACAACTGTAATGTTGCTCTTAGTGTGTCAGTAACACAACAGTGCAAGTTTAATTTTAAATAAAGTGACCAGAGCATGGCAGTTATTAGCTGTTCTTAGGATTGCGAGCGGAGGTACGGAATTCGATCATTGTCTGCAGCACTACCATTATTTTGTTAGGATTGTGCTCCATTGAACATCTGGGAGGGTTATTAGATGTAAGGAGGGAAAAATGTAGATTCCTTGTATTTACTTTTTTTTCTAAGTACCTACTGTCACGCTTCCCACTGAATGGTATTTGTTGTTTGAAATTTGACAAGCCCTCACTGTGCCATATTAGGTGTCTCTCTAATATTTAGAATACAGTGTTACCTTTGCAGGCTTTAATGGAGTCAGGGTTCAGTGCACAGTATTATCTCAAGTTAGTTATCTGATTATCGACACAGAAGTCTTAGAATAGTCCGTAAAAGTATAAAAACAGGTGATAAACCTCTTGAAACTTCTTGTATGGACTGATAAGCATCTTTTGCTTAAAGTGCCTTTTCTGGAGCCCCTCCTAATCCAAGGAAGATGTGAGGTATTCAGTTCTTGCATGAAGTAATTTGTAATTTAGCCATTTCTTGGAGTAGTCAGCATACAGTCATGTATAGGATGTGTTATAATTTTGGCTGAAGAGAAATATAACTGAACTCTCTTCTTTGTTTGCAGCTGGTACTCCTGGTTGATTAACAGTTTTGTCAATGGTGAGTCTCTTCTATTCTTTTTTCTATTCATATTTCTTCAAATGAAGGCCAGACTCAAAAGTAGAATATTAATTGCTGTCATTTGGATCAGTGTAGTACAGAGCAATAACTTATTATTAAATTATCACAGTGATTGAAAAAGGGAGAAGAATCAACCCAAAGTGAACAAAAGAATTAGATGCATCTTCTCTCTTGAGAAAAAAATGAGTGCAAATCACTAATTATGCAAATATAGTTGTGTGATGTACATCTGTGCATTTGTTTGTTTTCCATACTTTCTCTTCAGGAGTGTATGCTTTTGGATTCCTGTTTATGCTGCCCCAGCTATTTGTAAACTACAAGGTAAGATTGAAAAGTGATAAAAGTCTACTTTCCTAGTCTCTTCTTGCAGACTTTATTATAATTTGATATTTTTTATTTCTAGATGAAATCTGTTGCACACTTACCATGGAAGGCTTTCACATACAAAGTAAGTAAAGCTCCAATTTAAAGTTGGGTGCAGTCATTTTGAAAATTATTTTCTGTAAGAAACAGCCTAATAATAAATAGCTGAAGGATGGCATACTTTTTTTCAAGAACTAAACTCGTTTGCACCCATCCTTAAAAAAAAAAAAAGAAACACTGACTTTGATTTTTCATAATGACTTCCATATAATGAGAATACTTGCATCTTAGTTTTTATGATAATACTGCTTTTTGTACTGTCAGCTGTCTTGCATGAGTGCAGATGTTGGTCCTGAAGATAAATTTGTCAGTCTCAGTTAAATGTATTATTTTAAGAAGATGTCAGTGCATCACTGACGAAGAATGGTTCTCAAGAAACAGTTAGGAATGCTTGAAGGCCTTATTTTGGCAGGTTCCAGGAGCTTCCAGAGACTGAAGTAATGTACACACTGTTCTGTGCTAGGATGGTAATTGTGAGCTTCTGTGCAAGTGTGAGGGGGGTTGTTCCATGGGGAAAGAGGGGCTACATTGTGGTGTCCCCACTGCCTAGACTGCCCTGGTAGGAAATAATGCAGTGCTGCACTGAAGCTCAGTAGCAGACCTTGGAGGGCAAGGTGAGTTTATTTAAAAACAAAATCAACTCACTAACACTTTGATGGCTGGATGTCCACAAGCACCTGCTTGTGTGTCCAAGTGGTTTGTATAGTATTCAAACACCAAGATGATAGACCCCAGTGCCCCAGTCAGGATTCCTTGTGCTGATACAGATAACAAGGGACACCCACTGTTGAGTTCCTGTGTCTCCTATGTTCTCCCTCGGTTGGCGACTACCTGCTAGTTTTGTTCTTGTACCCCTAAAGAGCTGATAGTGTTTTGACTCTATCATTTCCCACCAGTCTCAGTCATTAGGATTTCTGTACTGTGCTTTGTTTTCCTGATCATTGTGTCATGAGAAACCCTGGCTGGATGTGCTGGGATCAGCATGATGCCATCCACATGTACCCTTTTTACTTGTGCTTCCACTCATAAATGCTTTCATTTTTCCTTTGTGCTGATATATTACAATTCTCCAGAACATCAGTACTTTAAAAGGAGCAGTGATAAAAACTGCTCAAGAAATGGTATCCAGATCTGAACAGATTTGGGACAGAAGAACTAAAATGTATACATCTAAAAAGACTTTAAAGGCTTTTCCATTTCTATGAGCCTATAGCAACAGTCCGACTTTCTGCTGCCTTAATGTTTTAAGGAACCAGGGTGCATGTAGGAAAGCAGATTGAAATGTAGCTGGTAGCAGAATAGCAAATGAACAGTGTTTGATGTGGAAATAGAGACAAAAATAACAATAAACATAGTATTTCAGGCATATACTAGGCAAATCAACATGTTTCTTAAGAGGAGGGAGCAAAATGTGTATTAGTGAAATAATTTTACAATTTTACTTGACCGAAGATAGTAACTGAGCAGAGGCATCAGCAGTTAAATAAACAACAAAGGGAGGTTATTCAAGCAAGTAACCTTAAAGCAGTACAACCTTGCTGAATAGCCTTTCCTTACAGAGCTTTTACGGTTCCTGTTTAGATGCCATAGGCTATTTGTGTGTATGGAGAAAGAAGTCTAGTTTGTTTTCAATTATGTTTAATTTAGTGAGCTTTGGAGGGAGTAATTTACTTTTTTTAATGGATATTTAAAGTTGCTTGCTCTCTTAAGCACTTCAAGTGGAAAGAAGAGTCTGAGGGCTCATCTGTGATCATTGTTTTGGAGATCTTCATTTTTTTTTCCCCCCTTACTTTGTGACTTTTCAGTTTCTGTGGGTTTTATGTTTATGCCTGTCATGCATTTATGAGGAGTACCTTCAAGTGAGGCAATCTCAAAAAAAAAAAAATTACCCAGTCTAAACACTATTGGATGGGCTGCCTTGGTCCATTCACACGCAGACTGCCTGTGTGCCTGAAGTATGGAGCATTTAGCTTTTTCTTCCCTTCGTCATTGCAGTGTTGCCTTTCCCTGGTCTTAAAATTAAGAACTAAACACGGTTAAGGGAAAAAAGGGGGTTTTAGCTCGGTATTTATTTAAGGATCCTTAGGTGCAGCACTTCGTCCTGGTGGAATGCACCGAAATGCACCCCAAAATGCACACACAGAGAGCATTTGAAAAATATACACAATTATAGGCCTTGAAAATTAGCATATCTATCAAAGATTCCGCAATGAAAGGCTCAAGTGAGCCCCCTGTCCCGAGGAACTTTCCTCTGGATGGACCCATCCTAGTTTACAGAATGCGTTCTAGAGAGGACCTTGGTGTCTGGGGCGTTCTGACCCCTGACTGCAAGGCTTCCAGGATGTTTGGTTTCCTGGCCTAACAGGATATTGAGTCTCAGCTAGGTTATCTGACTTAAGGAATTAAAAGCATGTGGGCTAAAAGCACTAAGAATACATAAAAGCTATATAAAAGGGTATATAAAAGGGGTATAAAAGAAAAGGCGAAAAATCATTGTGGCATCAGTAGGATCACTCACTTGAGTGTTAACTTGGAAAGGCTGTCTTTTCCAGCTTGCAAAGGTCTATATTTTTGCTCCATGACAAACCTGTTCATAGCATTGAGAAGTGCCATCCACGTTCCTAAGTCGCTTCAGATTGAGGGATTTGGTTTGACCTGACAGAAAGAGCCCTCCTATTGTAACTAATCAGAACTCTCTCCTGTCCAACACCCTCATTTTCTGCTGGTGTTTTGTTCCATCATATAAATGTTGGTTCATTTTGTAGAGTACATCTTGTGCTTACATCATTTGTCCCCTTCTTATGGTATGGGTTAATGTACAGCTTGCTAAAACTGAAAGGAGACACGTTACTGACTCCGTTTGTTAACCCGACTGAGTATTCTTTGCTGAATTTGTTTCCTGATGTTTTTAGTGAGTTGGAACGTTTTATTGCAACATATGAGCACTAGAGCTGGTACACTGTAAGAGCTGATGTCTGCAGCCTCCCTGTAGGTGAGAGCCAGATCCAGAGGAGTTGCCTTTCTGTTAATTTACCTTTCATTATTGCTGCAGAAATAGAGCCTATAGTATCTCTGATTGGAAATTATGTACAAAATTATCCATCCCTTATTCAAGACGTGGTTACTTCCAGAAAAGCACTGAAAATATTTTGAAGTCTTTTCAAGGCTATCAAGTTAATCTTCTTAAGAGCAATAAATGAACAAATTTTACACAAATTTCTGCAGAAAACGAAAGTGAAGTGACATTTTGTAAGTCTTGTCATTTGAGTAATGAATGAACAAAAGTGTGGGGGTTTTTCCAGTTTCTTTTGAAGATTTCTCTGAAATTGAGTCTGTGTTTTTCCCCTCCCATAAAAATACTCTTAACTTACCTGAAACAGTCCTACTTCCTTTTTACTTGTAACTTGTGGTCTGTAGTAGACAGTATGGTCTTTTTTAAAAGAATGCATTTTAAAGTTTGCATTAATTAATTTTGCAGCATAACATTTAAGTGTTATTTTAACTATGGAAGAAGTCTGTGTTCCTACAGAAAAACATAGGAAGCTTGTAATTTTGTATGACTGTTGATTTCCTTTCTTCACAGCCAACTGAAGCATACTTTTCTTTAATTTGTAGGCATTCAACACCTTTATTGATGATATATTTGCTTTTATCATCACTATGCCAACATCTCATAGGCTGGCGTGCTTTAGAGATGATGTTGTGTTCCTGGTCTATCTCTACCAAAGATGGTATGACTTCCTTTAATATTCATTACAGTTTTTACAATGCTATTAGATGGTTGTAGTCTTGTTGCTATAAAGAACTATAGGTTGGGATAGATTTGAAGTAGGAGTTTTATGCCATAATAATGTATAGTATAGTATGGTCTGGATAATGGTAGTTACGTGTATGCCTAGTGAAGGGAATGGTGAGCAGGGCACCCTGCAAAGGAGATCTCAATACAAATAAGAGGAACAGACATTTTCCCATAACTGGCAGTAATCCTGGACATGATACAGAGTAGTCCAAAAATTCCTCTTCTCACAATAGTCAGCATTTTTGTCAGTTACCCCTTTTCCCTCCCCAAAACAGCCTTCTTTTCACCAAATTTGGAAGTTACAAAAAAAAAAAAAAAANTTTTTACCAAAATTTGAAATTAAAAAAAAAAAAAAAAAAAAAAAAACAAAAAACCAAAACTAACAAAACCAACACAAACAAACATTGAAAAAACCAAGCAGGCAAAAACACAACCAAAAAAACAACCAACCAAAAAAAAAAAACCCCACAAACCAAAAACCAACCACAAATCAAACCTGAGACATAAATACCTGAGGTAAGGGGAAGGAGAGAAATTTCTGTGCTTTTATTCACAAACTCACTTAGGAGTTCTGGGCTTCTAACCGTTGCTGAGAGCCACATCTCCATGTGCTTAATGGAGGCATGGTCTCCAAGTTGCTCTGCAGGGAAGTAGTGAAGGGCGTTTTCTGATGGGGGACTGCCCTGCTCTGCTTTTCTGTTTACCTAGTTTGCAAACACACGTTATCAGGTTCTCTTGTAAGCTAAGTATCTGTCAAGTTTCAGGTTCTTTAAGTAACTAAAATCAAATGGGGAAGAAAGTTATATGCAGTACTTACGAAATACTGTTCATAGTGAAGCTACAGAAAGTGTGTTCTTATTCCCAAGAATAAACATTTTTATGTGGAACAAACAAGAATTCTAAGCCAAGTTCACATTATACCAGAATATAGTGATATGTACATCTAACTAATCATTAATACTTACTGCAGACTTCATTTTGGGGTTTATGTAATTGCACCAAGGTGTAGTAAAATAGGTCCCCTTCTGAGGTATTTTTGTAGAAGTTAAGAGGTCAGCAGCTTCTGATAGGGGCTGGGCACTGGTTTCAAGTTTGAGAGGTATCCTGCATTGCTTGAGAAAAGGCTCCAGCCAAGCTTTAGGGGAGCTAATACATCTCTTAAGAGGTCCTGTTATGAGACAGCTGGTTAAGTCATATTGTGAAGGAGGTGATATGTCTGTACAAATCTTTAATGATGTTGGGTTTTTCCACAAATGGGAATAGAGAATATGATGACAAAGAAATTCACTTTTAAAATTAAGCATCACAGAACTACTTAATTCCTTCAGATAGGAGACTGTAATGTAACTAATGATTTCGTTTTTTCTGCCAGGCTTTATCCTGTGGATAAGAGCAGAGTAAATGAGTACGGAGAATCTTATGAAGAAAAGTCAAAAAAAAAAGCTCATAGAGAATAACTAAGAACTGAAGGAGATTCTGACCCCTGGACTCTTACTCGCTTTGTGTATTACCTGGTCTTAAGGAAAGAAAAACTTATTTAATAAGAGTATTTTTAAAGCTTATGACAGAACTACATGGACAATACATCTTCTATATTGCCAAAATCTAGTTTTGATACCCTCCTCTTTCAAGACCGTCTTCTGTCCTCACAAGGTCTACAGTCTGCCAGATGACGTTATATAAACTTCCTGCATTTCACCTTCTCTTCAGTGAAAACCTAAGCATCCTGACCATTGTAATTAAGATCCAAATCTGTGTTTTTAAGACAACACTCAAAGTGTGGTGTCCATGCCACTAGGCTATGAAAACTGAAAAAACAAGACACTGTGTTACTGCAGAATCAAGAATTATTGCCAGACTGGGGGCTGTCAAAAATAAAAGGTATAATATTGGATTATATGCTAATTACAGATCATTCTCATTTGATAATGGAGATAATGGAGATTGTACAAATCATGAACTCATAGATAAAAAAATATATTGTTGGAAATATAGGATAAGGCAGATAGTGTTGTTAAACGTCAAACTCTGCCACGTTCTTGGCCCACAATATGGCAGAGGGTTTCAGTTTCCTTAAAATGAATGAAGGTCTGAAAAATCTGTAACATGATTTCTTTCAATATGTATGCAAGTTTATAGAAATCCTTGTGCATTGTTGACAAACCTGATTTCTTGGCATAGCAGGTATTCATGTAATACAAATCATTGTTACGTGCTGGGAAAGTCTCTTAACACTTCTTAAATTCTTCATCGTTTGGTACCCCAGTGACCTACTAGACCAATTCTTTAATGTTTCAAAGGGAGTAATTCCTCAGTCTTTTCCCCTCTCCCTTCCTGCCCAATCCTGTTTTTTAGATTAAACACACATCATTCAAATGGAATTATTTTGCTCAAGTACAGGTTCAACAAACTGCACAGATACAGAGAAAAAATGAATAGCCTGGTAAAGAATAATTCATACCTTTCATACAATTGAAAATCCATATTCCATGGGAATGGAATCATTAAGGGAAGTATTTTGATCTATTTCTTTCAAATTTGTAAAAATAATCAAGTTGAATTATTATACCAAAATCCAAACTCCACAGCTTTATCTAGAAGCCACTTCTAAAAATGGTTAGAAAAAATTTAAACTTAAAATCTTTAAAGACTTTTGAAAGCAAGTTTCTTAGTAACAGTAAGGGAAATATGGAGTGCAGTCCTTTCAGCATCAAATAAAATACAATTTAAAAAATCCAAAAGGCAGAATTGTAGTTTGCAAATCTAGCTTTGCTTTGGTCAGTAAGTTTACAAATAAACCATAATGATTCTTAAGGTTATTAAATCGAATGCTGTTTGTGCAAGGCTGTTTAACCTCAGTTTGCCATGAATTGAACATATTCATTCAATAACCTTGAAGAAAACAGGTCACCTCCTGTGGTGTATAACTGCTTTGTGAACTGGATTTTATCCAATTCTGATACTGCAGAAGTCTGAACATATAAATATTTGGCTCCCCAAAAAGATAAAGAAGTGTGCCTGCCTATTGTGCTTTGCCACAGACTAGTCTTTCCGATACTGAAGTCCTCCTTACACACTGCTGGCAATGGAAAGGAGTCTTGAAGTGAATATTTAGCTCCTGTTCATGTTAAAGTCTCTTTATGGTGTTAGTTGTAACTACAGACTTGATTTTAGCATTAAACACACCCAAGTAAGTCTATGCAAAACTGGGGTTGCACTTGCTGTATCTTGTGCCTGTTTTGGATTTGTTTGGAATGAGCTCTTTGCTGTTAAGCAAACTAATATTTCACATTAAGTTAAATGTGTGTGAAAAGTTTTCCTGATAAAAAGAATGCATATAGCACTTTCCCTTTTTGTGCCATTTCAAAACAACCAAGTCGTTGGTTCATCTAGAGTAGCTTCTCCAAGTCCAGAATACCGTATTTGGGTATTTCTGATGTTTCATTGCTCAGTTTTGTACACAGCTGTTGAAAAACTGCTCTTGCGCCTTTACATACTGTGAGTTTACTGGTCTATTGTCTTGCATCTCTTGACACTGACCTCATGATATCCTTTACAATAGTCATAAAGCATATAAAATTAGAACATTTTAAGTCTTTAATATGAGCAAGACTTTCCTGTTCAAGTCATTGTTCTATGCATTCCATTTCCAAATAAAAGACTTGGCATACGGGATAAAGAGTTACCTTTTGTTACTGGAAAGAAAGGTGGTAAAAAAACTGTAAGTAGTAATTTTGGAGATACTAAATTACATGTTTTAACTTTCTAGTTGTGGTAATGACATCAGCTAAAAATGTGGTTCTGTATGTGAACCAGCTCACACTGGATTATCAATATTTAGAATCTGTTTAAGTGTCCAAGAGTAACTTAAAAATTTCCTCACTTCTAATGAGATTTACTGTTGTAAGCAACTAGGTGACCATCTCGTGTTTTCATCTTCATTAGGCTTGTAATGGCTTTGGAAGTTAAAAGATGTCTGTGATTTCGAGTTGGGGCTGTTTTAGAATTAATTAAGGAAACCATCATGTGCTTCTGGAAGCCGCTCTTGCCCAGGACTTAGCACTGCATAGTACCACAGCAGTCCTGATTCTCTAAGGACGTGAGTGACAAAAGGCAGCAGGCTGGGCTCTGTGGGTGTAGATGGCATGTGGCTCAGTGCCTCCAAGCACAGAGACTGCTCTATTTCTGCACAGCTCTTCACTTCCACACCCTGCTGCTTCCTGCTCGTCATTTCCTGCTGCTGTTCTCCAGGAGGTCACCTTCCACCCTTTGGACTTTTTTCCCAGGAGCCCCAGGACAAACGGATTTACAAAACGACAGCAACACAGACAGGCTTTGTTTTATCAGCAGAGCTCAAGAAGTCTACTCTGCTGTGTTGCTGTCCCTGTGGAGCAGGGGTTGTGGATGCTGCTGAACTGCAGGCTTGGCACTAGTACACATTCCCTTTTAACATGACACTCCAGTAGCTCAGCTACAGCACCTACAGCTCGGCAGCAGAAGTGTTAAGACACATAATTCTGTAGTTGGTCTGCAAACTCCACACTTTCCATTTTTTTCCATCAGAAGATTAATCTTATCTTGAAAGAGTGAAATGTGGCGATTTATTGGTAATGCTGGTACCCTTTACGTTACAGCTTACAGCTTTTCCTTATAGTATGATCTAAACAAGTGCAAAAGGACAGCAGGATACTGCCTGGTACCAGCACAGCATCTTGCCCCTCTTACAACGCTAATTACGCTTCCCTGATAGTCCTGTGTAAAACCCTCTGAGTGAATAAATCTAGCTATAAGTATTGAGAAATGGAGCCAGAAGGAGCCCAGCCTTCCCAGATGCCCAATGACAGTCTCTGACTGTTCCCCCTCTCCCACTAGGAGAGGTTTGGCCCCGTGTTTGTGAGGGTCAATGCGCTTTTCCAGTGATTATGGGAATATAGGAAAAAGACATTAAGCTATTAGAGAGCATCCAAAGAAGGGCAATGAGGATGGTGAAGGGACTGGAGGGCAAGCTTTATGAGGAGCAGCTTGAGGTCACTTGGTCTGTTCAGCCTGGAGAAAAGGAAACTGAGGGGAGTCCTCGTCACAGTCCAAAACTTCCTTGTGAGGGGAAGCAAAGGGGAAGGTACTGATCGCTTCACTCTCATGGCCAGTGATAGAACGTGAGTAAACAGCATGAAGCTGAGTAAGGGGAGGTTTAGGCTGGATATTAGGAAAAAGTGTTTCACCCAGAAGGTGGCTGGGAAAGGAAACAGGCTCCCCAGGGAAGTGGTCACAGAAGCAGCCTAACAAAGTTCAAGAAGAGTTTGGACAGTGCTCTTGGGCACATGGTATCTTAGGAATGGTGCTGGTCAGTGCCAGGAGTTGGACTCAATCATCCTGATGGGTCCCTTCCAGCTCAAAATATTCTATTATTCTATTTAACAATTTCCTGTTGGTATAAAAGGAGAACCGTGATGACTCCTTTTTAAGGATATCTGGACCTAATCAGTTTGCTTCAGCTTTTTCTTTAAGCTATTCTACCTCTTACTGCTGCTTTTAGTAGTGTGTCCCCAAAAATCCTGTTTTGATTGGGGTTTTGTAAATTTATTTTTTTAGACCCCCCCCCCCCCTTTCATCAAAAGGAACAAAATAGATTCAAAAGACACTTTTAACACTGAGGCATTGTGGCTTATGCCTGTCTATGGTTAAATGAGTAGGATAGCTTCTCCTGTGGTGCCCCCAGCTTTCTGTTTAGTGGTACTGTCCTTTTAGTTCTTGCCATAAAACCTCTTGCAAGCTGTTTTGAGTCTAAGTGTGTATTTGGGTATAATTGCCTCTCAGTTTCTGTCCTCTAAGGTTCTCTCTTGTCATCTACAGCTCCACCATCCTTATTAAGAGAGTTCTGATGGTTGCCTTCTGTTCTTGTGCACCTTCAAAGACATGTGGACTGTCTTATTTTAGACTTTGAAATTTGACTCTGGACATTTTTACCAGGCATTATCTGCATGTAGCAGTCTCTAGCCCCAGGTTAGTCTGTGTCAACCATCCTAAAGCAAGGTAGATGTTTCATCGGTGTGGTTCATCTGCATGTTTTGGTCCTGCTAATCACGAACCGAATGTGACCAGGGAGCAACTGGGAATGAAAAATGCCACTTTCCCCACTCATGTGAGATTAGAGAAGAGGGGGGGTAGAACGGATTGCAGGTCAGTCTATAAAATTACATAAAATAAAATAATAAAAACAGAAGAAAATAAAACCCAAAAAAGACAAATGATGCATGTTAAAGCAGTTGTTCCACCAACCGACTGATGCCCAGCCTCTTCCTGAGCACCATTCGCCCCCCCAATCTCCCTTCAGCTTTATATGCTGGGCATGACACCATGTGGTATGGAATATCCCTTGAGTCAATTGGGATCAGCTTTTCCACCTGTGTCATTGCCCAAATTCCTGTGCACCCTCAGCCTCCTCAGTGGTGGAGTGGTGTAGGGAGCAGAAAAGGCTTTGACCCGCTGTAAACATTGCTCAGCAGTAACAAAAACACCTCTGTGTTACCAAGACTCTTCTAGCACTAATTCAAAACATAGCCCTGTAATACTGCTATGAAGATATTTAACTCTACTCCAGCCAAAACCAGCACATGGAAAGTTTTTTTCCTCTTAAACTCGCTAATACTGAAAGGCAGGGTGAAACCTGAGGAAGAATGTGTCTGAGGAAGAGCAAAGTGTGATACACTTGGGCATGGCTGGCTGCCAGTCAAGAGGCTGAGATAAGGATCAAAGAGCTTGTGGAGGAAATAGTGGGACTGATGTGTGAAAAGCAGCACTGAGCATTTATTAAACAGAATATAAAAGCTCAGTGTTTGATGGGTACAAAGTGTGTCTGATGCAATTAAGACCTGACTTTGAGGAGGCAAATATGGGAGGAAGGGCTGAACATCTGTTCTAAGGAGCAACAAGCAAGTAGGGAGAAGCTGAATCAAACAGTAAGTCAGGGGCTGGCATTAGAATGACGTCACTCAGGGACCATCACACACAGTGCAAGAGACACACAGTGGCCTGGAAAAAGCATTTAAGAGGTGAAGGGGCCACTGCAGCTCTGAGGGAGAATCCCAATCCAGAGGATTGTGGTGGATAGACACGGGAAGAGCCAGACCTATGTAGTCTGGTAACTGTGATAACGGTGCTAGAAAGGGCTTGTTTCCCCACACCACATGCCCTCTGCTTAGGGCCAGCCAGAGAACCAAATGGCATCCCCATTTACAAAGATCACTGTAAAGAAAACAAAGACTGCAGATGCAAGCTGACAGAGAAGAGAGCAAGTCACTGTCACAACAGGCTTCATTCCACGGCAGATAAAAGCCATGACGCGTGACAGATGCTCTAAAAAGGGATTACACTGAGCAGCTGCTTAAACTGAAGGGATGTCCTTGATTAAAGGCATATGACTGTATGACCTGTCTCAAGCAGTAGCCTCGGGTGAGACTGACACCAAGATCAGCCACAGTTGCTGAAGATCCCCCAGTCTCTGATGACTCAGACTGATGGATGTGATGCATCAAAAAGGGGTCTTGCTCTGACAAATTATGCTGGGTCTGGCTAGGACAGAGCTACCTTTCTTCAAAGCAGTCTGTTCCTGTTCTGCTTTGAGTCTGTGACTAATGGACAGCACACCCATGCCTTGGTATTGCTAAGCAGTGCTTGGACAGCATCAGCATTTTTTTTTTTTCCCACTCTGCCCCCATCATGAACAGACTGAGGTGGGCAAGAAACTGGAGCGGACACAGCTGGGACAACCTGTCTCAGTTGAGGCAGACACAACACACACACACATTCCAGCATCGAGTGCAGGCAAAAACTTTTTATTTCAAAAAGCTAGTGTCATATATATACACTTTTGTTTGTTTCTCATTCATGTTACTCATCCACTGGTTGTTTAACTACTACGATAAATTCATTGGCTATTTTAACTACAACATACTATTATTAGTCATCTGTAGTATAGGCATTCTAAGTGTTCAAAAAAACGCCAGCTGCAGTTTTGGTGCTGTTTTCTCCTATTGTTTTAGATTTTTTGCTTCTGTTGACACTAATTTTCTCATGGGTAGAAATGAAGAGTGTTGAGATCAATGTCAGGCTCAGACAGGCTTGCTGACCTGCTGTTAATTCCCACAACAACCGACCTCAACTGATCAAAGGAATGTCCCCTTGTACCGTATAATGTCATCCTCAGCAAATGTAATGTTGGCTCCTCCAATGTGCCATAGTTATCCACCTGCCCACTAAATCCATTCTCTCCTACAGAGTTAGTCAACTTTCACAGCTGAATTCTCAGACTTACTGCTAGGTAGTCCCCATGATCTCCTTTGGGATCCTTGATGTCAGGTCACATATTTTCATAGCTTGTGATTCTGAAACATTCTGGCTTGACCTAGGTAGTCTAAAAGTTCCTTTAAACTCACTGGTAATTACCATCTAAATATAGAGACTCGCTGATTTTTGAACAATTTTTTCCTCTTTCTTGAACAACATAATTCACAGTCCTTGAGCTTGAGACAGATCATGCTGTGTGCAGAGATTTGACACAGGAGCCTCCCTCAAGTTCCTCAGTATTGCTACAATTGTCCTAAGTGTTTCTTCTCTATTTTTGCATTGTAGACTGCCTGGGAAGCTGTTCCGCTTCTGATGTTTCATGCTTCTTTCGATTTTGAGAAGTTATCCATCAAACTAATCTGATATTGTTTTATTTATTTTTTACTTTTCTATTTGAACACAGCTTTGGGTTTTTGAAAGACACCTTACATCTCCATCTGGTGATATTTCTCATAAAAGTTTCCTTTAGCCTTTTCAAATGGATCTTTGAAAAGAAAGGCATATTTGCAGAAAATTTGCCTCTTTAAGTAGCCATTATGGAAGCTGGACCTAAACATAACATCTTGTTTCCTTTTGCTTTGCTACTTGACTGTAAAAACAGTGTTTTATTTTTATCACTCCACTATCATCGTCCATTCCCAGGGTTACTCCCTTTCACAGAAAATGGTTGTAAAGCAGGATGTGGATAAGGTTGAGTATGCCTTGAAGCATAAATTTTGTTGAGGAGAACTGTGACCCCATTATTTGTCCAGATCTGGGCTCCCAGTAAAAGGGTGATATGGATGAACTGTAATGAGCGCAGAGAACTTTCCACTAAGGGTCACTAAGTGATTAAGGAGTGGGACAATCTGACACATGAGAAGACCGTGAGGCAGCTGGGATTGTTTAGCCCGAGGAGGAAAGGCTGAGTGGGGATCAGATCAAAGTGAATAAATACAAGATAGGTCCAAACTCTTCTCAATGGTATCCAGTATCAAGATAAGAGGCAGTGGGTACAAATATTAAAAAAAATTAAAATTACAAAGATAGGGGAAATCCCATTTAAACATGATTTTTTTTATGGGGTGATAAAGCGCTGGAGCAGGTTGCCCAGAAAGGTTGTGGAGTCTCCATCCTTGAGGATATTAAAGCCTGGTTAGACATGGTACTGGGCAATCTGCTCTAAGTGACCCTGCTTTGAGCAGCAGCATGGACTAGACACCTCCATAGATCTCTTTCAGCCTCAACTGTTCTATGCCTCTGTGATTCTGTTCTTTTCCTTATTCATCCTGCCAGCCCCCTCCAAATAAAAAAACCCAAAACCAAAAAAACACAGCCTTGCTCTTTTTCAATGCCACTTCATTCTCCCTATCCCTCCTGAATTCTCTCCCCAGCCCGATGATAGACACACAGAAAAACACATGGTATCTGTGAAAAGAAAGAGGAAAGAGCCCCCCTTAGCTTGGCTCTAGCAGCCCTCTCCCCCTCCACCACTGCTGTGGTCATTGCCACCAAGCAGGCATCAGGAAGAGGCACAGGCTGGGTCTTGCTGACAGCTGGTAGAGATTAATTAACCCCTTTTTCTTCCTTTTCCTCTATTTTTCTTCCTGAACATGTTTCTCACAGGAAATGGTGAAACTTGTGTTTGCCACAGGTAACATTCTACCTTGAGGGTGCTGTCATCTTCGGAGCAACAGAGAGGTGGGGGGACATACGTGTCAAATAGATCCTTCAGAGGTCAGAACAAGGGCATCAGCTTTATCCCTACCCTAGGTACAGATGCGGATGGATTCAGACTCTCCAAATCCCCGGCCCCTCAGTATGCAGTGGCAGTGCAATATTTCAGTTACAGCCTCACTGAGGTCCCATGAAGCCTGGTATTATTGCTCTCCCTCCCTTGGGAATGCCAGCTGGTACCTATCTCTGTTAAGGGCTAAAGGAGTCTGGCAAGCAGGCAGTGCTGAACTGGAAGTGGTGTGGGAATGCCTCAAATTATAGGTCACAAGGTGCCAGGGAGTTGACTCCTCAGCCACGCTGATGTTAGGAGATGAGCTGCTTTCCTCCCAGGAGGAAATTCACTGTCTTAGTAGGAAAAGAGGCCAGTCCTCCATGAACAGCAGGATACTGACCTCACTCCCTAGTCTGTAAAGCCTTCACAAGGGGAAGGGAAGGTACATATTGCTTCGTCTCAGTAGACCCACAACTTCTACACCTCTGTCCCTGCCACTGGTGAGAATTACTCACTGCATGGCACCACCACTACCACCATGACCACGGGGACACTAACATCTCCCTTCACCCAATGACACCTGAAAAAATAACCTTCTCCATGATGGGATCTGTTGGATGATTCCTCTCAAAGATGAGGTACACTCTAATCATTGGGAAAGAGAGAACTCTGTTATATCTCTGCAGGATACTTACAGCAATCTATGAAGCCTAGCTAGAAGACAGTCACCTGACCCTCTGTGGTAGAGTACTAACTCCATCTGGCCCAAACATTTACTCAAAAGTCCTGGGTTTGTTGAACTTATGCCGTGTGTTGTGCCACATTTCCTCGCAAAGGTTTTTGGAAATTCAAGCAGCATATATATCAACCAGATGACCACAATTTTCATGTCTTTCCAATACTTGACAGAACTCGAAGGCAGGACTCCCTCTTACGGGAGCAATGTTGGCTGAGCAATTTGTATTTCTCCCAGCATCTCCTAATTCTGTTATTGCACAGATATTTCACAGATACTGTCCTTGGTCATGGCAAGGGGGTTGGAACTAGATGACCTTTGAGGTCCCTTCCAACCCAAACCATGCTATAATTCTACGATTTCTACTTATTCACCGGGAACAAACATCAGGCTTAGAGACCTACACTTCCCCAGAACTCCACTGCAATCCCTTTCACAGTCTGGCATCAAGTTTTCTGTCATGAAGTCTTCAGATATCAAGGCAAATTTGGAGTAGGAGGTTACACAGTACTGCAAGCTATTTGGCTTCTTCATTCACGAGTTTGCTGAAAAAAACCTCAGGGTGAGCCACTTCGGCATTTTTACCGAAGGGTGTAGTCTGTTCATCTCCNCCGCCCCGGCCACGCGGGGGGCAGCGGGACGCAGTAGCCGCACCGCTGCTTTAAAAGGGTGTTTTGGCTGGGGTTTTTTTTTTACCCCGCCTCTCCAGTTAATACTTTTATTTATTCATTCATTCATCCATCGCTAAGCAGCTGCTCCGCGATGCCCGGCGGGGGAGCGGCGCGGTCGGNCCTAGCTAGAAGACAGTCACCTGACCCTCTGTGGTAGAGTACTAACTCCATCTGGCCCAAACATTTACTCAAAAGTCCTGGGTTTGTTGAACTTATGCCGTGTGTTGTGCCACATTTCCTCGCAAAGGTTTTTGGAAATTCAAGCAGCATATATATCAACCAGATGACCACAATTTTCATGTCTTTCCAATACTTGACAGAACTCGAAGGCAGGACTCCCTCTTACGGGAGCAATGTTGGCTGAGCAATTTGTATTTCTCCCAGCATCTCCTAATTCTGTTATTGCACAGATATTTCACAGATACTGTCCTTGGTCATGGCAAGGGGGTTGGAACTAGATGACCTTTGAGGTCCCTTCCAACCCAAACCATGCTATAATTCTACGATTTCTACTTATTCACCGGGAACAAACATCAGGCTTAGAGACCTACACTTCCCCAGAACTCCACTGCAATCCCTTTCACAGTCTGGCATCAAGTTTTCTGTCATGAAGTCTTCAGATATCAAGGCAAATTTGGAGTAGGAGGTTACACAGTACTGCAAGCTATTTGGCTTCTTCATTCACGAGTTTGCTGAAAAAAACCTCAGGGTGAGCCACTTCGGCATTTTTACCGAAGGGTGTAGTCTGTTCATCTCCACCACAATCTCTCCTACAGTTGCTCTTATTTCAGACATATCCTCAGTGGAGTGCTGATCCCGATGAAAAAAAAAAGCGTTCCTCGGAGGGGAATCTTCCCGCTCGGTCCCCGACGGCGGAGCTGGACAGCGGCNTACCCCGCCTCTCCAGTTAATACTTTTATTTATTCATTCATTCATCCATCGCTAAGCAGCTGCTCCGCGATGCCCGGCGGGGGAGCGGCGCGGTCGGAGGGGCGCGGCGGCCGCCCCAGGTGGCCCCGTGCCCTCCGTGGCCGCAACATGGCGGGCATGGAGCCCTTCGCGGCCGTGCTGTCCGCGCTGCGCCGCTGCTACGCCAAGGCCGTGCCGCTCAAGACTTTCGTCCGGCGGCTGGGGGACAGCGGCGCCGGGGATGCCAAGGTGCTGCGGGCCGACGACGCCCCCGGCTACCGCACCTTCGTGAGGCAGTGCCTCGTGTGCGTCCCCCGCGGCGCCCGCGCCATCCCGCGGCCCTTCACCTTTCAGCAGGTAGGAAGGGGCCCGGGGGCGAGGGGCTGCCGCCCTCTCCGAGCAGCGAGAGCCCTGCCGGGGCTTCCCGGGGACCGCGCTTCCCGCGCTCCGTGCGTGCGCGGGGGCGGCGCGGCGGCCCTTGGCCCCTCGTGGCTGCTGCCGGCAGGGCCTCGCCGGCTCCCACAGCCATCCGCGGCTCGTTCCTGGCCCCGAGCGGGCGGGCAGCGGTGCGGGATCAGCCCCTGCCTCTTCTCCGGGGTGGGAGAGCAGAGCCCAGGTGCCAGCGAGCGGGCGGGCGGATAGCGCTGCAGGTCCGTGTGCATGGGGCTCCCTGACTCCTGCGTGCCCGTGTGGGTAGGGATGAATAAGCCGAACGTGGCCGGGGAGCAGCTGGGGATGGAAAGTGCCCCACTCGTGAGAGATTAGAGAAGAGATGAGTAGAACGGGCTGCAGGTCGGTCTTTAACCAGAGGAAAAAGTTTTCAGAGAGGGAAGACCTCTTTTTTCTTAGCGCCGCATGAGCAAAACCGTGCTGCGGTAGGAAGCAGATGTTGCGAACTTGTTGAGTGGGTTTTGGAATTGTGTACCGAGTCGTTTAGTTGAACTTTCCTTTGCATAAAAGGAAATGGAGGCCTCAAGAAAATGAGCGTTAGTTCCCTGGAGCTCAGAGCCTGCGCGAGCACGTATGTACGGATGCGTGCCTGCAAACGTGGATCTGCGAACACGGATTCACGGGCAGGGTGACCCGGAGGCAGGGGAGTCTGAGCTGCTGAGGGTCTCAAGAGCAGTAGTGTAGGGCGTTTCCTGGGCATAAAAACCAGGATCAAAAGGGCAGATGTTACGAAGACTTCCTTAAAGTCGTTGGCTTGCGTTGCTACACGTGAACATCTTGCAATGCGCTTGGAAAAATCTTAATTTTTTGGGTACAATGCTTGTGAATCATTAATGCTGTTTTGAAAGCTGGTGTGTAGAGTTGTGTATCTTTGCATGTGTTTTTATTCAAAGGGTATATTGTGGCTTATGGAGGAATAAGTGAAGAAAGCTAATTTTCTTTTTTCTTTGTTTCTTCAGTTATCTAGTCAGAGCGAAGTCACCTCAAGGGTCATTCAGAGACTGTGTGAAAAGAAAAAGAAGAATGTTCTCGCATATGGATACTCCTTACCAGATGAAAACAGTTCGCAATTCCCAGTCGTGCCGTTTTCAAAGTTATACAGCTACCTACCCAATACTGCCACAGAAACTCTTCGTATCAGCGGCTTCTGGGAGACACTGTTGAGCAGAATAGGGGATGATGTGATGATGTATTTATTGGAACACTGTGCAGTCTTTATGCTGGTTCCCCCTAGTAATTGTTACCAAGTTTGTGGGCAGCCAGTTTATGAACTTATTTCACATGATGTAGACTCATCCCTGGTATTTGTTAGACAAAAGCTCTCAAAGCATAAACGTACTAGCTTGCTTAAATATGTGCGAAAAAGGCTTATGTTTCATAGAAATTATCTTTTAAAGTCATATTGGTGGAAATGCAGACAAAGATGTGAAGATAATGTCTCGAGAATGAGAAATGGAAGAAGTAAAAAGACGCGAACCTTAGTACCCAGTGACCAGTGTTCTGCAAAAGCTGTTTCTAAAGCAAGGAAACAGATCAGAATGGTTACTGAACATCAGGAAAAACAGAGTAGCTCCAGTTCATGTGTTTCAGCTACAGCTCCATCTCTAAAAAGGAAGATTCATAGAGAACAACCTGAAATTCCGGCCAAGAGGGCAAAAATAAGGGAGAAAGTGGGAGAGGAAAAGGCTTGTAGTCTTACTCTTGCTGTCAGCCAAAGTAGTTCTGAGAGATCTGAAACTGAGTATGTAGCACCACATTCTGAAAGTCTCATTAAAACCCCCCATATTTCTCAAAGAAGTAACAATGCTGTGTCTGGTCCTTCTTTAGTTTGCACATTTCGTGGCAGGAAGAAGTCTGTGGCGGATAAAAGCTCTCTTCTGCAGGGAGTTTGGAGTTACAAACCTTTAGAATCCAACACTGAAATGCAAGCAGAATCCCATAGGAGAAGTGTAGCGATGCATACATATGAATCTCAGTTGGCTTCAGGACAACCCAAACCCATGGAGGGTATGTCTTCGAAATGCAGAGGGCAGGAAAGTCCCCAGCCTCATTTGTCAAAGAAGTTACCAAATAGACTCCTGAGTTCTGCAGTATACATTGGGAGGAAGTCTCTTCTGTATTGTAGCAGGAGTTTCAGAGAATGTTTTCCTAAATCATTTTTATTGAATCGCTTGCAGGGCTCTCAGGAAGGTGGAAGGCAACTTGTAGAAGCTATATTCTTAAGCCACAATCCAGTGCAGCAAAGCCATAACCAAAGTCTGCCAAAACACAAGCGGAGAAAGAAGACCTTGTCCCAGCGTTACTTGCAAATGAGGGATACATTTCAGAAACTGTTAAAGAACCATGGAAAGTGTGCTTACTTAGCTCTCTTGAGAAAAAATTGCCCCGTTCAGATATCTGAAATCAGTATGAGAAAAATCAAGCTGTCTTGTCATGCAGCCTTGCCTGGGGAAGCAGAGGTTCAGAAGCAAGCAGAACAGTTTGGGAAAGAGCCTACTAAGTGTGTGACAAGCAGCACATGTGAATCTGGTCACACTGATGTGCCAGACTACTTAGGTGCTCCGCTTGCAGAATCTGTTCATGGGGAGTTGCAGACTGAGGAGCAAAACCTAGGAGAGGCACGCGATCCAGCCCTCAGGGAGCTCCTCAGGCAGCACAGCAGCCACTGGCAGGTGTACATGTTTGTGAGGGAATGCCTGGAGAAGGTCATCCCCGCTGAGCTTTGGGGTTCAAACCGTAACAAGTTCCGGTTCCTAAAAAATGTCAAAGTGTTCATTTCCAGGGGCAAGTTTGCTAAGCTTTCATTGCAGCAGTTGATGTGGAGGATGAGAGTGAATGACTGCTTGTGGCTTC
Organism: Oreocharis arfaki; assembly: GCA_013398015.1. Taxonomy (NCBI): domain Eukaryota; kingdom Metazoa; phylum Chordata; class Aves; order Passeriformes; family Paramythiidae; genus Oreocharis; species Oreocharis arfaki. The sequence continues at coordinate 39,163 of VZRR01001843.1, forward strand.
GCCTAGATAAAGGTACTTCTTACATTAAAGAACTAAGTGGTGGGGCTGTCAGGTGTTCGGTGTTCATGTTTAAGGTGGGAAGGGGAGGGTATTGAATCTGGAGTCAGAATTGCTGAGTTCATTGGTAATAGCCAGAGCTGAGAGAGCAAACCTAGTAGTGTTTGTAACTGATGGTGGAAGGGCAATTGAGTTTGTCTTCCTTCCAAAACTTGTTTTCATTCATGCTTTTTGTTTAACAGAATAATGTTTTCATAAACATGAATTCAGAACCTGGACTGAAAAAAACCCTCTTTCCCTTCCACTCCTATTATCCAAATTGCAGTAACTCTGAAAACCTATTGAAGTCTGACCTAAACACATGAGGAATAAACGCTGTCTGCCTGTTTGTTGCTGTAACAGTTCAGAAAGAGCTAAAAGCAAATCAAGACACTTGCAGTGGCATGTGTTCCTCTGCTATGGGAGTGGAAAGACCCAGGTTTTTTCACTCCCTCACATCAACCCTGTGAGAAAGATGTGAGTATGGGACCCATTCAATAGAGGGATTGCCTACCATAGAACCACAGAATAGTTTGGATTGGAAGAGACCTTAATGATCTAGTTCCAACCTCCCTGCCAGGGGCAGGAACCCCTTCCACCAGACCAGATTGCTCAGAATCCCATTAAGCCTGCCCTTGAGCACTTCTAGGGCTGGGACATGCACAGCCTCTCTGGGCAGCCTGTTCCAGTGCCTTGCCCACCCTCATAGTAAAGAATTTCTTCCTAACATCTGTTCTAAACATACCTCCTTCAGTTTAAAACCTTTCCCCCTTGTCCCATCATTACGTATCCTTGTAAAAAGGGCTGTCATTGTCCATCACCTTTCTAGAGCCCTTCTCTAGGATCGAGAGACCCTTAATGGGCACTGCTTCAGCCTGGGTAGTTGGTGGTACAGAAGTCCCCACGCTGAGCAGTCCCTCGCTAAAATACTCTCATGAGGGCAACAGCTGATTGCTCCAAATTCTGTGTGAATCCATTTCTGTTTAGTCCTCTTTACAAATGACAGGTGAATCTTCCTTTCCTCAAGTTTGTTCTTCAGACACTATCCTAGGATTTAAATCTCGGCTGAAGCTGTGGTCCTATGGTTGATTGCTGTAGGATCTAATGCATATTTTCATTTTTCTGTGCTTCTCTTCTCCATCTATACAATGTGGATTGCAATTCCTTAAGTGGTATGCTTGCAGTGTTTATTCTTACCTGATACTGTACTTGGGTACTGCAGTAATGTGGGCTGAAAATGGTATTCTTTTGTTAGAAGGTGCAATAAGTTCTGAAACTCTTACAGGTTCTTTGTAGTGTAGGAGGAAAATCAGAAGTCTGATGTTTGAAAACTGATGTCAAAAATAGGAGAGGTTATACTTTCATAAGAAACTCTTAATTCTAAGAAATATATTATTTCTTTATTCAGAAACTGTGGTTCAAAACTACATTTTTCAAAATGCTGGGGAGTTAAATATTTTAAAAAGCTTTATTGTTAAGTATGTATTTTGATTCATAGTCAATTGGAACATCTTGCCTTTAAAAATGTAATGCCCTATTCTTTGGCCATATTCCAGGAAAAGCAACATATGGGCTTATTTTAATTTTCATGAAAGTACTCCCGTGTGCTTGATGTTTAAACATGCATTTAATTGCTTTGCTGCACTGTAGGTTGGGTTGTTTTTTCCTCCAAAAGTAGTAATGGTTTCTTGACAGTCTCCTGAATTGTAGTAATTGTTTACATCTGTTGTCAAGAGCTTAGAAAAGAAATAATCTATCTCCAGAGCAGCTGCCTATCAGCATCCTGATTTAATTTGCGTATTACAACTTCCTATTGCAGCTCTTCACTTACAGAGTTTTCCAACAGTAGATTTTTTTCACTGATGTTACCTTCTGTTGAAGAAGGAGTAGTCTCTTTTTAAGTGCTGTAAATACATGAAAATGTCTCTGCCTTGGAGCGCACAAAAACTGAACAGAGTAGAAAACTGAAAATTTACTTCCGTTTTATAAATTTTAGTGTCAGCTCTGTTGCATGAAAGTTAGGCTGTTTTTAACACATTCATGCCATAATCATAATTTGTGCTAAGCAGCTAAACTAATATTTCTGTATGGTTTCTTTAAGAATCCTGTTGCCTTTTGGCTAAAATCTACTCTTTAAACATAATTAGAAAAATTATTATTGGAAGTTGGCCAAAAAATCATTATTGTAGCCCAGGTTCTTACTCCCTGCTCATCCATATTGAGACATAATTACAGATCTATGTGACCATAAATTTGGCAGTGGTTAGGAATGCTCTGGGTTCATAATTGTTGTCCCATCTAAGTATTGGAAGTACTGATGGACTTTGGGTGATTTGATTTTTTTTCTTTTTTTTTTTCCTTTGGCTGCAGCAATAAGTTTTATGTAGGATGTCTGAAATAAAGCCTGACCCTGAAATTAATTAATTTTCACATAATTGGGAAATCTGAATGCTATTCTTATCCCCAAATCATCCCAGTTTAATTTTGTTAATTCTTACAGTATACCTAAGTATTTTCAGTCTTTTGCTTCATTTTTTTTAAGGTTTTATATTGTAGTAGACTTGTTTCTTTTTATTTTAGCTCTCCTTTCACAATAATCTTGCCTTTGTGCATTAAAGATCTTGCACAGTCAATGTTGGGGGAAGAAAGTAAATCTTTGGGTCACTATGGCATGTATTTGTATCCTCTATATCAGTTTTGTCACTGCAGATTAGTTCCTGCGTTTATGCTTCAAGCTTGGTTGAGTTGCGTTATTTAGTGCCCTGAAAATTTGGAGTGGCAAATCTGTGCAATTGTTTGTACTTACCTTTTTTCTGTCTCATGACCTCAAGCTAAGGCAAGAATGTAGTGCCCTTCTTGTTTGTGTGTTCTGTTTCTTTACTCATGCTGAGAGTTGATAGTTACTATAACTACCTTTGAATTGTTTATTGAAGGTTATTACTTTGTTCCTGCCGATGAACATTGTTTCCGTGAAGAACTCTTGGCCAAATTCCTATACTGGCTGATGGATACCTATGTTGTTGAGTTGCTCAGATCATTTTTCTATATCACCGAGACCACGTTTCAGAAAAACATGCTCTTCTACTACCGAAAGCTTATTTGGGGCGAGTTACAGAGCATTGGAATTAGGTAACACTAGAAAACTAATTAAACATTAATGGATAGATATGTAGAAATCATGTGTTTTGTAGTGTAAAGTTATATTTCTGCTTTGATTTATTGCCCGTTTATCCTCCTTTTGTTTGCTTGATTTCCCAAAGGAAAACTCAGCCTGTGACTGTAGCATGCACAGTTTGTAGTTTCAGAAATATTTTGTGTGAGAAAACTGATTCAAATTTAGACTTCATTATTAGAAGAGAATCTTTGCAATAATAAAATCCGTTATGAAGAGGATTTTGTTTTATTAAGTCGATTTTTTACACCTTTTAACAATGAGTAAAGCATAGTGATAGAATCCCAAGGTAACCTTGTGAAAGTTCATTTTAAAAATACTCGATTTGCTTCAATTACTTTAATTTAGAAACAACAAAACCAGAACCAAGGCTCTGCTGAAATGCTGTAATACTTATAAAAATCAGACAGTAGCCTATTGGCTTTAGGGGTTTTTTTTGAAGGTTAAGGGATTTAGAAGCTGCAGCTCCTTTTTGTAGTACAGCTGGAATTACATGCTGGTTTTTTGGTCTTAAAAATGCATGCACGTATTTAAGTTAGGGCATTATTTAAGATAAAATTTTAAACAATCAAGTGATAAAATTGGAAAGGCAATTTTAATGAACAGTTTTGTGCACCCATCTCCACAGTTCACATCTTTCAGGTTTTAATTAGAAATTGTTGGTGTCTGAGAGAGTTTTGGAACTGTGAAAAATCAGCATACTTTATGTCTTGTGTTTTAGTGGCTGTTTTATACGGTAAACCTTTTGCTTTTACAGTGATCTCTTGGTCCACAATGTTACATGTGTGATTTTTTTTTTTTCTCCCTCCTGCCCCGTCACTCCCTGATTTCAGCCTTGATATCCCCAGTGCCACTCTTTGCATTTGTGTTTGCACTTAACGGAGTCTTGATGTTGTTTGCAGTTGTAAGCACAGAATATGCACTTTAAATAGTAGTAGTAGAATGTAATTTTCAGTCCCACACATTGTTTGTCTTGTCTTCAAACTAACAGCTGTAGTGTTGCAATTTGTGTTTTATGCAGTTTTAATGTACTTAAAGTCTATTTTTTGGCACAAAATGTGATCAAGAACTGGTTTTTACATAGCAGAGATATAATAAAAATAATAGAAGTAGTAAATAATAGGTTTTTAGTGGGGTTTGTGATTAAAAGAAAACAAATAACTTGGGATTTAGCTCTTCTGTCCCTCTTCCCAGTTTCCCAGAAAAGCCCAGTGTGTAAGGGCAAGGTGCTTCGAACTCAAAAGACCCTAATCTAGAATCTTGTTTCTTCTGGTTTCCTCCCCACATATTTCCTCACCACGCAGGAAGCCCCTTCTCATCTTTGGCTTGGAAGGTCCCTGAACTGCAGGTTGCTGAAAGCCAGAGGAACATCCCAAGGAAGTGCTGCTGTGTGCTTGCCAAAGGCATGTTCTAAGAACAGGATGTTTGCTCTTGCCTTGTAGTCATAGTTCGTAAGAATTTCTAGTCTTATGCGAGCAGCTGCAGTTAAGCTTCACTGACAGGGCTTTCAGCAGTTGCTTTTTCAGGTGTGATGTGTGCTCGTGAAGCCATGAGTCCAGCTTCCTGCATTCATACCGGTGGCCAGCTGGCAATTTCGTGTGGGAGGAGAGAAGTTGCCGTTTGCAGATACGGGGATACAGGTATTTAGGGCTGCCTTGGCCATTTTGAGCCTGTTTAGACACTGCTCTTAACCAGTGTTTTCATGCACTGCTGGTGAATCAGTGCCAAAGGCTATTGAGCTGCTTCCATCTTCCCTGGAGCAAGAGTGTCTGGTGACCTCAGTTGTTGCCCTAATGGCTGTTCCGTGGTTGTTCTGGTTCTCCTCAGCTGGAGCTGCTCCAGGCAGTTGCTCTGAGCTGGTTCACAGGAAGGCATTGGTAGCCACTGATTCCTGTTGAGTTCTTCTGCATCTTCCTTTGGAGGAAGAGAATGGATGGAACAGGCTGGACTGAGTGGACCTGGACCTTACTTGTGAGCTTACCTTTGCATTGACTGCATTGTCATTAGGGAGTAAATCCACATCTTGAAGGTCTGTCCTTCTGAGTAGGTCATCCTGGGCAGAATCCCACTCAAGGATATGGAGCACAGTTCTGAGAGGGGCCCTGGATCTGTATATTAGCCTTGCTGTATTGGTGGAGATCAGAGTGTGCTGTCCTTGTACACAGACAACTTTGTATTTGTTTTTGAAGCTGTATCAGATTTCATTCCGCAAACTAAAAGCAGGATTTACTGAGAAAAATTAAATATTTCATGCTGCAGTTGCTTCAACTTACTGCAGAATGTAAAGTTGTGTTTCGAAACTGATGAAGCCAATTTTGTGGTGACAGCACCCATTTTCTTAAGGCTCACACCCTTGCCACACACAGTGGCTGCTGAGGATTAAAAATGCTGCAGAAATTCTAAATCTCCCCCATTGGATTGAGGTGAGATGTCAAAAGACTTCAAGACCATCCAGTCATATTCCTTCAAGTTTCAGTGCTTAACAGCACTCTGAGTGCCAGTGAGAGCAGCATGGTTCAGTGGCTGCTAGATTAGCACACATTCAAAATTATTAGCACTGCTGTAAATGCCATGAAATAAGTGATGAATGTTGCTGCAGACACAATGGCATCCAGTTCGGCAGCTGGCCAGAGGTAGTAGTGAAGATCTGCCAGTAATGGGCCTTTGACTTCACTTTCAAAGGAAGTAATATTTTTTAAGATAATGATAGAGGTTTGTTGGGTTTTTTTTCCCTCCAGTCTTGAATGTGATCTGTAAAGGTATTTGATCCTTAAATTGTTTCTGTTGCACTGAAGTTACTTGTTTTGTCTTGGTTATCTACATAATAGTATAGTAGATGATGTTTTATGTGTTCAGCAAAGAAAGTAATTCTGTAATTAATAGTTATCTCTCACTGTGGAAAAGCAGTCATTTCTGTTTTCCTTTGGGCAGCATCTGTACCAGGAATTTAATTTCGAATTTTGAATATAAATCCTCAAAACTCTTTTTCAGTAGCTCAACTCACTGTCCCTGCATGCCACTATACCTTCTAGATGTCATGCACTCTATCCCTCAGACCCTGAGTCCCAAGCAGCTGGATCATGAGCTTGTATTTGAGTTGTGTAGGCATACAGAAGGGAAGTATTTGCGTGCCTCTCTTACCTGCATTCTTGCACCCTCTCAGGTATCTCCTAGAGCATCTTCACCAAGTTTCCACCATTTATCCACTGTCTTTTGTAATAGTGTGGCCTCCTTTTGCTAAACCAGCCTGCTGGATTGTGTGGGATGTAGAAGGTCTTCATGCAAATTTAGATTGATGTCCCATCTTTTGTGAGGACTTGAATTGCCTCACTTACTTCCCAGGGTAATATCATAACCACTAGTCTGTAGGCCACATTTGCCCATCTGAACAATACAAGCAGTGCAAGAGATTGATGCAGGTCTTTTATGTTGCAGGTAGGGTACTTTAACACTGCATCTTAAGTGAAAACAAGAGCTTTTGCTCCACCACCATTTCCTGATTCATTGTATGGAAAAGCATTGATTTTGACGAAACTTCATGGAACTGTAAATCCTGAGGGGGGATCTGAGAGGAAAACACATTCCTCTCAGAATGTGAGAACACACGTCGATCAACTCTGCTCCAACCCACTACACCTGTTAAGGTGAACTTGGGAAGCTCAGAACCTGTGACTTAAGCGCCTTTAGTTCTTGGTTATTTTCTGCTGTTCACTTCAACTGACACCTGCTCATCAAAGCCCTGGATACCTAAAGCCCTTATGTTGGCTGTGTATCCTAGCACCTCAGTTAGCTGTAACTCTAATAAGTGGTCAATCCCCTAATTGCTGGGAGTAGAACAGCCCATTACAGCTTGTAAGTCCGCCACAGGAGCTCTCTTAGAATAGTTTTCAGAAGGTTCTTTTCAGCTTTGTTAATGTCTTCCTGAAATCATGAGCAATATCCCGCTTCCTGTTTCTTGCATAAAACATATTTCAGAATGTTCGTGTGTGTTCCACTAATTTGTGCTTAAATTTTGATTTGTGTTAAGAGCGGTTTTTTTATTCTGCATCAAGCAGAAATGTGTGGTCTCTTATTGTATTACATTGTCATTAAGATACTGTGATACTGTTCTGAAATTCAGAATTTCACGTCAGTTTCTGCAGAGGTTAGTCTTTGTATTATCTTAGAAAAATATTCAGCTTTAGTTATCCTAAAGACATGAAATGTTTTATTTTCTGCCTTTCCTATTGCTTACACTAAGTGTGTATTTGTATTTTAGAAACCATTTTGTCAAAGTACAGCTACGGCCTCTGTCTTCAGAGGAGATTGAAACTATCCATCAAAAAAAATTGGTTCCTATGGCGTCAAAGCTCCGGTTTATTCCCAAACCAAATGGATTGAGACCCATAGTAAAAGTGAGCGGTGTTGTCGAACCACAAGCACTCGGCAGGGAAAGCAGAGAAAAGAAGGTTTTTATTTTCTTCGTTGTTTTATGTGCATTTGATGTTGGTAACTAATAAATGGAGTAAGGATTTTTGTTCCATAAAACTAATTTTAACATGGTGGACGGTAACATTCTAATCAGAATGGCTGAATGTTGCAGCTTAGCTTCTTGCTTTCCAATGCTTAATTACGACAAGCTTCCAGTTCCAGAATCACAAACTTCTGTTTGCAGACCTGTCTTAAGGAAATGAGCCCAATAGAATAACACAGCTTGTAAGGTAATCCCATTTGGGTTTTTTTTTTTTTATATGGATGATACTGTCCTGTTGGGATTCTGGCCTGAATACTGATGGGTGCATGTTGATCTATGAAAGTGTCTGTGGAGCCAACGAATGGTGGTGAGCTGGCTGTGTTACAGAAAATGGTCTAAGGAAGGGCAAGGAAGCTGGAGCAAGCACAGTAGAGAGATAGGAAGGAAGCTGAGAGTAATTGCAGTGTGGGAATAGATACAACAATCAGTGCACAGAATAATCTATTTAACAGGGCAGTTAACCAGGAGACATAGTGGCAGCCCGGTTTCACCATCCTGCATGGCTGCATTAATTGCTTTTCCTTAAGGCTGCGTCTCATTCACAAGTTTGAATGTTCCCCAAATGGGTGAGGTGTCATCAGCTTCTTAGCACTTACTGTTCAGACTGTGTGATCGCAGACCAGATGAAAAGAGCATCAGCTAAAAGCACATAATTGTTCCATATTATGGTGTTTACAGAGCTAATCAACCTGCATGACTTCAGTGCTGCTCTGATGTACTTGACTATCCCCATAGCTGAGTCAAATCTTGGCTCAATTACTTAGATAGTTTCTCCAGAGGCCCAGCTGGTGGTGCAGCTGGATTTACGATAAAATCCCAGAGCACATTTCTCTTTGCTATTCTTGTTGCTGTCATTATCTCCACCAGAGAGAATTAACGATGTTTAAGAAGTTATTTTCAGATCGATGGTGGTTTTTATTTGCTGGCATTTATCTATTTATCACTGTTACCTTGATTTCCAAGAGTCAGGTATGGGAACAAAAACATTTTCCATAGGAATTAATTGTACCAAAAAAAAAAAAATCTCTGAGACTGTTTTGTCACTTTGAAGTAGTTACTGCAGTGATATTCAGGCTTTCTGAAAGCTTCAGTTAAACAAAATAATATAGTAAGTGCATAAATTTATCTCAAACTTCATGTAAATTTGTAATCTTTGTATTGCACAGAATTTAATGTATTTCAGCATAATTTAAGGTGATTCTCTTTGGTCTCTTTAGGTGAATCATTACAACACTCAACTAAAAAATCTGTTTAGTGTGTTAAATTATGAACGGACTATAAACACCAGTTTTATTGGCTCTTCAGTGTTTGGGAAAGATGATATCTACAAAACATGGAAGCAGTTTGTTACAAAGGTTCTTGAATCCGGTGGTGAAATTCCTCATTTATACTGTGTAAAGGTATGTATTTTTGATTACATATTCAAACTAACTTTTCAAAACCAGCTTGTGCAGATAGTTTTGATTTATAGCTGTATTAACTGTGACCTGCCTGCATAATTATTTCTTTTTCTAAATAAAATTTTGTGCATACCTAACAGACTCTGGTTAGATTATTTTAGGGGGTGGTTGATTGCTTTTTGTGGATGGGTGTCCCTGCAGTAGAGCTTCCTTTACTTGGGTGTTTTTCTGTCCATCTTTTTGTCATGTAGGAGCTCTTGTTTCTGTACATGCACTGAATTTTTTGCAGATACATTTAGCTGGGTGTAAAAGTGGGAGAAAGACACAAGCTCAGATAGGCTTTTGAAAACCAGAAAAAACATTCTATGTGCATTTGAATAAATTCACTGTCTCTGGAAAAAAATGGACTTTTCTATCTCGGTATCATTAGTTTCTGTTGAAAATGAACGCATGGCTTCTGGTTGATGTCTCTCCAGTAAGTTTCTTCTCCCTCTTCAAAAAAGTCAGTGCTTGTTGTAGCCCACTGTTTGAAGGAGTTTGTTCTTCACACTTTTGTCAGTTCTGTCTAGCAGACAACATTTTGTTTGATTTCAATTCATACCTTTGAACTGGGGCAATGTGTACAGAAATATGCAAATGACACAGATTTATGTATATTATAGGGGGGCTCCTTTCTCATCTCTCATATGTCGCTTGTCATCCTGCCCTGAAATAGCTTTTGTAATTTTGTCTTGTCTTTCAAGCCAAAGGGCCGTGTCATTGACATAATTTGTGTTACAATATTCCTAAGATTGTTGCTTCTGCAGAAAGTTTTCAGTTTTTACTGTGACAAGTAAAAGCAGAGGTAGGTTTCCACTATGAGGTTTGGGAAAGGTCTAATATGTTGGTTTGCAGCTTTCTGAAAGTCTAAGGTGTCATCTCCCTGCGCATATGGTGAGGGAAGTTTCTTAAAATATTTAAACATAAAAATACCAGCTATTAACTTAAATGATTGAGGGTTCAGTGTTAGATTTAATGTTGCATATGGTATCATCTTCTGTTAATAATAAGAATTGTGCTAAAACGGATGATCTGGGTATCCCTTCCAGGGGGGTACTCCATTGGTATTCGAGGGGGTACTGAGTGGGGGAAGGTTTTTCAGATAAGCGGTGACTTTATTTTGTCACAAATTTGGCCTGAATGATGTAATAATTTTACTCCCATGTGATCTGTCCTTCAGCCTTGCTTACCTACTACAGCAATACTTTTTTTATGCTACCACGATGTTTACAGAGGTATTGCTGAATACGTAGTGGAAGATATTTCTTCTGTTTCAGGCTGATGTGTCCAGGGCTTACGATACCATTCCTCACAACAAACTTGTGGAAGTGATCTCGCGGGTGCTGAAGCCGGAGAAGAGAACCGTGTACTGCATACGGCGCTATGCTGTAATTATGATTACCCCAAGTGGAAAAGCCAGGAGGCTCTATAGGAGACATGTATGACTTCCTGATTTCTTCTCTTTGCTGTTGTAAACATATTTTGGTCCAAGGAAAATGCTTCCTTTATAGCTTTCTTTAGTCACAATTTGAATTGGTTAAGTACTTAATAAACCCTTTTTTACTGCTGTTAGATATTTTCCGGAGGTGGAAAAGTTTATTTTTTGTCCATACCTTTTAAAGCTTTTACTCACGATTAGTAAAAATAAGGACAAATGTGTCGTGGAAATAGAGATTTGTGAGTGAGACATTTCATTTTAACAGTAGAAGAATTGTTGTATTAAAATAACGCAATAAGGCTGGTCCTTTGACCTCCACTGAATAAAAAAGTCAGTTGCTGAATTTTCTACTGCTTTCATCATTTATTTCTTTACAATTTAAACAATTACACAGGTTTCTACTTTCAAGGACTTTATGCCAGACATGAAGCAGTTTGTGTCCCAGCTTCAGGAGAATGCCTCATTGCAAAATGCAATAGTAGTTGAACAGGTAAGTATTGTGAGGCTTCTTTTCAATTGAAAAGGAAGGAAGAATTAGAGGAAGACTGGGATTTTTTTTACTTGTATGTACATATTATGTGATTACATTACCTCTTGTTTCGTTAACCAGTGCCTTCTGTAGAAAGACTTCTGTCAACTCTTCCTTGACGTTTGTAACAGGCTCTCAGTGTTTAGTGAGAGGACTACACCAGGCAAGAAATCTGGCAAAAAGTCCTTCTCGACTTGTCCCGGATTTTCTCATTATTGTCTCAAACTTTCATTTTAACCAGTGTTTTCTTTTCCTTTCCTAGTTTCATTGTTTCTCGCAACAGTTCTCAAGTGAGAAATTAACTGTCTAGTAAAGAAGGGCTTCAACACTTGCTATCTCCAAAACATACAGAAGTAAGAATGAGCAAAATGTATTATAAGTCAAGTAGCTGAGGATGTGCCGTCTTGACTTATTTTCAGGATTACCTGTCAAGGTTGACAGAGAATGAACTCTTTAGGGGAGTTAAGTGCAGCACAAACAAGATCAATCCCTGAAGTTTTTGTTTAAAGAGATTTCTTGCTTTCAGTGAATTAAAGTATGGTTAAAAATGACATATATTTTAAATTTACTCCAACTGGTACTTTGTTGAAAGAAGCAGGCATCTTTCTGTTTTAATTCTTGTGGTACAAGTGTTTGTTCTCAAGACTTCCTTCTGTGCAAGGAGCATGACAAAGGCATAGAAGTAGGTGATGTGCTCAGTCTTTTTCTGTTATGGAATCATGGTGTTCCATAATAACAACCTACAAGATCTCCTGAGCATCAAATGAGCAGACAGGGTGCATTCTTTCAGGGTAATAATTCCTCTTTAAATTTTTCTTTTCTAAACCTGGCAGTGAAAAATGACAAGGCTGACGAAAGGTGATTTCTGACATACAAGTAAAATGATCTTGTGTATCTGTGGACATAGAAGTAGAATATATGGTGTGGCTGGTGTACAATTCCAGTATCCTACAAAAATAAGAAAGTCTAATGAGTACCTGGATGAAAATGGAAACTAGCTGGATCTCTCATGTATATTTTGTTAATTTTTTCAAACTGATTTAGAGAACTGTGCTAGATATTGCATGGACAATAGCATTCTGTTTAAAACTATTTCCTGTTTGAAAACGATTTGTGTGTTGTTATTTTAAAAGAATAAAGTATTTTGAGAAAAGTGTCATGTCAGGCTGGGTGTCTGTACTACGGGTACATCACATTATCTTTTCAATGCAAGTCATCAGGGTCTTGCATGGCTCTATCAAAAGTTAAGTGCATTTGTCTGCTGCCTAATCTATGCAAGTAATAAGTAATTTTATTTTAATTTTAAAGTTATTCAGATTGTTGTAAATGGATTTTTTTATCAAATAGTTTTTAACAAAATGTTCCATAAACATTGGATGTACAGTCATGCACAGAAGGGTTGGTAATACCTGGCAAAGTGTGTGTTTTGCAGCAGAATGGGCAAGTAAGTGTATCGCAGCTTGGGGAATCGTAAAGACCGTGATGTATAGAAATTGTCCTACAGGATAAAAAATGGCCAAAAGAGTGAGGTCTTATACATTATAATAATCCAATATATTATGCCAGCACTTTTAAAAGTGGGTTTAGATGTTATATTTGATTTGTCCTAACACAAAACAAAAAACCCCCAACATCCAACAAAAAGTTAACTTGTTGGATGTGAGGAGCTTTTTAGTATGTATGTTCACATCTTGGGTTTAGGGTTTATCTTTTCACTTACTTAGAGGTTTGAGCTGCTACAGTCTACTTTTTAAAAGATTTCTCTGTGTGTTCAAAGTTGTAGTGTATTTTCCATTTCAAATCTTTGTTTTTTCACATTTCTAGAGCTTAACTTTCAATGAGACAAGTTCCAGCCTGTTTAATTTTTTCCTTCAAATGATACATAACATCATCCTGAAGATTGAGAACGGGTAAAAAAGAAATTAGTTATTCTTTGTATAGCATGCTTGTTTTGTTTGTTTTCTGTTGAGAGGATACTTTTGACTCTGGGGACTTTTGATAGGTGTCTTTTAAAGATTTCAATTTTTATGTTAATTTGAAATTTGTGTATCAGTTTAAGCTCCAAAAAAGCATGATGAGTTTAGAATCAAATTTATATTGAATAAAATTTCTCTTTCCTACCTGGATGATGTTAACTGTACACAATGCATTATTCCATAGAATATGGAATAACCTTAATTTAAAACTGCAAGTGTAGTTCAAAAGGAAAATACTTTAAAATGGTGGGATCCATAGTGGTGAGAAAAACAAGGGTAACATCCAAGCAATCATGCAAAAACTTTGTTAATCATTTCTCTGTAGTGCAAAATTGAACCTTTTCTGCATGGTTTTGCTATTTGGCAAGTTGAAATAAAAATAAAAGGCAGTAGCAATAGGAATTAAAATTACTGGCAACTCCAGGATTAAGAATCAGATGTTACCGAAGGTAGTAATGCAGATTCCTTCTTGTGTTGGTAGAGATACTGACTTGGTATTTATATTTTGCCTCTAGGTGGCAAATGTGTACCATGTCTAAAAAAGGAAGTACTTACATGATCTTTATTTGTAAATTCACAGTGAATGAATAGAATTAATACCTTCTTGCTCTAGAAAAAATACCTTTGTTTTAGAATACTTATTTTAGAATCTCACAGGACTGAGGGAGAGTGAGAAAAGCTTTCAAGGAGTCAAATAGAAGAGTGTTTATAGTTTTTTCTAGCATTGATGTTTACACTCCCTTTGGCAGGATCGTAAGAATGCTCATGTGGCATACTTTAATAATGACTAACGAACGTGAGTAGGTTTCATGGAATTTTAATGGCTTCAAAGAAAGCACACCCTGACAAAACCAGCTTCATGCATTTAAATTCAGTCACAACTTGACTGAAAAAATACTGTTTGTCCCGAAATTAACTTACCCCTTTTAAGTAGCTTGTTCTTGTTTGTCCAAAAAAATCCCCATAAGTTTAGTAAATAAATAGACTCTTTTTCTCAAAAAAAAAAAAAAATCACAATTAGTCATTGTTAATTTGATGTTTTGGGAAAAATGCTGATTATTGAGCTGGGGACCTATAAAAACATCTTTTAATACTATTTGATACATTTATCAAAAGTCAGTAAGAAAATAAAATTATTGCAAGGAAAATTTTCAGATGACTCAAAATACAGGTATGATCAGTGATCAAAAGTAGTATGTGGTCTAAATTCATTCTCTTCAGCTTCGCCAAGTCATCCACGTAATAGTGGTGAAATGGACATTATAGTATCTCACTGCTTCAAAGAAGTGTTGTGAAAATAATTCCCTTGGGTTTTTCAAGCCCTACCCATTTGGTTGCTGCCAGCATAGAAAATTCTCCCAATGCTTTGTTTTGTGTACAAGAACATTTCTCTTGAAGCTGTCACAGTAAGATGTAACATAAAGAATTGAAAAACTTAAATGAAGGCTATGTCTGCAGCAGAAGGAGGCCTTTGGGGCTTGAGATGAGCTATAAAATTTCTTTCTTCTAATTTCAGTTGTCTCCTGGAGTTTGTTAATACGAAAGGAATATGTGTATTAGTGGGGGTTTTTTCTCTGTTAAAGTTAAAACTGCTGGGTCTCTCTGTAGATTCTTAGAAGAAAGAGCAAGCAAATTTAAATAAGGCTAACTGGCTAACATATAGCATATTTCTTATTGAAACTTATGTTATACTTATTTAACAGCTGTTGCGATCTTGTTGCATGTTTTGATTTTTTGTGTTCTTTTACTCTTTGCTAGGTACTACTTACAGTGCTCTGGAATTCCACAGGGCTCCATTTTGTCGACCTTACTTTGCAGCTTATTCTATGGAGACATGGAAAACAAATTATTCAGTGGAATACAGCAGGATGGGTAGGGATGCTTTGTCCTGTACTCTGTTACATTATTTCACCATATATAGTATATGTGTTAGTCATTTTCTCCGACGTTTAATTTTGAATTTCAAGGATTTCCAACTTCATTAGGAGTGTGGTGCACACAAACATCACTGCAGCTTCAGTGAAACTGTGGTTGTTTCTTGGGAGAATTTTCCTGGTACAAGATGGGGCAGAAAATGCTGAGAAGCTTTCATGTATCTTTGGTAGGAGATTTATTCTTAGAAAGATCCCCGTATTTAGGGATGCTGTAAAGAGTCTGACAAGCTGCTCTTGTACTTCTGAGAAGTTTATGGTTTTACCTCACTCATTCCCACATCATCTGTGGTCTCTTCACCTCAAACAGGATGAGATGTTTGTTACAAACTTTCTGATACTCCAGGCTTCTGCCTGAGGTCTTTCCAATACACTGTTGGTAAATCTCAGTATTTTATCAAGGTCTCAGCTTTATAACAGATTTTTTGTGAGAGATGTTGGTTCTTTTTTGAAGCCCTGTGTGACTTTTGGTAAATCTTCTCAGTCTTTGTGCCCTGCATGTGCTTGGCTCCTTAGGAGCTTGACAGAAAGCTAGCCTGATAAAAGCTTTGCCTCTTTATTAGCTGTAAAAATTTTGAGCTTCCTTTTTACCTTTGTATGAACAGATCCCCAACTGAATCCTGAGTTAGGGTATTTAGTCATGTGCTGGACCCTGAAACTTGTTTGTGTTCAGACATCTCCCTTTATTGCTGTGAATTCCTTCCAAAGAAAGAAAAAAGAACAGTGTGGGAATGCTCCAGATAGGTGCATCTGTCTGGTGTCTCTGCTTGGGAGGCTTGCTGGGTATCAGAATTTTAAACATTTTCCTACAAAACTGGTAGAGTTCTTATGGGCTTGAGGATGCTCTGATGATGTGAGTCTGAGCACTGTCTGTTGCTTTCAAAGAGTGTTCTTTATGAAACTGAAATTATGAAACTGATCCAGAAGAATGCACTCTTTAATGTAGCAATTGTCTTTGTGTAGAGCAGATTTTAAAATGTTGCTGAGGTGTCTGTTGAATGATCTTGATAATTTCATTTGTCCTTTAAATCAGAAGTATGATGTGGCTGTTGACTTGGCTGACCCCAGGTGCAGCTGGTCTGATCAAAATGATGAGAGTGCTCTTGCTGTACATCATCATTTCCAGAGCTACTTCTCTGTGATCTGCTGGGCAGGATTTACCAAAAAAATATGGGCATGCTTGGGGTCTGAATTCTGTTGGAAAAGAAAATTCCAGCCTTTACAGTGGTAGATGGTATTCTGTTTTGCATTCAAGCTATAGCTTCATAAACAAGTTATTGTGTGGTGAATGAAGATAGTTGGAGCTCATCAGGAATCTACTTGTGTTCTTGCTCTGGCACCTCTTTTCCTTGTCTGGTAGAGGAAGATACTGCAAATTCTCCCTTGGAAAAGTGTAAACCCCTGTATCCAGGGAAGCCGCTGTGCAATAGTTTGTGTGTTGTAAATTCCTTCGTTTTTTGTCTAGCCTTTCTCATTGCTTTTTTATTTTAAGTTTTTCATTTATGTTTAGGGAAGAAGCAGAGCTGAGAATTTCTTCATGAGTCTCAATTTGCAGTTCATATCGACTTCTACCATCTTGTGAATTACAATAGGCACATTGCTGCTCTGAAGTGTATAAAAAAATTTTGAAAGGATTACATATTAAAAAATCTAACATTGGTTTCTTCTTGATTACAGAGTCCTAATGCGTCTCATTGATGATTTTTTGCTGCTTACACCACATTTAATGAAGGCAAGAGCCTTTCTGAGGTATGCTACTAGAGATATAGTCTTCAAAGTAGTAAGCATCATTACCTTTTACATAATTCTTTTTGATCTTTATGCTCATAGGTGTGTTTGCTTTATGAGCTAACAATCAAGGGCTATTTCAGAGTCCTTGGTAGTAGCCTGTGCTTGGGAAGAATCCTAAAGCTACATTCTTGATAGCCAGTTAACGATCTGTTGCAGTTCACATGGTGGGTGATTCCTGCTTAAGTTTGAATTAGGGACCTACCTACTAACCTTGGTGGAGCTTTAAGCAAAAATCAGTGTTGCAGGCTAACCAAAGCAGCTGACAGTTGTCTTTTAAAACCATTTTCCCTCAAATTTTTAAGATGTCATATTTAACATTCTCGAAATGTTTTTATTGAGCACTTATGCTTCTGCTTTCTGTTCCCTGGGAAAGAATGCAGGTCTTGTCTGGTCCAATATTGCTAAGAATTTTGTGGTCATTAATATTCCATGATGAGTATCTGAAGATCCCAATAGCACAGTAGTATGCAGTTCACACAGAAGTTTTAAAACAGTAATTCCTTATTGTGCTTCAGAACTACCTTTTCTTTTAAAATTGAATCCTAGAGGAGGCTCCTGGTTACTGCAGTTAGGACTGTACAGTCAGTCCTAGGGGGGTTCTGCTGATGCCAAAGTCATTTTAAAGGATCCAAAGGTCTTGAAGAAAAGCTTAGCATCTGCGGTGTAGTCAGTTGCATCATGCTTTTCAGTTAGTCGGAAAGATGCAGCTGTGTTGTGAGCCTGAAAGGTGATGGAGCAGTCAGTTAAGTACAGTTTGAAGTATAAATTGTGTGAAATAGTGGGTAGTATACTTTGAAGACTTCATTTGTCTTCATTTCCTTATCAGAACAGAAAGAAGTTTCTAGGGATCTGTGGGTTTACAGTTCTGGAAACGATAAATCTGACTAACTGTGAGTGCCTGAAGCTATTAATCTCTATAACATCTTTTCAGCACAATGTCACTTGAGTAGCAGTGCAGATATTGTCCTTCTTGCCATTTGAAGTTGTCTGCATCTTTGTTCTCTATCAACTTCTGCACCAGCTGTGTTGATCTTCTGTGGAGAAGTAGCTTTTTCTGTGAGAGGTTTCCAGAATTGTTTCCAGATCCTATGAGCTCTCTGCCGCAAATGGTGTAGTACCAGTTTTTCCTAATGTAGTATTAGAACCGAGAGACTCAATAAATTAGTTTTGAGGAGACAGCATTATGACTACGACTCCCCAAGAAGAAGAGCCTACCTCTTCCTCTTTTTAAAAGGATGAAGCCTGCACATAAGTACATTGCCAAGTAAGACAAACTGCTGCTTGTCCATGACACGGCTGATCCAATATAGCAGGTAATCAGCAGGCATTCTGCCAGTGAAAACATTCTTAGGGAAGACATTCCTCTTAAAGTTCAGAACTTCATCAGATAAATGAGGTTCCTGTTATATGCATTCTCCTTCGGTTTGTTAACTTCCAAAAACAATAACTTGTCATCTGTCTTTTTCCAGTGATTTTGATCTCAGAAGTTTCTGTGAGTGTGGTTTATACAGCTTGTCTCAAGTGTTGCATGGCTGACGTGCTTAATTTGCGTTAATCTGTAAAATTTTTTCTCCATTATCCTCAAGTTTATTTATTTTATGTATTTATTTACCTCTTAATGTCTTCACTCTCATCATTTCTAGCTGTGTTCCTTAACCTAAAGAGTTGGCTGTGGTTCCTTTCGTTCTTTGATTTCTGCCCTTTTGTTCAAGATCTTGTGTCTTGCAGCATGGTGCCAGTTTTTGTCTGCTTTGCTGGGGGGGGGCTTAGCCTAACTGTTTATATCTGTTTTAGGACTCTAGCAACAGGTATTCCTGAGTACGGCCTATTAATAAACCCAAATAAGACAGTGGTGAATTTTCCTGTTGATGATATCCCAGGATGTTCCAAATTTAAACAGCTGCCAGATTGTCGTTTGGTCCCGTGGTGTGGTTTGTTATTAGATATAAAAACACTTGAGGTTTACTGCGATTACTCCAGGTAAATAGAGGTATATACTCCAGTGTCAGCTTTACAGTATTTCATACATAGTGGGAGAAGCACAAGGGTGTCTTGGGAGTGGTGTAGTTGAATTCACTGCAAAAGAGATTGGGATTAATTTAGTATCGACTAGAGGGACTAGCAATACTTTCAACATCAGAGGTGTTCCCTCTGGTACACTTCAGATGGGAAAGAATGTGTGGGGAAGAGAACTTCTCTTTAAACTAGCAACCTTGACCATTTACACAAAACAGTCTGAAGTGGCATAGAACTCATATGGAGTTCTAGGACAGGATAAAGTATCTTACTGAAAAGTTCTGTAGACCTTTTGCATGGACTACTAGAAATGGCATTAGACATTTGCTAAAGATTGAAAAGAAAGAACTGTTTAAACTCAAGGATAATATTGCTGTATTATTGACCATTTTTAGTATAAACAGCCCTTAAGCATTTATTAGGAGGAGGTTTTCCATCAATAGGGTGGTAAAGTTCTTCAGTAGTCTTCCTAAACAAAAATGTTTGATAGTTTTACTATAGCAAAGGACCGAAATCAATAGCCAAAGAGATTTATTTGCTGAGTTCTTGAAAGAAACAGTTTATGTTGATAAGGGTATTGATGCTACTGATCTGGGAGACACTAATCAGAATCAAAACATCATAGAATTGTTTATGTTGGAAAAGACGTTTAAGATCTAGTCCAACCATTAACCCAGCACTGCCAAGTCCACTGCAGTGTTTGTTACAAGGCTTTGCTTTTGATAAGCTTAACCTAAGTAGCTGGAACATCAGGGTTGTTCCAGGAACTAAGGTGGCTTCAGGCCTAATCTCCTGTATTGCATGGATCATAGGTAAGATGATTGTCGCTGGAGTAATTAATAGTGTTCTGGCTAGACCATGAGTTTAAGAAATACATTTTATTTGTTATTATGGTTATTGATTTGGCTTCTTTTAGCGGGGTGAATTTTTCAGCCCTGAGGTATTGAAGTCAGCCCTTAGCTCATACTCTTAATGCCACAGGGCTTAGTCTCCTTCAACACTGAATTTAATGATGGTCATCTTATGGCCAGTAGTTGCTGGCTTATTGATTAGCAGGAAATCTGGGAAGTTAAATGAGGCTTACTTTGCAGAATTTAATTTAGTCTATTAGCTCATGGAGTTTAACTACTTTTTTTTACTTTTTTTTTCTAGTTATACCTGTACCTCTATCAGATCAAGTCTTTCCTTCAACTCAAATAGAACAGCTGGGAAAAACATGAAATACAAACTCAGTGCAGTCCTCAAACTGAAATGTCATAGTTTATTTCTTGATTTACAGGTGGGAATATGAAAATGAATGTTTGGCAATATTGTGATTAGTGATGAAGAGCATTAAAACTGCTTTGAGTTCTAACATGAAAAAAGTTTATTTTAAAAGGAAATCCACTTAATCTGGAAATGTTGACATCAAATAAAATGTAGGGTCTTCCAGAAGTGATCCTTCACAGTACTGTTAACTTAGTTGCATTAAAGAAATCTTTGATGTTTAGCATAAAATGTTTTTTGTCTAGATCGTCAACGAATCCGATTATGACACGAAAATATTCTCATAGCTCTGTTTCTGTTCTGTTCTAGATCAACAGCCTTAGAACAGTTCTCATTAACATCTACAAGATATTTTTACTCCAGGCTTACAGGTGGGTCACTGTCTTCTGAAGTAAGTATCAGTATTTCATTACTCTTTTTTGACACATGGAGGAGCTATGAGTTAGAAAAAAGTGTGCCACGTAAGTGTGCAGTGTGTGTATATATATCTGTGTATATGTGTATGATGTGTGCAGTAGTAAATGTCAGTAGCAGGTCAAGTTATTCTTGTTTCAACACTGTTCTTAAGTAATACTGTTGGGTTTAGGATACAGGGATATATTTTATGTGTGTGTTTAAGTGATAGTTCACCAAATGGATTTTCAGTGTCTTGGTCTTGACAGCCGACCTCAAGATAACTGGTCTGTTTTGCTTCAGGAATATGACAAGAAGCCTTATTAACCATTTTATATTTAGATCAGTTAAATATTAGCCAGTTTATATTTAGAACTTTGTATCTAAATAAGATCATATAGAACTTTGACCAGTATAACTTTAGGTAAAGTGAGGTTTCATTTTACCGAGCTAATTGTAGTTTCTTAGTGCTGATAACGTTTTAATTGCTCCTTAGCTGGTAATATCTTGGCATTAGTGAGCTGGTCTTGATCAGCAGAGGAAGTGAGTGTTTTAAACAAATATAAGGGTAAGAAATCAAAACTGATAAGCAAGTTGGAAGAAAATACTGAACTCTGTACATTGAAAACTTTGAATGATTTCCCACAGCAAGTAATTGAGTTTTTATTGTTTTGGCACAGAAAATGTGCGAGAGGTCCTTCACTCTTCACAGAACTCAGATGTTGCTCTTTTGCTATGCTCACACTTGTTAGGAAGGGACATTTTAGTTCTATTCTTAAATTCATCTTGGTCCACATTCAAGCTATATTCTTTGTCCGAGAAGTGTGATTGGGTTTGTCTAGTCCAGCACTGATGTGTCCAGCTCTTAAACTTTTGTGTTGTGGGTGATTTAAGATTTTTGTCTGATAGATATGATCGCTTAGTTACTTCTGTTTGGTTTTGTGGTGACGTTCTAACAATGGCTTTTATATGTTATAAAAAGCTGTCCACCATGATAACTGCATGTCAGGTTAATTCAGTGAAAGACCTGCAATGCAGCATTGTACTTAGGTTTATCCTTTAAATATTGAAAATGTCACAGTTTTTTTAAGTGATTGTAATATGCTGCATTAATTTAATAAACAAGTATATACATTGTTGATTAATTAAAAATCAACATTGTGCTTGGCTATATTCAGTATAAGCAGGATTATAATGCCAGAGTCTGAAGGTAAAAAAAGTCAGCAATTTTAAAATATTTTCAAACTGGTGTAAGGAAGCATATGATACAAGTAATTTCTACAGAGTTGGCTTCCAGATAGGCAAAGGAGTGAGTATCCTGGTTTGTGGAATCATTTGGAAGTCTGTTTTCCTGCATACTTGAACAGTATTTATTGGGGGGGGTTGCTCTGTTTTTTCTTCCTCTCACACTGTCATGTGGGTGTTCTCTGGTGTTGTGGTCTATGGTATGGAATTGGTGACGATGTGTAGTTTAATTTTCCCTGCACGTGACACGGTTGCTGTCCTCAGAGGAGGATTCTGTTACCAAGGCAGATGGCTTCAAGATCTTCTTTCAGCATAAAATATAGAAACAAATGTCATGTATGTCTGACATTCCAGAAACGTGTATACATGAGGGAGGTGTCATGCAGTAACGGTGTTGATACAGCTAAAGACGGTTGGGTGCTTTTAAATGTTGTATAGTGCCTAAGCTATGTACTCATAGTTTCACTGGAAATTGCAAATGACTTTTGATTAAATAGGCTGTTTTTGTGAACAGGTTCCATGCCTGTGTTCTCCAACTTCCGTTTGACCAGCAAGTTAGAAAAAATCCTTATTTCTTCCTAAAGATCATCTCTCAGACTGCATCATGTGGCTATGCTGTCCTGAAAACAGTAAATGCAGGTATAGGATGTTAATAGCAATGAATTAGTGGGTTTGGGGTTTTTTTTTAAGACAAATAAAAAATCTTGAATGTGCAGTCTGATGGTGTAATTTTGGGATAAAGATCAGGAATGTGTATCGCGAAGTGTGTGATAAGAATCATGGTGCATTTTTCGTCTTAAACTCAGTTTTCTGAAGATTGTGTTTCAGGCACTAGTTTTGAGTTTTTTCTTCTGATGTATGAGACTTCATTGACTACACAGGTTTCTAGTAAAAAAATCCTGGGGTGATTTTATAGAAAGAGAGGAGAAATCAGATATACTTCTTAATGCTCATAATTTTCAGTTACATTACTTTCCTTTTCTATCTCTAGGGCTTGCTGAAGGTAAAAAAGGTGTATCTGGCACATTCCCCATTCAGGTAGCAGAATGGCTCTGCTTCCATGCCTTCACTGTCAAACTGTCGAATCACAGAGCTGTTTACAAATGTCTGCTTAAACCCTTAAAAGTCTGTAAGTATTCAGCTATTTTTACAGTTTTATCTATGGTTAATTGTAATAAAACTTAGAAACTAATGGATTTTTAAAATATTCTCATCTTAAAATATTGTTCTCAGATGTACATTAATGATCTTTCTGATTTTATTCAAATTTACTAATTAAAAGTAGGCAGATTAAAGTGTTTCTCAGCACTGCATTTTCTAGAGCCTTATTCTCACAGGGCAATTGATGCTTGGCACTCAGTAAGCTTGTACAGTTCAGAAGGCTTAATAAGATTGGGTTAATCATGTAAGTATTCTCAGTTTATTATTATCATTATATTATGAAATATAAATGCTCAAGATTCTATTTTAAAAAATGTAGATTAACTGGCAACTGAATAAACTCTTCCCACAATTTAAACTCTTACCCAAAAAAAATGTCACTAGGGTCACTTGGATAGAGAAGCACTGGCTGCACTGCAGGTGTACTCTTGTAGAGTTGTGGTGTTGGCGTGTCTCTGACACTTCTGTTTGGTGAAAGAACCTGTCTGTGTTCCTGGCCCTTGGGGAGCCCTCTCCATATGCAGTTGTACAGTTTGCCTGCAGGCCAGCCACAGAAATAATAGAATTTAAGTTTTAAGATGTTAAAAGTGGACAGCGAGAGGTTTTCCTGAAGAAGCCAGTACTGTTGGTGAATGTAGCTGTGGTGAAGGCCAGACTCTTGACACTGACTCTGTAATTTTCCCTCTGAATGAGTCATTGCTTAGGTAGTTTTGTTATACAAGACCAAGAAATTCTTGGGTCTCATTCCAGAATAACACCTATTTGATTTGAAATGTTATCATAAGCTTCCTTTGATAGCTGCACTGAGGTCCAGTGCCCCAAAAAGAGAGCAGTTCTGCTGTTGGAAGGAAGCATTTCCTTCCCGTATCGAAGGCTTGCAGCAACACCTGAGTCCAGAGTCTGATTTCTGGTGGTACAGTGGGAATGTATTAAGACTACACTTAAACTTTTACAGGAAACAAACTGATGGCTGGGATTTTGCCAGCCACTTTCTTGAGAGCTATGGACTTTCTGTAAGGAGCAAGATTCCACCAGCCTTTCCTTGGGGAGCTCCTTCTCTGAGTTACTCACTGACATCAAAACCAGAGGCCCCAAATCTGCTCACTGCTGCTGAGAAGTACCAGGGCAGGGCTGCTTGCTTCACTTGGAGGGAACAGGAACTGAAGAACTGAGCAGAGAATGCAGTAGACACACCCAGGAGGACAATGGCGTCTCTGGGAGCTGCCTCACTTCTCTAAGATCCATTTAGGGCACATTTGAGTTTTCATCTCTAGTGCTGAAGGTTTTGCTCTTGGGATCTTTGGCTGGCAGACCACAATCCAAGCCAAAGCTCCTTCATCCTTCACTGTGCAAGCTTTGCTGTTTGATCTGACAATACCTTCAGGGTGGAGGCACAGCCTCAGGCAGTTTTATTTCTCAGCAGAATCTCATCTTTCATGGCTGCGTGCATCAGCCGTGAAAGCACGCTCTACTGTCCACAAAATCACACCACCGCAGATGCCAGGGAAAGAAAATGGGCTGGGAAGTAGAGGTGAAGTTTTCCTGGTTTGAATAGCGATTGTTGCTAGGTTCCTTCTGCTGTACCCATAGAGCTGCTTGCCTCACTGCAACACTGACGTGAAACTTGCATGTGGTCCAGGCCTAGCTCTGCGCAGTTTCTAACCCAGGAAGGGAAAGCTGAGCATCTGTCAGTTGGCTTCTCTAGCAGTGAGAATTGCCCTTAAGAAATGGAATAATCTTTCTTTCTAAATTCCTGGGGAAATCTATTAATGTTGTACTTGCTGAGTATTGTGGAGGTGGAGCAGGAGAAGTCCAAAGGTCTGTAGAAAGTTAGTGGTGACATTCTCTTGAAAAGAGTAATTTTCAGCTATTCTTTCATAAATCTTGCCTTCTCTGAGGCAGAATCTGTTCTTCGCTTCCGTAGTGTCAAGACAACCCACTCTTTTTATCTACAGCATCCAGTTTCTTTTGGAAATCCCTGAGACTTCAAGTACACTGCTGAAAGATCAAGGCTTCAGAAATCTTTACTTAACAGCTGCCTGAACAATTAGCAGGCTGTGACTTGTTTTTGCTATAAAACTTTGAAGATGGAAGCTTTCACTATGATTGGTTGACAGATCACTGGGGCCCAAGTAATTCAAATGCTGTCTCTCCATCTGTGTATAGCCACCTGAAATCTTACCTGTACTTCCACTAGCCCTGTTCCACTGGTGCTGCAAGGGTTGATAAAATATTTACTGGAGCTGTACAAAGACATCTTGTGGTGACAAGTCACATGCATACCCTTGGTGTGAATGGGCATCATTATCTCTGTATCTCCAAGGTCTCTGGTCATAGGTGAAAGCTGTTTTTCAGTCCCTGATAGTACATGGTGTTTATCTTTGTATTTTCTTCTGAATTTAGTACAATACTAAGTGTCACGATCCTTCAAGAGCACACTAAAATCCATTTACAGAGATAGTGATAGTTTTCTGTGCAGTCATACAAGTTAGTTTTGTTTGCCCTGCCACCAGACCTAGTTCTGAGCAATGTTATTGTAATCAGAGCATCATCTTGTAGAGAAGGTTACTGCAGAGCTAAGCATTGTGTAGAGGTATCAGAGTTAATTCTAAACACTATATTTTGTCTTCTGGAAATCAGGTAGCATGTGTGGATGTCAGAGTAGTCATGACAGGGAAGTCACTGACTTTCAGGTGACATCCTGTAAAGTTAGCTCAGTATCTCTATATGCTACAGTAATCTGTAGCACAGAGATAAACAAGGCTGGTAAAAGCCCCTGCGATCACTTAACAGCTGCATTTTTTTGTTGTCATTTTGGAGTTTGTATTGGTTATATAAAACCTATTACCCCTGTATGATCATGTTACTGACAGGAATTGGTATAAACGTGTTTTTTTTCTTGTGTCCCTGCACATGCCTTTCCATTACTCTCCATGGGAATCAGTATCAAGTTCAGGTCTTGGGAAGGAGGTTCTTCCCAATATTCCCAAACTTATTAAATATCAACATCAGGGGCTTGTCAGTATGAGTTGTTGTCATTCTTCAGAGTTAAGTGTTTAAAACACAGTTACTGTTTAACATCCCTCCTATTATTTCCAGCGGGGAAAGGAGCAAGAGTCTTTCCTTATCATGATCAGATATAAATACATCATCTGTGTCCTTTCCAAATACATGGCAAATGTTTATTGAGCACTTCTGTCTTTCTGCACCATTGACAATTTTGCCGACTCTGTTTAGTGATGGACTTAAACTGTTGCTAGGATTTTACATGTTCTTCCTGATCTTTAAAAAGTCCTTTTTACTGTCTGTAATTCTGTTGATGGGACATTCAGTCTTTCAAAGTATCTGTGGTTTAACAGAAGGCCTTATTTGGTGGGTAAAGTTGTTGAATAAATGGGCTTACACTTTTCAAAATTTAATCAAGTTCTCAAATATGTAGACAAAAAGTCACAAGAACAGAAAGTAGGAGAAATTTGCTCCTTGATTTACTTTGTTAGTATTTTCACTTATAATTTTGAACCTTTTTATTTGTTAGCCTTATTTAAGGGTGGAAGAATAGTAGAATATTATATTAGAGTTTTTTTAAATCCCCGTATTCCATGTGTTTCAACTTTTTAATTGCTTTTAGTTAGTATTGATATCATTACTTCATTAACATTTTCCCTAAACCAGAATTAAGTTACTTGCAGTTGTAGTGAACTGTTATTGGTTTTTTGGTAGGTAAGAGGCGTCTGATCAGGAATATCTCAGAGGAAACTGTGGCACTACTGGGGGCAGTGACAGACCCGGCTCTTTGTCAAGATTTCAAAGCTATCCTGGACTGATTGAGGTTTATTTCATAATTATCCCAGGTTGGAAAATAAATCCTGTGTCTTTGGGTGACTTTTCTTCGTAGTTTATTTTGGTAGAGTGGACCAAAAGCAAGTTCACTCAGAAGTTTTATGTGTTTGTTGCTCAGATAACATGCGAGGACATAAAAAGAGCAGTTTTGTGAACACCGTCTTGTTTGGGTATTTTGTTGGTGGGGTTTTTTTGTAAATTCACAGGTTGTTTGAAGTAATTTAGTTGGTTTTGTTCCACAATTCCCATCTTCTTGATGAAGGAATAATTAAACTATGTTCTGTACAAAATTATTTACTTTCTTGTTTCAATGGGGTTGTCTTGAAGGGCTGTGTTTTACTTCTCTGTGTTGCAGACTGTCTTATAATAAATTGGCTGGTTAATTGTAATAACATGTATTTGTTTCTAAGGCCTTTATTTTATAGAAATCTTTATTTCTATAATTGGGTTATGTCACGAAAAACAGTTACCTGCACAGGGTAAATGCATTTCATGGCAAGATGCACGGGCTAGAAATCTTATGTTTTGCAGATCACAACTAATATATGCCAAAAATTCACTGTCCAAGCTGGTTATGTTTGGTGTATGTGTTATTTATTTTGAATACTTTATTTATTTTTAATACAGTGTTGTACAGCATGATACTGTTGCATTTATATCTACGAAACAAGTTCTTGATTAGATAATATGCCGAGTATATTGCTTTTCTATTTGCATATCTTTGGCTCTGGAAAAAGAAATTTTTATCAAGGACATATAGTAATAGAAAAAAGGAGAATGGCTTTAAACTGAGAGTAGGTTTACATTCAATATAAGGAAGAAACTCTTTACTGTGAGGGCGTTGAGATGCTGGAAGAGATTGCCCAGAGAAGTTGCGGTTGCCTCATCCCTGGCAAATCCTCACCACACAGGGAATGGTAACACAGCTCCTTGAAGCTGATTTGCAGTATTGGAGTCTGTCCATTAACATCATAACTCAGTTCAAAATGTACAGTCGGTCATACAGGTTTGTTTTTTTTTCTTTCTGTGAAGTGGCACTGTTAGAATAAAATACATTTTTAAAAAGTCACAGAACAATTGTTCCTACCAGAGATAAAGAACACCCCAGTTGCTCCCCAGCCAGCAGCTCAAACATTTAAACACCCCCGTGCCCCACAGTGGTCTGCAGTGATACCGCATGAGGGAGCACTATCGGGGACAACATTGCATAAGAGAAGCCTGGCAGTGCAGAAAGCTTTATTGTATGGGATCATGTGGCAGGAAGAGACAGCAAGATGCTCCAACTTGAAGAATGGAGGGAATGTTAATGTCACCAACGGCTTAGATAGGCCCATTTTTTCTCTGTGAGAATATAATCTGCTGATGTGGTCTCAACTGAAGGTGTAATTTTATAAAAATGAATACAGTGTAATGCTTGCAATTCTCTGAGTTTGTTTGCCTTTCCCAGCAATTACTGGCTGAGTCATCAGTTTTAAACTGTAGCGGTTGTTTCTGAAGGCTGTTTGTAAACAGATACAAATACAATGTAGAAATCCCAAGAGAAAACTGTTTCATTTAAAATATCCTCCCCTCAAAAAGGCAAGTGAAAGTAAAGCTGAAACTGGTATGTGCTTTAGCAAGTGGAGAATTTGGAGATTTGAAGAGGAGCTGGCAGTCTATACTGGAAACTTGGAGTTACTACTGTGGCTTATGATAGTTGGAAAAAAATACTGTGAGCATATGTGTAAGGAGTAGATTAACCATGGCAAGGGCGTACAGTTGTTGCTGTAAAAATAGATGTTTATGATGTTGGGAAAGTAGAAATATTCCATAAAGCTACTTCTGCACTGAACTGTTCTAAAGTAAATAGTGTGATACATTATGGTGGTAAAATATATTCTACTTAATTGGTAGCAAGGCAGTGTGTTAAACAGCAACTGCTGACAGGAAGCGCTTGGGTAGAGTTAATAACTTGAATCTAGAAATATTAAATGGAGTACCTTAGGAGCATTCTGAATCTGTAATGTGGATTTTGAATAATCATTGGACAGCTGGGAAAATTGCAAAAGATTTGAGAGTTGTGGTGAAGGTTAAGGTCTCAGTATTTAAGAGAAGGTGATAGAGAGATTGAGAGCTAAACCACTGAACGTAAGTCCCCGCGCAACCTGTTCTGCAAGTGTTGCAAACCACTTGGGAAGTTGAGCTTGCTGGAGGGTTTATATGGGGAGGGGGAGAAATAGGGCTGAACATGGTTTTTTAGTGTGTCTGCAGAGCTGTAAGGAAGGAATTTGACAGAAGCCCCTCTAGGGGAGATCATACTAACTGGATGCATCCATCAAACGTACTTCTCTCCCCACTGTTTCCTTTTGGGAAGGAAATACGAACTGGAAATCTCAAGTTGAGGTGGGTATCAAATTTCACAATGTAGGAAACTGCCTGTGTTCCAAAAGGAATGTGCTTTTCTTTCTGCATCTGTTTTCTGTCTATTGTCTTGGATAATTTGGATGAGTCCTTATTTATAGTGCTGTTGCAATGCTCCTTCTGAGGCTTTTTCTTTTAACAGGAAATTGATCTCCTTGTCTTAGGGCTGTGATTCTAGTTAAGGCTGAACTTCACCATGACTGCTTATGTCTTTTACTGATTTACCCCCAAGGAATCCAGGTGGTCCTTGCAGCCTAGACAATTCTAGGAAAGTCTTGTCTGTCAGAACGGTATAAGTTCATTGCAGTGTATTAGAGCAAAGAAGATTTGATGGAATATGGAGAGAAAAGACTGAGAGAAGAGTGAGCAGAAGGCGGCACTTAATATGTATGACTTCAGCACATTCAGTGATATGTTTGCATACACATGCTCCCTCAAGTAACAGAGTCCTGCTATTCAGGAGGAAAATGTACCTATAGGAGATCATCTTATTCTTCATGAATAAGGGGAAGATTGTAGCACTAATTTTATTGGAATAAGGCTACAGTTTTGGCATGGGAATTTTCGTAGAGGTAACATCAGAAGTGCACTGACAAGAGAAAAGCAATGTTCATGCAAGAGCTGCTCAACACATTTTCTACGTGCCTACTTGAGCTAAACAGTAACTTGAGTTTGTGTTTCCCTGCCACCATTTGTAGTTCCTGAAGCTGAAAATTGTCCCCCCCCAGAGTCCTGTCCTGGGCTGAACTGTATGTCCAGTGATCCATAAAGTCTCACTTTAGGTGAATGGAAGGGACAGCTCAAAAGTCAAGTCCGGATACCACGACAGTGACTCAAGATGGATTTATAGACTTGAAAGTCTTTTATGTGTAGTTTAATTATTTTCTCAGCTTGTGTCTGTATTAGTTGGATGTGTTTTTGTTTAAGAACAGAACTCTGACCAACTACTTAAACCTGCTGCATATAGTTGCCTGTATGATTTTAATGATCATTTAGCCATCTGTAGTCAGAAAAATGAATATAAAGTGTATGCTTTAGTTAGTTAAAAATTGTTATTTATGTATTTACGGTTTTTTAACCCTAATCCTTTCTTTTCCTTTACTCAATTATTCAGCCTGAAGGCTTTGTCATACTTTATCCTCACATACTTTCCCTGTATTTTTTCAGAGGCCTCAAGTATCTTGACAAGAGGAGTCTCCTCATCTCTCATCACTACAGAGTGGCCAGGATCTGCAGCCAAGTACAGAAAATCCTGTTTTTCAGTAAAGATTAATTTCCTTGTCATGTCCTGTAAGGTTGCAGATCACTGTGCATTTTTGTTATGCCATTCAGTTACTGTGTTCAGTATGAGAAATTAAGGGGGAGAAAATGGGGACTTTTTTTTTTTTTTAACACAGTATTTTCCACTACAATAAATTCTGGAATCTGCTAAGGTAAGAGATTTGTGCAGAATTAATTGCTAAAATTTACTTAATATACATTCCTTTATCTACTGGTGCTTTATCTTTGTTCCTTGCAATGCTTGAGAATATAAAATAATCACAAAATTACTGCTGTTTAAGTGTGTATAGGGATTTACAAAAATCAGAGAGTAGTGGAAAAGAGGAGTCCTTATTCTTAGAGAGTTTCCTCAGTTTCTGCATCTCTCAGAGCAGGAGTGCAGGGCAGTGAATAAAACTGTAGGTGCTTGTGTTCCAGTTTATGTTGCTGATCCTTAGGTACAGACTGGTTCTTTGAAAGTGAAAGAAGACAGAAGGCAGCAGCAATACTTGACAGGCTTTCCAAGTTTAAATTCTGGCTGGAGAGATACATGAAGCTGTGAAATTGGTTGAAATTAAAGGAAACACAACAGCATTGTTTGTAGAGTGTAGTGATTGCTGTAAGCATATGAAATGCGGATACCAGGTTGATACCAAATGACAGCTAATAATGTCTAACAAATGCTCTCTTATTTCTACTTACAGATAGGTACAATGGATATTTATTCTTTTGGATGAGAAAAGTTGCTGTTAGCCCCCTGACATGAAAACACTGGTGGTACAAAGCTTGGGTCCTTGCTCCTGCACTTTTGTTTGACCAGATGGAAGAGCGCTACCAGAGGTACACACGCGCAAGGGAGGGCAGCCAACAGCACACAGATGGCCTGTACCCAAGGTGGATAAACTTTCTCCTCTTTCATGGGGAAGCCTTCCTGTGGAGATAAAAAAGCAAGCAAAAAGAAATAATTGGTAGCTACACTTAGATTTTGCTATGATTGCTATTTCCTTATGCTGTTTTAGTAAGGATAGAAGAAGTTTTACTCTCAGTCTACAGTAGCATTCAGTGGCTGTGTCCTCTGCAAACCCTTCTTGTGGATCTAGAGACAGCTGTAAATGTTTTACAGTTTCAAAGATGTATAGCTGGAATTGTGACACATTCCTAGGGATATGGGGATTGCCCAAAATGTTACCAGACCTTCACCTTCTCTTGTTTGAACTCTTTATTCTTGTTGAACTCAAAGCTTACCTGGTTTCAGCAATTACTGAGCATGTTCTTTGTCAAATAGGGAAGGATGTATATCAGAGATTTTGAGGGAATGGTGATAAAGGAATTTCTGCAAGTCTGTGGCTATGAGTTTTATTTGGGATGATAGATACTTGATGGCATTTGTGGGAGACACTGCTGCTGTGTTAATCCTCATATAGTTTAAGACCAGAATTGATCTTCAAACCCCTATTTGAGAGGGATCAAAGAAACTGCAGTTGATGTGAGACAGTGACATCCAGATCAAATGTTCTCGGCATGGACATGCCTTTGTTGCTGAATTAACCATCATTGTTCTCAGACCACTGCCTTCCTCCCTCCCTGTCTGCCTGTCAAAAGTACACCAGGGTCCCAGTGATGTTGGTCTAAAGCTCTGCTCAAGCATTTGTTCTACCTCTGAACCCCCTGTAGGTATGGAATGTCTGTGACATGTTTCACTTCTGAGCATTACACACATCTGTAAGACCTATGGAGCATGGCATATGTGGGACACCTCGAGAAGAGACACATTTTACTATGTGTAGCCTCTTTGCACACCAGAGCTTTCTCATTCTGAGCACTACATCACTTCAGACTGCGTTCCATGGGTAAGCAGTAGATAACAATGATCTTTAAAGATCTGGTAAGGGAGGAAAATACATAATACTTGCTTTTATTAGAAGTTCTGAAAATATTTGAGAACATACATATTTAGGGTTCCAGGCTGTGTAGCTTGGCGGCTTCTGCATCTGAAGAGTCACAAAGGCCATGAAGACAGTTAGCAGGAGCAGAGGGCTAATAAACCTCCATGTGATGTGCCAGTAGAGACTGAGTTTTCGTCCGGTCATGCATTCCACGTCTTTACGGAACCTTGTAAAAGAAGGCATGTTTATAATGATGCCATATCTAGAGTGGTAACAGTTTCCCTTTTTTATGATTTTCTGTAAGTTGTAAACACAGGGTACAGTGCTGTAAATCTTTTTTATTCCATACCCTTCTTTAATCTTACTACTTGCTTGAGTAAATAATAGTGTCATTCAAGTAGGTCTTTGATCCATACCAGAGCTGAATGACCAATTCACACTGTCAATTTAATTACCTGAGCACCTAGTCTAAGGTTTCTAAGTATAAATAAATGATGATAATATTGCAGCAGTTCTGTAAACTATTCAGATATTTAAAATAAAAAGACAAAATTGCCGAGGGAACAAACATAGCATGTTAGGAAGAAGTCTCAGTTAACCATCACCAAGTCAAATCAGGTCAGGGACAAAAATGCTGCAACCTGAGTTGCATTTATGTCTTAAGAGAAAAAAAAATTCCATAACTTTCCAACATACCTTTTAATTTTGTAGATGTACGCAACTCCAATCACTTCAAAGAAAGCAATGACTAAAAGAGGCACTGAGCCTGCATATCTGTCAAAAATGTCAATCCAGTAACTCCCTGAACCCAGTGTAAAACACAGAGCAATGAGGAAGCTAATTAGACATATTATACCTGAAGAAAAAATGATATCTTTGTTACTGGAGTACTGAACTTGGTAGGTTTGTTTTTGTTCTAAATTGTTTTGTTCTTGTTCTAATAATTATCATTCTCTCTCCCTCTATGGACTTAAAACAAGCTGTTTTCTCCTTAGGGGAAGCTAATGCCGCTTCCCAAACTCAGTTTTCCCCTGTGTGTTGGCCAGGAGGCACCACTGTTGCAGGAGGAAGGCATTCATGTGACTCAGAGCATCCTTTAGTTGTTCATACTTCCTTCCATCAGACAGCCTGGGCTGTGCTGTGTCCCAGTGTTAATTTTTGACTGATGTAGTGAGCTTCAAGTGCCTTGTTTCTATGCAGCCATAGGCTTAAAAGCACAGGCAGGTGGCACCTTGGAAGTGTGAGGACTCCCTGGATTTCTGCCCCAATTTCTTCAAAGAGCCCAGAGCTGCAAATGTGTGTGTCCCTTATGTTCCAGCATGTATCATTTGAGTTTCAGCACACTTCAGCCAGTTCCCCTTTAGCCAAGATTTAGATTTGAGGTAATTGAGAGAAAAAGTGGGAAGGAAAGCAGGGAATGAAGGTATTGCTGGACACAGACATGGGCTACGTGTCTGTAAAATTGATTAATTTGTGTCTCTTTCTAATGTGTTGCTAATTGCTTCTGACTCTGAGATGGCCTTTGGTTCAATTCTGTAAAATGTTGGCTCCGGCCTTTTTTTTTTTTTTTTCAAGTTCGCAATTGGAAAATCAATTTAAAAATAATATTGTTACCTCATGAAGTTGGGAATAAATTTGTTTCTACATGAAAAACTATAAAATTAGGGATACAGTTTAGATGCCACGGGAAGACTCTACAAAAGGCATGACAGCAATATTTCCCATAAGAATTTAAAAGGGCACATTGTGGAAATATTAATCCACTACTTGCAGCTGCCAGGGATTTTTCTGGACCAGTTTCACAGCAGGATCTCTCAGACTCTCATCAAATCTGGTTCTTAAGGAGCAGGTTTCCTTCAGTAACCATCTCTGGTTGAAAAGATTGCGGCTTTGGTGCCAGAACAGGATCGCACACACCTTCATTCCTCATTTTTTAAGTGGTAATTTTCTACTCTGACATGTTCACAGTGAATGTGAAACAGTCTGTAGCAGCATAAACCTGGATGAAATAGGAGTGAATGACCCCTCTTACAGTGGTAAGTTCAAGTGCAGGTGGTTATGGCAGACCAGCTGCTGTCACTGGGTGCCTTAAAGTGATTTGTATCAGTGCCAAACGCTTAGGGGAAGACAAGGCTCTTCCTGATGTCTGCAGCAGCTGAGAATGAGCTCAATTCCAGGATTAGCAATTCCATGAGCTTTCTCAGACTGAAACAGCTTAACTTGCAAACTCATAAAAATGGCAAAGGCACAATAATATTGTCACCTGACAGCTTCTGCCATAAGTGCTACCTCATCTCTCTGCTTATCTTCTGCAAACACAATCCACTGCCTGCCCTTGCACTGTGAGATTAAACTAAATTAATACTAAAAATTAGTAATTCCTCTATGATATTAATTAAGCAGTTAGTAGTTTGTGCATCTAAAAGGAAGCCACCTTCTTTGAACAATGTAAATAACTTACCAGATAATAGCTCTTTAGGTGCTGATTTAGATATAGTTCGAAGCTCTAGAAGAGGAGTGAAGACACCCTCAATGTTTCCAAACATGGAAGAAAGGCCTAAACTGAACAGCATTATGAAAAACAGGATGGCCCAGGCCTGGGAGCCTGGCATGAGGATGATAGCTTGAGTGAAAATGATGAAAGCCAAGCCAGTTCCTGAGGCACTCTGCAGAATTCACAAACAGATAGATAAAAATATACATTACAATGTCATTTCTCGTGCATAAAGTAATTATAACACACTGCTGTCTTTCTCTGGAGTCAAGGGTGCTGGTCATCCTGTGGCCTCTGTTGCAGCCAGCAGCTGAGAAAATGGCAGTGGGGAGTTTGATTTTAAATGTTTTACTAGAGATATCTAGACAATCATAGAGCAGAATTTTAGCCTGCACAGAGAGATGAGTCCAGAGTAAAGCAGATCAGAGAATTGTAATTGTAATAGTGATTGTTTTGCTAATGCCGCCTTAAACGTGTTTTTTAAAAAATCTCTGGTGTAGTAGGTGCTAGAAAGAAAGAGGTCTAAATAAGAATGATTACCACTCTTAACACCAAGAGAATTGGTGAATTGTTGATCTCAAAACCCCCCATAACTGCCAAGCCAGAAAGACCTGCCTTAATAGGGAAAAAGCCAATTTCAACCAAATTTCTTTTGATTTAGTTGCTGAAGGACAAGGATATTTAAATCTAAGCATTGAAAAATGCTAATATTGCTATAATTTGGAAGTAAAATATTTCAAACTGTAAATCAGAGATGGGTGCCATCAGAAGAAGTGAAGCAAAAGAAACTGACTTGTGTCAGGACTGGAATGTTGTCCTTGGGCTTCTCCATCATGTGAGTAAAACAGCCTATTTGCCATCATTGTGTGTTAAGCATGTCATGCATTAGCACACTCTGGCTGTTCCAAACAGGATCACTGGAGCAAGTGGAATGGGGTAGGACAAGTAAACAAAGAACACACATCTGTGTTTAGTGGTAGGGGAAATGCATTAGGAAGGTTGGAAAATAAGGAGAGGAAGAGGGTCATTATGTATTTTGGTGGCAAACAGTGTACATTGCAGTAGATTTTTTGGTACTTTCCTAAATACAGATTTACAAAATTCCCATTCAGCCTCTATTTTTTACAATCTTTCATCTAGATGTGTTCCCCCTGTTCTTTCATCTAGATGTGTTCCTTCTGTTGCTTATTTCTGTAAACCAAGCTAGGACTTAATCCAGTGTTCATGGTAGACTTCCGGTGGGAGCACCCTGGAAGATGAGTTTTGTGATAATAATGTGTAATTTTGTTTGCCATAACAGACAGTTAAACATTCAGACTATCCTACAGCAGTATTATTATTTCCAGTGTTGAAAAGTTGATTTGTTGCATGATTATGTGTAATATATCATTGCATGTAGAACAGAGTACGTGTACTTAAAAGAAAAAGGAAGATACCAATCCTTCTACATAACTTTGTTTAAGGATTACCTGTTGAAAGTAGTTATGGTACCTGATCAAGAAATTCTTGAAGATTGCAGCTTTTCAGCTTGAGTCCAGCAACTTTTTCTGGATATGATGAATTCAGAAAACTAATCCAGGATGTATAGTTCTGTCGCATGATGCTTTCTTCTGGAAGATCAAATTCGTTGATGATACTGATGATGTTCCTGCCAGAGATGCCAACATATCGTTAGTTTAAAAGTTTGCAGATGATGTGGCTGGAAATGCTATGCCATATATTCAGATGTTGCTCAAAAGTTGTGTTTACTTTCTGTGCTGCTATTTACAATATAAGGGAAAATGTTAATTGACAGCTTATATATGAAATAGTAGAAAATATTCAGACAACTTAATGTTGTCTCTTTCAGACAAAAACTCCGAGTCCTTTGTGCTGATGCAGTCTCTAAAACATTTTTGTTTTATCAGGTCTCCAGACCATTTCCACTGCTTATATTTAATAACTTAGTGAATCTGGTGAAATAGAAAAAGGTGGTGGTTTTTTTACTACTTCTAATGTTCGTCTGAGAGTAAGGTGCAAACCTTGATGCACTACTTGGAATGGGTTGTTTTACAGTTTGTCTTCCTTCTTACGATGACCATCCTTGACTCAGTGCCATAGTACTTTATATTTTTACATTAAACTTCTCCGTAAAGATGCTTTTCCTTTCTAAAGAAAATAAGTTTTCTAAATGCAGGTTTTTCAAATAACACATTATCACATTATCTATTTAGGCACTGAAACCACAGTATAACTTTGGGAACACGACTTTCTCACCTGTCCAAGCAGTCCCAGTAGGCTGTGGTCGCTTTAAACCCCAAAACAGAAAAAACTGGGATAGAAGCATAGAGGGATGTCATGCTGTTCACAATTGCTACTGTCACAGCATCCTTTTCACAGTCATTTCTAGAGATAGCATTCAAACAAAAGTGATTAAAAAAGGTAGATTTTTAAAC
The DNA here is from genome assembly GCA_013398015.1 of Oreocharis arfaki. Taxonomy (NCBI): domain Eukaryota; kingdom Metazoa; phylum Chordata; class Aves; order Passeriformes; family Paramythiidae; genus Oreocharis; species Oreocharis arfaki. The sequence continues at coordinate 76,384 of VZRR01001843.1, forward strand.
TGTGATTCAGTTATTTCTGCAAACTTTTTTTTTTTTTAAATTTCTTCTCCTCCTTCTTCTTCTCCCCCCCTTGTTAGAAAATCTACTGGGCCTTTTAGAAAGACAGATCCTTTTCTAAAGATCCTTTAGAAAAATTAGGAAAGAGTTTTGAAAATTCAAAGAAATTGCACAAAATGCAGCAAGAATTTAGCCAGCTAATGGAAGTTGTAGTTCTACTTACTTTGTTGGATTGTAGCTTGCAAATGCAATAAGCCCTCCAAAAGCCAAGGAGAGAGAGAAGAAAATCTGTGTAGCTGCATCAAGCCATACACGGGGATTTTTCAAAGTGTTCAGCTGAAATAATTAGAAAAATGCACGTATTAGGCTTAAATTAAAATTTCTTTTTCTCTTGCAATTCTCATAGCTCATCTCTTATTTCACTTCTGAAATTTTGAGTTGGGTTGCCGTTTAGATACTCTGAAAATGGAAATAGGTACTAAACAGGTCAGTTGAACAAGTGTTTTCAAGGATATCATTGAGGCTATTTCAACGTGTGCAACAGCTATAGAATCTTTTTTATTGTACACCTCTTCTGTCTGATGATAAAAACATGGTTCTAAGTGACAGAGACTAAGAACACAATAGGGACAATACATTACATTCTTCCTCAGTTTCTTTCTTTTATTTAACTCACATATTTGGTAACCTACAGTTATAGAATATTATCTTCCTAAAGCTATATAAACAAATACTAAATCTTAATTGTTTTGAGACAGCAAGCGATTCCATAGCTTTTCAAGTTTGCTTTAAAAATAATTCAATAAAAACAACTAAAAGCTCAAGCAGACAAGAGAACATTCATTAAAAACAGCATCTGGGATTCAAAGTGCTGTGAAAACAGCAATAAAAGATAAAGGGGCAACGTAAGTATTACAAGGAAAAAGGAGAAACAGACAGTGAAATTTGAATTTTGATGTAAGGGCGATGTACGGGAGGTTAAAAGGCAGTGATTGTTGGATTACAGAAAATGTTAGGCAGTTTTAAATAGCTGCACTAAGGAATCTTGCCATTGAAATCAATAAAAAAGAGATAAGACATAAATAATGTGCAAAATGTAAATGTGGTAAATATTACTTTTGTGCAGAAACTACAAAGTGGTGTGTTATAGTCATACCCTTCCAGGTGGACTGCTTTCTGTTCTATTATCAAGGAGGGGGAATATAAATGTTAAGAGTGTTTTAAAAGCCACATAGTTCAAAAGTAGTGCTGGGGCTATAGAGTATTTCACTTTGTTTTACAACAGTCTGAGTCGAATCTGCATCCGAGGCATGCAGGACGACTTGTGTGTTTTGTGTGTGTGTGCCTGTGCTAGTGATCCTAGTCCATGACTGGGAACATCTGTAGGAGTGAGAGGCACATATGCCCAAAGACCCCTCATAGCTTTTGGGGTTTCTCTGAAGCTGGCCTGAGCTTGAAAAGCAAGAATGATGGGTCCACCTCAGTGTGGATGGATGCAGGCAATGCCATTACTGCAGGTGCTCTCTCCACAGGGATTACCCCAGCAGAACTGGTGTCACCTTTTGTACAGCATGACACAGCAGGCAGATAACGTGGAACCATTGCTGGCTGAAATGCTTCAGCGAAGGCAAACCCTTCTAGAGGTTTGTTTTGAAAGATCATAGTCAATCCCTCGAAGACCAGAGTGCTCACTTGGCAGGACCTTGTACAGGTGCAGGAACTTGCGGTGCAGGAACTTGGCATTCACATGGCTGTGTGGCCTTCACACTTTGATTAAGTGCTGCCAAGTCAGTTGGTGCTGATAGATGCGACTCCTAAAAGTCTGGCCTTCTGACTGGGAGCTTTGGCAAGTGAGTCTGGAGATAGTTTAGGCTGGTGCTAGGTGCGGTGCATTTATTGACTCCGAAAGATAATAATCAATCCCCAAACTTGAAAAGATAACGGGTGGGCAAGCATGCCATGGCACTGTCATTATCTGGTCTTCAGCAAATTATTGAAAGTGTTAATTTATATTTATATGGCATACAGATTTTATAAGCATATCTTCAGAAGAAAAAATGTGCTGATGCCAGAAACACATGGATGACGATATACAATCTGAGTGTTAATGAATGAACAGGGGAGTAAGGGGGAAAGGAAGTATAATTGCTCCCTCATGAGTGGTAAGATGTTTGGTTTCTTTAATACGTGAAACACAGAAACAGAATTAAAAATTACTGGAGTCCTTGCGATGTGTAATTTTGGTGTAAAAACATCTAATTCTTTTGTCAAAAGCAAGTGGCCAACAAGAAATACCGCACTTAAAGGCAGCAGTTCATTATGGTAGTGTTTTTGTTCTCCTTAATACCAGAAACAATATGAACAGACCAGGTACCATGAATGGTGCTTTAAGTGTCCATGTACAGTAATATATATCGTAACTGCAAAAGAGAGGGGAAAGCTACAAATTGCCTCTGTCAATAGAGGATTTGAGGCCTGGGCTGCCCTTTTTTTTCTTGGCCATTCTCACTGCTTGTTAAATAGCTGCCAAGTTCTGGGGGCAGGCAGCAGTTGCCCAACCAAGTTCTTGGAATTGTTCATAGCCAGAGAACCTCCAAATATTTATAGTCTCTGAAGCTCTTTCAAATGTGAAAGAGACTGGAGAAGGAGACATTTGTATTCCTTAGGTGACGCAGGTGTCCACTGAAGTTGAACCTTGCAGACTGTTGCTGATGTTTGTTGGAATCTCTTTTCTGCTGCCTCTGCTTATTTATTTTTCCAAAAACCTTTCCAAAAGCCTGATCCAGCTCCTCTGTGGCTTCATTGTTGTATAACTTCTGCTTTCCCCTCAGGTGTCACTTCAGGATATTTTTTTGTTTTCTTGGCAGCTTCGTTTTCCAAGCAACCAAGAATTTCGAGAAGGTGAGTAAATCATCAGACTTCTCTATGTCTGAAAGTGAATGAAAAGAAGTAGTCATTATTTGGCCTGAATTTTAGGGTGTGAAAGTGTGTTAGATGGAAAAAGCTGATTTATTTCTGCATGAAAATAAAACCATGGCGTCACATTATTAAAAGTCCTATTTGTGCTATTATTGTGGTACTTATTAACCAGAACTAAAATACAAACTTGGAAAGTGAAAAAACTTTAAAAATTGTGTTTTAGGAAAAAAAAGAAATTAATTTGGATGGTTATGATGTTGAAACTGGGTAAGATGGGACTTTTGTGCTAGATATTACTTTCTTTCACGGATTTTTGAAAACAGCACTGAGGTGTCACAGTTACCAGACAGTGGATGTGGCAGCTGTTACAGAGAAACTACAATTTCTGCTGTACTGGAGAGTTGGAAAGAAGTTGGAAAATATTGCCTCCAGTTAGGGAAGAATGTCAAGAAGGATGATTTTATTTATTTTAAAAGTAAGCTGAAACAGACAGTAGGTGATCTAATTCTTACTTTATTTTGCTAAAACTTTTCCTGCAAAAAGACAGGAAAATAAGAAGAAAACAGCACACACTTAAGACATATGCTTTACAGTTTTGTAAACTGATGTGGCCTGAGTGGGCCAAGTAAATCTCTGCCAAAAAAACTAACAGCCCCCCTGTACGACTCACTTTGGTATATCCGCTGTGGAGAAGAAAGAAAAACAGGTGTTTGCTCACAGCAGGGGTGGGAATAAGCAAACAGCAAAGGCAATACTGGTGCTGCAGTTGTGGGGTAGGGAGACAAAGAGAGAAGGGAAATGTTGAAACTGTGTGCTTACTGTCCTTTTGAAGTCCTTCAAGTGCCACAATCCTCCGTAGCAATTGGTAGGTTAGTTCAACAAAGCCATCCCTCTGTCTTACACTAACTTTCTGTGCAATAGCAACACCGATAGCAGGTATCACTTACCAGGCTGTTTCGTCAGCTTTTCCACATTTGTAGGTTAGAACATTACTAAAACCATCTTCAGATAACTTTTCAGGGATGTCCCCAGGTTCTGCTTCCTCTAACCATTAGCTGCAGGTTGACTGCAGGTAGATTTTCATTCTGACTTCTGTTGCCAGTATACAAATCCATCCGGCTCTTTTACGATGATCCGCTCCTCCTCAGCACTGCAATACCTCCAGGCTTTGTGAGTACACACAAATCTAGTTTTCTGTGTTCAGTTCAGGATCATTGCAAACTAAGTCCCAAAGATGCCTGAGCTCTTCTAGAGAAACCCAGCAGCCCGGCTGAGACCAGAGGACAACAGGCCAAGGTGTGTGTTTGTGTTGTCTAAGCTGCTTTCTTCCCTAAGACACTGTACCAAGCTCTTATTGTCCTGTCTGGGTCCTACAAAATTGCAAGTGTGTGTCCTGATCTCCTGTAGAAACCAAGCCTGTCCTTCTTGAGCTCTGGCAGCATTTACATGGATGTCTGTGCCACTGGGCTTGCAGAAGGAGGGATAAAAAGGTGTCTCATCTGAGCCTTCTCTTGCTCTTCTCCCTTTCCAGCCTGGCATATGAAGTATTTCTGAGCGTCTTGGCTTATGTTTTCTTCAATATCTCTGTTCTTGTTGTAGGAAAGGAAAGGGAAAAACCCTGTGCTCCTGTGTTTGAAGCACTGCTGTGGCTGCGGAGGCAGTGGGTGCCTGAGAACGTGTCAGTGGGTGCTGCTTTTCCTCCTCTACACCCACCACTTTATGGAGCTTTTTAGCCATGAAGGCAGAGTTGTGAGGAGCCTACAGTGGGTAGCAACCACTTAGTGGGACAGTTTGACTTCATGTTTGGGAATGCTGCCAAGGATGGTGTAGAAAAAGTCCTTCTGAAATGGCCAGCATGTGGAGGGATCTGGAATTCCTGTCCATATGAGAAGATTAGGAAAACGGCAGAGGGGCTGTTCTCCAGCAGTTCTGTCTTTTAGAAAGAGATAATGGGGGAGGGGAGAAACTCCTGCTATGAAGAAACAGGGGCAGGATAAAATTACTTTGAATCTTCAAAAAAAAAAATCACTTTACAGTATAATTCCTCAATCATTCTCCTTGTGAATTCTTGGAAGATTAAAGCTGTGTAAATTCTGTAGCAGTGGCAGGGAAATCCCATCTTTCTCATGTACTTGTGAAGTATACCAGTTTCACTTACACGTTCAAGACTGAGGCACCCATAATATTCTTATCATTAATTTTCCAGTATTTTCCGATATGCTTACTACTGAACTGTTAAATTCTTTGCTGCTTCTTTTCTTGTGAAAATACATTAAAATACTAAGTCACTTCATCTCAGGAAAAGAGCTTACCTGAGCTCTTGGATAGACATCTAAACCAGGAGTTGTTGGAAAATGAGTATACAGTATGAAATCTGAGGGGGAATAAAAAGGAAAAGTGTTTCTGATACTTACATTAGGGGTGAAGAGGTAAATCAGACCATCAGTGGCTCCTGGTAGAGTGAGTCCTTGAATAAGGAATATAGTCAGGACCAGGTATGGAAATATTGCTGTTACATAAATTGCCTAAAGTAGGGAGGCCAGAAGACAGACAGTTACTGGCAATAAATGCAATAAATCCTATTTAAGTTACTGCAACATACAATCCTAGTAATATTAGATCAGACAGCTACAGGTGAATATGGCCATCTTTCACATAAGCAGGGTAATATATTTGTAACAAAATGGCTCTTAAAACTATGTGAGGGAAGGCTGGTAAGGCAAAAGTTTTTGCAATGGAGAAGGAGAGAAGCGTCACCACCTGCACTGCTGTTCTCACTTTATTAGACAAGGAGCACACTTGAATGGTAGTGTGGTAAATGGGGAAGGCTTTCCTTGTGGTAAAAACTCCGTATCTGGAGGGTAGGATTTCAGAGTGTGGGATAATCACTTCTCTACCCTTTCCATACCTTTCCTGTGGTTTCAATTCCTCGGATGGTGCAGAGATAGACAATTGCCCAGCAAGTTGCTAAGCACAGAATGAGCCACCACTGTAACGTGCCACTCTCAGCAATATCAGGGGTTATGTTCAAAGTTTTCCTGTACCAAAAATAATTTACTGCGGTGCTTTCATAACATTCTTCATTGAACCCTGAAGGAAAAAAGTGGCAAGTGTTAGAACAAATACGGAGATGGACTGTCTGCACTGTTTGTAATCTGCAGCAAGACAAACTCTCATGGCAGGCTGAGACTGTGAGACTTCCATGAGACCATCACCAGCATTTTATATAGGGGGTAACTTCCTAATTAGAGACAGTGTCATACTCAGTGCAAGGTAAAATCTAAACTAAGTGCAGTAAAAACAATGAAATTTTTTTAGCTGTATGGCTGCATGTTGGTGGAGCCATAATAAACTTCAGGCACCTGAGGATACATCTAAGCCAAGGCTCCCCTGGCTATGTCATAGCCCTTTGGTGGGGAAAGACCCAGGCATTGGCCTCTTTGGTTTGAGTTTGCAGGGCTTCTGTGAAGAGGAACTTCAGGCTTCTGCATCCAGGGGAGCTGGCATTCCCCAGCCAGGCTCTGTGCCAGAAGAAAAGGGAACTGGGAACATGGTGTACACCACAACCTGTGACGTCTAATTGTCTTCCTACTCTAGAACAGTCCTACGGCCTCCAAAAGAAAGTTTAATTCCGCTATGTTTTGTCTTTTTTCTTAGCTTTTACTCAGATGGTATTTCTTGCTGTGCCCTGGAACTTGTTCTGTCTCATGCTCTAAAAAAAAGAAAGTTGAAAAATAGTTTTAAAAACCTGAGAGTTTTAAAAACATTCTTCCTTATCCTGCTTATGTACACTGTCTCTCTTTAGTCTTACTAAAGGTTTTGTGATAGATAACAGGACTTGGTCTTTATTTTGTTTCCTGTTTTGAAGTCAAACAAAAGGACTCATGGACTTTCTGGCTATTGCTGTTCCTGTGAGGATGATGAATTTGAGTAGGCTATCATGACTCTTGTACCTTTTTAACAGGAAATCAAACCAGGACTTGTGCAAACCTTCACAACTCAGGGCCAAATAAAGAGTGGCTTCTCAGGGTTCCTTGATTAGCCCAGAGTCTGATGTTTGTGATCCTCCTTTTGCTAGCAGTGGTCATGGAGGTGTACTTACCTGTTCTGTTTTCATTTAGAGGACAAACACTCCAAGGAAGAGGTTCTTGGAAGGAGTTTACGAAATACCACATCACCCAAGTTAAAACAGTGTTGTAGTATAAGCTCACCAGAACCGACACCACCCACGAACCAACTCCTGCAGAAAGCAGAAGATCTCACTTCAGAAAAGCTTTGGGAAAAGTTATCAGTCAGTCACAGCACTAGGTCTTAGAAGCTCACATTTCCTATTTTTTCAAGATTTTCTTCTCCATGCCCCCAACCCCATCCTGAGATTTTCCCATGGAAGTCTGGAATTTGTGTCCTCGCTAGTCAGATTCTGGTGCACAATCCCCCAGATCACCAGCCCTGCTCTAGGAATGCTGACACACCCTGCTTACACAGAAGATTAGGGTTGAAATGTTTGCTCTTGTATATAATCCATTGTTTTCAACACTACCAGACAACTTTAATAGCAGAGAGCAAAAGAGACCAAAGTTTTATAGAGTGCTGTAGCTGCATGAGGCCACTCTTGTCCCAGATCATGCACATATGCCCTACATTGGTAACTGTTTTGCTCCTGTGACGAGGGAAGAATATAAACACCACAGTTTCTGCTTGCTTGCGTTTTTGCAAAGGGAATATGAACATGCCTAATTGTAGGAGATGGGTTTTGCTGGAAGTACCACCTGCTGCTTGGTATTTCTTCCTTGTTGCCCTCTGACCCTTAGATGACTTCTCTTACCCACCCTTTCTCCTCCCATACAGGCCCACAGGCAAGGCTGTCAGTACCAAGCCCATTTCAGGCACCTGCTTAAAACTAGGTCATGATCGAGCTGGGCTGGCTGAAGCATCCAGGAGTTTCCCCTTGCCCTGCAGGCACAAGGATGTTATCTCAAATACCCAGTAGAGTCAATGCCCTAATCCCCTCATGGTGGCTATTCTGGATCACTTTTTGCAGCCTAACAATGGACACAGGACACCGGATGTGTTTTTTCATATATTCCATGAATAGAAAAGAATTGGCAGCACAGGACTGCACACCTGTCTGTCTGCCATGTGGATTGTCCCTCGTGCCCAGCTGTGTTGATAAAGTCCCTTCAGTAGTTCCCACTCTCATGTGGAGAGGAGCTTTCCCAGGTGCTTTGGACTCTTAGGATCCCTGATTTCCTGTCTTTCTATCTTTCCTGGAGTCTGACTATTCATGGACAGAGAAGACTGGGTCCTAGAGGGGCTGTGAGGGAAGAGCGAGAAGCACTGTGGGCAGGCAGCTCTTGTATGGCACCAAGGTATGCTTGGAGTGGGACAGTGTTGAGTAGCAGAGCCCATGTTCATTATGCTCTTCACAGCAAAGGTTATTAGGTTTGCATTTCAGGCTCCTAAAATGAGCCTGAAATGTGCCTGCTGTAACGCCTGATGAGAGCAATACAGAATTACAGAATCGCAGAATGGTTTGGGTTGGAAGGGACATTAAAGATCATCTACTCCCACCCTCCCTGCCATGGGCAGGGACGTTTCCACTAGACCAGGTTGCTCAGAGCCCCATCTAACATGGCCTTGAATGTTTCCAGGGAAACCACCCCTCAATATCTCACCACCCTCATTGCAAAATATTTCTTTTTAATCCTAACACTCGTTTCTTTTTATATCCTAAAAAGCATCAGGCACAGGTCTGTAGGAAGTGAGTGCTGGGTGGGAGCTGTTTGCAATTCCTTGAGCTGGGACTGGAGAGACATACCAACACCTCCAAGGTAAGGAGAGATGGTGTTCCAGGCTCCAATGCTGCCTTTCCTCAGGCACTGCCCGAGGGCCAGCTCGAGATGTAGCAGTGGGATTCCTTCGAAGAGAAGAGCAATGAAGTATGGGATCAGGAAAGCCCCTGAAAAGACATTTAAGTGTGATTAAGCCACAGGATTATCTGCATCTCACTGACATTACTGGTTTAAAGCTAATCTGCTTTATGAGCCTAACAAAGTCCTTGTAGGATGCGTTGAGAGAGGGATCATTGCTAGGGATGCCTGCCAAGTAACATCTGTTGCTGGTAATTTTGGTAGTGAAGATGGAGGAGGAGGGACTGGGATGCTTAGTGCTGCAGGATGCTTCCCTCAGGCATTGGTACAGCCCATTATAAGTAGCCTCACTGTTTCATGCATTTCCCTTTCTTTTAAGCATCTTCTTTTGTCCCCCTTCTCATAAAGCACAAGGGTTTGCCTGTCCCCTGTACCATCTGTTTTCCCTTCCTTGCATTGCCTCGTTTCTTTTCTTAAACCTCTCAGGCCTGTGGTCCTCTGTCCTGCACTGGAAAAGCAGGATTATGTGCTGTATAGCCCACATTGCTTTATTGCATGAAGCTCTGCTCAGAACACAAAGCCTCTGGCTAATGAAAAGCTGAAAGCAAGGTTGAAGTTGTTCTCGGAGACATGTGAGCCATGAAACTTCATTTCTTCCCAGTTTGTGTCCTTTACGTCTTTTCTGTTTTCCTCACAACATCTCTCTTGAGCCAGAAGCAGCAGAACCTGTTGGTTGCCTGTGGGAAGGGACCAGTCCTACCAACAGCCTGGCTGGTTCCTGCTAAACTGTGTGCAATGCCTCACTTTCCCCACCTTCCCTCAGAAGGGACACACGTTTGGGTCTCCCTCCTTTTGCACAGATGCTGGTTTTTGTGAGACCGGAAGTTTTATCAGTATGGTTATACCACCGATGTCCAATTAAATTGAAATGGTGAGATAGAGTGAAGTTTATTGCCATGACCAACAACCACTGTGACCACACAGTCTCTTTTCTCCAGGGAAACAAAGACAGAAGTCCTGCCCCAGTCACCTCCCAGTCCTCGTCCTACAGAGGTGTAAAGATTCAGTGCTCCTTGCTGCTTTGTCAATTAACCTGTGGCTTGTTCTGCCATTTCTGCTTTGCCTCCAGACATCCTATCAGGGTGTGCTCAGCTCTGCTCTTCTGGCTCTGGAAACTTTCTTTATGCTCTCCTGAGAGAGAGGTGGGGGAATCAAGGGTTTCTGGTCTCCACCTGGAGTGGCGCCTGAGTTCTGCAATCACTGGCTATTTAGAAAGGCTGGGCAGATAAAATCTAATCTCTTGAGCTAGTGTTGTATTGCAATAATTTTGCTACCTCCTGCTAGGTGCAGCAATAAATACACACAACACACAGAGAAGGTGTGTTGTTGAATGGTTTACTCTTTTATCAAGGTATGCATAAGAACAAAAATCACAAAGCTCTTCTCAGCAAAGAACTCATCTTAAACTGCCAAACTTGGAAATAAGTTTGGAAATTTATCATTTGGAAATAAATAATCTCACCTTAAGATCTCTATCCTTAAAATGTTTTTTACTGAGAAACAGATTTGAAAAAGGAATCTCCCAGTTAATTCCCAGTATGTTAAATCCTCAGTTTGAGGTCCCTTCCAGAAGAGCCCAGTAACCTCTTGCTATGGTCAGTCCTGTGGACTGGTTCAAACCTGCTGCAGTATCCCTCTCCACCACACACCTAAGGGTGCCAACCCTGCCCTCCTGACAGTCTGATGCCTTGGACTGTCTCCTGGGAAGAGCAAAATACTGAGGCAAGTGACCAGAGCACTTCAGTATGGAGCACTCTACTTCTTCATCCATCTGCCTGGCCCTCCACCAGCTCTGGGCAGCGGCTGTCTTGCTGCAATCTTTGCTGAGCCCGTGATAGCAGAGCACTCCATAAGAGACTGACCTATCTCCCTTATCGTATCTCCAGGGAAATAACTCTGTAGTAATTAGTGCAAACTGTTATCTCTCTCCCCTTTTCTGTTTGCTAGTTGAACCACTGGCAGCAGAGCACGTTTAGACATTCTGCTGATAAAAGCATGTTTACTTTGTGCTGGCTTGTGTTTATCTTCAGGCATATTTACAGCATGGCAAAACATAATGTCACGCTTAAAAAAAAAATACTGGTTTTCTATAAAAGAATCTGCTGTCTGCAAATATGAAAACATGGCAAAAGAATGGGTTAACAACGAATAGTTTATGAAGCTAAACTTTCTTGAACCTACTTCAAGTAAATGGGTTGTAGGGTAAAATAAGTTTTTAGTTATTCATTCCTTTGCATTACAGTATTTTTAGGCAAAAAGAAAAGAGGAAAAGAACAGTCTGCTGAAGCACTTGAAGCTTGCTCTTTTCCACAATAAAATCCCCACCTACAGAAAAACATGGAAAAACATTAACAGAAAGGTATCAGATATGGAATAGTGAGTAGGAACCCTCTAGCACTGTGCAGTCAAGGGCTCTGTTTAACAGATAGAGGAGGATGTGCCAGAAGGCCAAATTTAAGTACCTTTTTTAAAAAATGCTGTGAGAAATCTAACCATGGAGAAAGCAAGCAGAAAATCCAAGAAGCAGAGAACCTAAGACACAGTAGGTATCACAAACCAGAGCATTCAAACACAAGCACAGCAAAACCCCAGCAGAACCCATATGATGTTTTGCACAGGCACAGCAGAACTCTGTAGATTTGGCTTCTATGGGGCATGGGAAAAGGAAATTTTAGCAGAAAAAATCATAAAGCAAAAGTAACAAATTATCCTGTATCTGCACCTTCTACCTAAAAAAAAAAAAATTTAGGATTGTTTTTCCTTTCGAAAAATGAAAAGGGAAAATGGTAGTGATGAAGCATTTTTAAGTACTTTAAAAGCTTGGAGAAATGCCCATAAGGATCAGAAGTATTGACAAAGCATGTTTTAGTTGCATCCCTGGACTGTGACCTAGGAAAACTTTAGTCTACAACATTCCTTCTGTCAGAAAAACATTGAAGATTCATAAATCATCCATCCTGCAAGTAGATACATGCAGTACTAAAAGAAGATCAAGGGAAAAAAAACCCCAAACTCTTCAAAACTTACATGATTTAAATGTTATTTTGGAAGGAATCCTGCACAAGGATATCACAAATCTATGGAACAATCCCCATGCACGTGAGAAGGCACAGAAGGCCTACAAAAGATTTTTCAGATAAGGCTATCAACAACTGCAACTAGTGCACTACTGGTAAGCTGATGTCATTAACAAGAGGGTCCCGAGTGACGGGGAGCACCAATGTGTAACACGATTGCTGAAGAGCCATTGGAGTGGACACAGCTCCACAGTTGTAGCAGTAGGAAAGAAGGGACCAGGTCCACTCGAGATACACAGAGGATTTTTAAAACCTGACCCCTCAATTGCAGTGCACAGGCAAATCAGGTCAGAAAAGCGACTGCCCAACCGTATCCAGCAAAATGACACTCGAAGGGCACAACATTGGTTGTATCACCTGCACGTGACAGTCTGGGTGGGAAGTGCATGAGCTGCTAGGCAGCCTGTGGAGAGCCGCCCATGCACCATGGGACAGAGAGACCAGGAGGCTCCGGAAGGAGCGCGGTCTCAAGTTGGTTCTCGGCAACCAGCAAAGCAGAGTGAAACAACCAAATTGGGTTTGTCACTTGGAGAGGGACCAGCAGACCTGACTAGTGGAAATGTAAAGCAGTTTGAAGTATCAGCCAGGTGACCTCCTAATCTATATGTACCAAGACCAGCAGGAATCGATGAGCCTCAGTGAGAAGCAGAGAAGAAGACCCAGCAGCTTTGCTTGATAGTGGGATACTAAAACTTCCAAAATGGTGGAGAAAAGCTTGGAAGAACTGATCTGTGTGTTCAATCTTGCATCTTACCAGTGCCTGTGAATCAGCTAGCAGAAGAGAAGCAAGTGGCTTGAAATGATGATCTAAAGACTTAACAGCATTTGAAAGGCCAGAACATGAATAATAATTTTCCTTCAGGTAGAGATTTAGGAGTAGAAAAAAATAGTTATAATGAAGACTGAAATGATCTGGAAAGTGGCAAAATAGTAATTTTGAAGCAAATGCATCTGTAGAGTCTGAAAAATTCAGAAAGCACATCTCAATGTGATAAAATGCAACAAGCATTCAGAGATCCACTTCATCAGTTCTGTTGGTACGTAGGAGGAATGGCGATGAGTGCACTTTTCGAAAAGACTGAGAGCTTAATGGCAAGATACCTGTGATAATTTATGCCATTTTATGCAATAGGTGGTAACTGCTTGTTCAGATACAGAGAAAAATATATTAGCTATTGGAAGGGGATTTTCAGACCTGTCCCACTCTCCCCATGGGAGTTCAGCTAAGCAGTGTAGGATAGTCAGCATAGCAAGGAATTTCATCAAGACATCTGGTAGGAAAAAAAGCAACTTAATCACACTCAGCCCTCTCTCTAGAAAATAGCACTTCATGACCTCTTTTATGTCTTCTGCTCATGCCTCAATCCAGATAAAAATTATGTGCTACTCTAAGCATTGTGTTTGTGCAGCACACTTACGATGGCACTGATAACTGCCTTGTGGGCCACATTGCACATCTTGCTGACTCTGAAATTTGGCAGGGTTGAATTTCCCATATAAATGATTATATCTCCCTGAGCAACAGTGAAGGAGCTAAGGCCATCTCCAGAAAACCAAAGGGGCAATAGCCATTTCAAATGAAGATGGGTAACACCCAAAGATAGCTCATAAAATAAGCTTGGTGAACTTCCCTGTGAAATGTGAAAGATGCAAGCAGGCAGCACTCACATACAAGAATGCACCAACCTGAGCTGTAAAGTGCAATCAAATATAACAAATTATGAAAGGATCAACTCCACATGTCACAGATTTTCACCAAGGGCTTAAGCAGGGCGTGTCAACAAACCAGAAAATGAAGTTGGTTACTTTCTGTTAGAGAGTGAACTGATCCTCACTTCCCAACATACTATGTTTGTTTGGGTTGGTTTTGGCTTGTTTCTTTCCTTTTTTTTTTTTTTTTTTCACAGTATCTTCCAGTTATACATTTTGTTCCTCTTAGGTTTTGTTTTCCTTTTGAGGACACCATGAACCAGGCATTTCACAGCATGTTGTAGTTCAAATTTAAGCAAAAGGTCAAGTAGGCCCTGGGTTATGAAAGTCTGTAAATGGTTGTCCCAGAAGTAAATACTTCTCCCTTTTTAGCATGCCTGCAGTGTTTATATGTATTTACTTTCCTAGAAAGAAGCTGTATTTTATATCAAAGATATTTTTCCGTCATTTTATAGGTTCAGGCACTGCACACGTTTTTAATACCCATGGGTTAAGCAAGCGCATATATATATATGACATATATANTTAAGTATACTCAGATGACTCTGTGTGTACACATATAGATGTATGGCTTGTTAGTGTCTCAGTTTTAAGTGACAAACTCTATACTGGGCTGTTTAGAGACTTCTTTTCAGTCCCAGTTGCCTGGGAACATTTGTGTTTGTCTCCAGTGACTGTGGCAAACAACCTTCATACCCATTAGTCATGAAAAGTAAATAACTAACTTAACTCAGGCAATAAATCCAAATAATCAGTAACGGCAGCAAGTGATAAATGTCAGCAGAACTGATACTATATTAGATCCGAGTTACTGAGTAACGCTAATGTGCGATGAATCAGGGCCAGAGGTCTAATGGGAGCAGCTGACATGAGACAAATACACAAGCACTTGTTTTCATCTCTTGTATTTGAAAAGATGCAGAAATGAAGATATCACCTGAACCAGCTGTGAAACCACCCCAGAAGCCGTTCATCTTTCAAGCATGTTCATGCCATATCCATACCTGGTTTTACCGTGCTTGTGATTGTGGCTGCAGGTGCAAAGCCATGGCACATCTCAGGGCTCCCAGTTAAACACAGTGCTGCTGGTCTCTCCCTTGTGCACATCTTCACATGCACACATGCAGGATTTATGCTCCAGTACCCCTGAAAATCTATTGGGCTTTTGCACCTGAGTTGTTTTCTTTCAAAAATGCAACCCCAAACCACGTCACTGCCTTAAATTAACAGAAGAAAAATGCAGCTGCCTTATACACTGATGTAAGCGCAAGAGGTCTGTCTTGGTGATCTTCATAACTCACTCAACTTTTCCAATGCCAGCTTTCTAGGATAACTTATTCACAAACCCCACAGCACTTTGTTACAGAGTCCATCCTGCTATTGAGCTCTTCGAACCCTATATTGAAGCCCAGTGACCAAACACTGGCTGCACATCCATACAATAACCTCAGTTCACCACTCTCTTGTGCCACGATTGATGGTGATGCAAAGTAGCTGTTTGCCATTACTTAGTCTGGTGGCTATTTAAAACTGGTTTTTCACTGTCAGATTACTACTCAGGGAGCAAAGGAGCAATGCAGCCCTTGTCGCTGCAGCAGTTTCCTGATTTTATTACCTTTAAACCTGCTCTACCCCCCGTCTTTTTGGTCCCTAGAAGTTCCTGTGGGAAATACTAGAGTTCTGGAGCTGGATACACAAGCAAGCAGACTTTCCGAGCACTGTTTAGTCCATAAGATGGGTCACCTCCTGCAGCTGGTCTCGTGCTTCTCTTGGGGTGGTGAGGTCTGTAGGGTAGGGATGCAGGGGACCCCAGAAGGGAGGGTGGAGGGGAGAGATCAAACCTCAGGAGTGGATGAGCATTGCTGTCTTCTGAAGTGAGGCTGGGATCTGAAGATGTTGAGACACCACTGGCCACAGCTGGCCACAGAGAAGCAACCATTGGTGCTTCATAAGAAAGTGTGAGAGCCTTTTTATGGCTAGTAGAACAATATTTCACCTTGATCCTGATTTTGCACAAATTTTGTGCAGCCTCACACAGCTGGTGGCTCCAGAGGCTGCTCTGTGCAATGAGATATGTGGAGGAGCTGCATCTTGCTATAGCCTTGCTTGGGAGTTTCAAACTTTCCACTGAGCTCTTTGTGTTAATCATTCATTACATTACAAAAATATCACATTATGTTTGCTTTATTATGTTGTTTGTTAATCCTGAATGCTTTTTCCCTTGCTTTCCAAGATAGAAAGGCCACCTGAGATGCTGTAGAGAATTTTACCTACAGCTCCTGCTCCAGAAGAACATTTTCCTTGCAGGTCTCATGCCATATGTGCTATGGGGATGTCTCTCTAAAATGTTCATCGTGTCTCATTAATGCCAGTATCATTAACTGAACTGACAGGTTTTTTTTCCAGTAATTCCCATGGACAAGTGCAGAGAAACAGTGTGCACTCATGGCTTTCTAGCCAGCCACCCAGTTATGACGCTTCCCTGCAGGAGTTTCACTGGGTGTCACATCTTGTAAATAAATAATGGAAACCATCAAGTGTCCTGGGAGGAATCTAACCTACTGGTTCTTGTCTTTTCTTATTTGTATTTGTGTAACTGTAACTCTCAGCTGTTATACATTCAGCCTTAAAAAGTTCCTTGCCACCAAAATAATTTTCATTTTCTTGTTTATAGACTATGATAAACATACTCTATAATTTTCAATTTCATGACCTAAATAGACTGAATTCTTAAGTTGTTTCTTGTCCCAGAAGTTTTCCAACCCTTGAATAATTGCTGGCGCTTTTCTGCGTTTTGTCTTATTTTTAAAGTTGACTTTGGAAAGTGGACTTTCAGAAAAAGTCAGGGGTTCAGAAGTTGTCTAACTATAGGAAGCAACATCTCTACCTACTTCCTAGTGCTCTGCTTCTATCTGCCAAGATTTTTTCCCTTGATACAACCAGCTATAGCTCATTCATCGAGCTACTTAACAGAGTCCCTAAGTGGCTGCTTCTCTCTGAAACACCTTCCATTACAGGCAACATCCATTCTTGGTTCCTTGGTTGATTGAAATATACGTAGTTCATCAAGTAGTACAGACACCTTAGGAAAACAAACTTGCATGGAGTAATATTTTCTGTCATTTCACGGTTTCTCCAGGTGGGAATTTTCGGTTTCTCCAATTGAGTGAAAGATAACAAATTACACCAGGCTGAAACAATTCGCTCACTCTTCTTTAGACAGCTTACCATGGCAGATTTCAAAAGCTTCTATGAAGGGTGAGTTATCAAGTATTCTTTTCTGATCCATTTATATTTACCAAATTGTCTGCTTCTAAAGCAATTCTTTGTGGAACTTGTGCCCAGGCAGAGGCTTAGGCAACTGCCCATGACACATGGCAGGCTCCTGTTGCTGCTGCATCATCTGAGCATTTTAAACAGCCTGACAGACAACCAAAAGCACAATTTGGTTTTGTGCAGCAGCAATTCCAGATGATGAGGTAGCTCCTAAGAGGACCTCCATCAGAGGAGGGTCGGGAATGGCTCACTCACCACCCCACAGGCAAGTTCAGTGGCCTTTTGTCTAGGGACCAGTTCCCTCAGGCCTCCCCAGGACTTGTCACTTCTCCTTAAGGTAGCTAGCTGCAGGTTCATTTTCCTGCTTCCATTGGGGCTGTAGTAGCAGTATAAAAACTTTGACATAGATTTTGTCTATCGTCAGTCTAGTCAGCATCAGTCTGGTCTTCCTAAACGAACGTATCATTTTATAATTAAATATACTTCTATAGAAAAAGCTAATTAAGTGGTGCAAAACATTAATGAGAATTAGTGTCTTTTAAAAAGTGATAAAACTGATATAAATTATGTAATTTCCGTGCCCATCAGAAGTTAGTACAGTTGTATGAGGATTGGAGTTCAGTATTTTGGCAAAGCCCCGTTCCAATCTTACCGCCTCCATGTATCTGACACAAGTATGGAAATCGCCACACGTTGCCCAGGCCAACGGCAAATCCGATACAGCTCAAAATATACTGGAACTTATTGTCCCACTTGGGTCTGCCATCTTCTTTAGGGATTTCAGGTGTTGCTGGTAAATCTTTTGACATTTTAATGAAATATCCTTGGCTCCTTAGCCCCTTTCCCTAAAAATGGGAAGACGCTTCGAAATCCGTCTCTCCTACAGGTTTTATGCAGGGTGACAGAAGGATCTTGAAAGAGAGGTGGAGCTTTCTTTTTATCTGATGCAAAGGATTGTGTCATTGCTAAGGCTTCAGTTTAAAGACAAACCCAGGAATTATTATTATATAGAGAGTTACCACTCTTGTCTTCTTTGCAGCTCCTTCTATAGTTAGACAACTTGGGAATTATGTTGTTAATGGGTAACTCAGGATCAAACAGGTTTTTATTTTCTGTTCTCCTTCTGTTCTCAGACTCTGTCAGAGGAGTGTGATGCTGTATATAATTAAAAAGAAACCTTTGCAGCGGACAAATTAAAATTGCAAAATACTTTTAAAAATCTATGAATAAAATGTTGGCATTTCCTTTTTTAGTTTATTAATAGAAATAAATAAATGAAGGCATCTTTTCCAATTGCAAAAAGTCAATTAGAAAAAAAGCCAAGAAAAATTAGACCTTGTGCATTCAGACATTAGAATTTGGTCCATTTTCACAGTAGTTGCTAGAAGTTAATCACTTCCCACCTGTCAATGAATCCCCAGTGACTATTTTTATTATTCATTAAATAGTTACTGATGAGTGCAAGAGCTGAATGCTTTCCTTCAATTGAAAGTATGTGGGAATACTTTTCTGTTTTCTTACGGTCATGCCAGGGTTTTGCTGGTGTGCATGCCAAATCAGTTCACTCCACACTAAACAGAGCAGCCAGTCATCTTGCTTGCTTCAGTAAATGAATACTTTATGCCTGGATTCCCCTCTTGAAATGGGAAGAGTTTCTAGGTGAAGGTGAATTGTTTTCCCCAAAATAAAAGCCCTGCTCTGCAGCTAAGCACACAAATGTGATCAGGTTGCAGATCACCCAACCAGAAGCCAGTTTGAGACCAAGGCTACATGACTCTTCCCGGGCTGTCACAGCTCATCTGCTTACAGCTCTGCAAATATCCAGACTCATAGATGCAGCAACTCAACTTCCCAGTGTCATATCAGGGTTGTTTCACAGGATACACATGAGCTGGACACAAAGAGTGGTTTGGCAGCACTTGGACAACATCAGTGGTACCAGGGCACACACCACCATTGCTCCTTCCCCTGCTGCTCTTCTGATCAGGAGATGCCTTGGGCTTGGCTTGAGCCCTTCCAGCAGCACCTTGAATTCCACACCTGGTGCCTGCAGCCAGCCACTTCACAAGTGGTGTTACTCATTCTTGGTGGCTGAGCTTTTTTTCAGCAGAAAAATCTGACAAAAAATGTTGTTCCCATTAAAGAGCAGCATCTTCAAATAGTTTTAATAGCTACTTACATTACTGTAATTTTTAAAAATTGAAAATGGAATGTAAATTAATTTAATCATTCAGATTCTCTGGAATGAGTTGACCAGAGAAGCTGTGGATGCCGCATCCCTGCAAATCTTCATGTCCAGGTTGGATGGAGCTTGGAGAAACCCAGCAAAGTGGAAGGTGTCCCAGCCCATGGCAGGGGGGTTGGAACTGGATGATTTTCAAAGTCTTTTTCAACCCAAACCACTGATTCTATGATTCCATGAAGTACACATGCAATGCCTGGTACTTTACTCTCAATTTAGAGGAGATAGACTACTCTAAAGTTACATTCTGGATTAAATATACACTAAGTATACCTATTTCTTTTAAGAGAGTGTTTCGATTACAATCAGCATGAGGGTGTAAATTGAATCCATTCTTGCTTCAAAAGGTGGATGTAGGAATTGCTGCAAGGTGATACAAGCGTGTTGTCCGTATACACAGACAGTTGGATGAAGAAGATCACCCGTCCAGAGGGGACATGGACACTGTCTGCTCCTGACACAGCCTGGGTGCTCTAACAGTGCCCCTTTTCCTCTCCCATGGCCACGTGAGGAATGGGATTCCTCACTGAGCTCCACTGGGTCACGTGGCAGATAGAGCCTTGAAATAGCTTTTAGGTGTGCGTGTGTGTGTACACGAACCAGAGCCACCTACCCTGATGGCAATAGAGGAGAGCAAGGTTTGCACCTCTGTGTGCCTTGGATCTCACATCAGCACGGACACCCCAGACAAGTGGTGCACCCCTTGCTCATGGGTGCCACAGAAGGCAGATTTTGCTGTTTCCTGAACTGCTGCTGCCCTATTGCAAGATTACCTCTGCTGTCATCAGCAAAAGCAGCGCTATCTGCTAGGAACCTGGAAGTTATAGGCAATTCATAAAATATATAGAATTCTAAATTAATCAAGCTGTCGTTCTCATACTTAGAAATGGTTTTATTAAATATTTTAAACTTCTCTATGAGACAAATAACATTAGTGGCTTTGTGCAACACAGTGACATGTAAAGTAAAAACAATTAAACGTGCAAGAGAAGGCAGCATTAAGCTACCCTTCATGCTGGCTACCCAACCAGAGTGATTACGCATGGAAGAGTCACTTATGGCATTTCATGCACAGTGCATCCCCAAGTGGAGAGGATGGAAGCCAGTTTCAAACAAGCTGGCTTCAGAACCAGGAAGGGCACAAATGATTTGGCCTGGTGCCCCCATCACTTGCAAATGTCACTGTTTTGCTTCCAGGAGCCAGGCCACTAACTCTTCACAGTGCATTGCATTGTTAAGCAAATGTTTACCTGGAAACAACACATGGTTATCCTTTCATGGAAATAAAATTAACTCCAGATTCTTAAAAAATACATTTTTTTTTACTTTCCTCACTGGCAGAGCATCCTTCCACATTTGAAAAAAAAAAGGTTTTATGATGAATACTTCAAGTTTCCATTGATAGAAGTCTCAGATGTAGCAATAAGGCCAGCACGATCATTCTTTTTCTGACAGTAGTTCCTGATGGCTTTGTAGATGGCAAAGGTAGGGATGACCAAACTGGGCACTCCAGCGAGGATTACGATGACAGCGTACACCCAGGGGGGATATTCAACCTTCTCTGTTTTGGGGAACTCCTCCTGAAAGAGCAAACAACCAAGTTGTAGAGAGTCATGAGGAGCAAATACCTGGGAACAGGCACACATTGAATAATTCAACAGATCAAAAATATAATTGGAACAGTGGCTGGCCATAATGGCACAACAGTTTGCCAATTTCACAGCAGCTTTCAGCTCAAGGGTTTCCAGCCTCAGTTGTTTTGGACTTATTTTTACTTTAAAATGATGTAAAGAAAATGGTATGAAAGAAGTAAGAGCCAGGAAGGGAGACTGGGGGACTGGAACACTCCCTTGGCACAAAGGAATATGGGGATAGGGGGCCTGACAGGCCACCAGGGCCTTATGGCCAATCAGCCTTTTTGTGGGAAGGCTGAAGTCGAAGGGTGAGGGAGGGCTGAAACATTATTAAGAGGGAAATGAGGTTGCAAAGGAGGAGAAGAGTAAGCATTCCATAACTTGTAGTAAGTTTGTCAGAAGACTGATGGAAGAAGAATGTAACTGACAATGACTCTATTATAAACAAATATTTTGGTTTATACACTTACATAGTTAGGGTCCCAAACACTGTAGAGCAGTTCTTTGCTGACTGTCACCACAAAATAAAACAAAAAGATAACTAACATAATGAGGGGACTGATAAGTCTCCAGGTAACCTGCCAGAAAATGTTGGGCTTGTGTCCAATCATGAACTCGATATCCTTGTTAAACCTAGAAACAAAAACAGGAAGTTCAGGGCCTTAAAAGCTGGCCAGGATCAAAGAATGCCTGCTCATAAACAGAGAAGTCCAAACTACTCTTAGCTGTGGTTTCCCAAGGATTTGCTAATGTCATTGTGAGACCAGAATTGGCAATATCAGGACTTAGACCTCAGTAGTTAAGATTAAGGCACATATCATTGCAAGTCAGGAAAATTATTTTTGAAAATGTACTATATTGAAGAAGTCTGTGAGGCATATGTGAAGTAGTTTCAACATGAAAGAGTCAGTGCAGATTTTTTTGGGATTTTCCCCAAAACATATTTCAGTATTGCTTAACAAATTTTTGGTAAGGATCTCAGCACTGCATAAATTAAAGGGAGTGACACAATATTAAAAAAGAACAAAAGCAAATAGAAGTAATTTAATAGTTAGACTATAATATAATGTTTGCCTAATTTGGATATCTACCAGTTTTCTCAGGCTGAATAATGAAACAGTATTTAACTTTACACATTATTAAGAACACCTACAGTTGTGTTATTTGGATTATTCATGGAACATAAAGTGGACCATGGGGCAAAAATATTTCCACAGGAAGAAACAAGCCCTGCATTGAGAGTGGTACTGTCTGCATCAGTCCTGAACCAATTTATGGCCTCTCCATATAATGCAACACCTTGTATGCACACTTCTTTAAGAATAGTTATTTTGGAAGTTTGGGGTTTCTGGTTTAGTCCTTTTGTCTGGCTTCCCTGCATATCCTATGGGGATAAACCTGAGGGGGCTATTCAGTTGGTCCTTCAGCTGTGAACAACACACTGAATCCACTTGAATCTCAATTACTATGTAAATTGATTTTATCTTTTCATCCCTAACATCTGAGATCTAGATGTCTTAATATTATATGGACCCACATGTCCTGACTGCAGCATATGTTCAGGTGTAGTTCATGTGTGCCATGGATAACACACATGTTCTCCTTCAAGCAGCAGAGCCATCTTTCTACCAATGAACTTTTCTCAGAAAAAGGTCACAGAAACTCATCCGGAGCAGATAACACGACTTTTGGGCAGCCCTGATATGCTCTGTTCTCAAAGAGGATTACAGTGATATGTACTGGCCAGGAACATTAAAGTTTGGTAAAGGCTCTTTTCTGTATCAAACACACACTTACACGCACAAACTCATTGCCCCCACTTGGTGGACTCAACCCACGTTTGTGTCCTGGGAGTAATTTTAATTTACTTTGTAAAGAGTTCTGAGAACTTAAAGGGAAGGAAAAGTGATCAACATAGACTTTTCTGCCCTTAACAAATTAAAATAAGCCTTCTTTCTCAAGGGTACACCATCTAATTTACCTATCCTGATTCATGCTTCCTCAGGTAGTATAAAAGTATGGGAAAATGGGCCACAAGGGCATTCACCCCATTGCCAGGAGCAGCAGCTGGATCTGGCACAAGTTCAAGTAAAACTTGTGGGTGATTGAATTTCCTGTACTTTATTTCACATTTCTTATGTATTACTTATAAACATGAAGATGTTGAACCTTGATTTATTACATCTCTAGAAAGCTGAGAGGATAGTTACCCACTGCTACAACTGATAAAGTCCTGGATTTATCAGCTAAGAACGTAGCTGCGTACCCTTGGGTTTGCAAGCTGCTGTAAACCACTATCTGCAGCCTGCCTGGAGATCCCTGTGTTGGACAGTATCATTTAGGACTCCCTGTAAACATTCCTGGGATATACCTCTGGTTTAAACCTTCAGCTTAGTGCCAGTGTTCTTGTACTTTGCTTCTGCTCATTAAATGTTTAATGCAATTATTCTGAAGAAGAGTTATTATAAATGTCACGATATTTAAAAGGCAAATGAACTATAGTGGCTCTCAGGTAACTGTTGCAAATATCTACATTCTGATGCCTACTTTAAAAATAAATTATTTGCACTCATATCATTGCACTCCGGGGCTCTTGTTAATGCCTAATATTCTCTTGCAATCTTAGGCATGTATTTATTTGAACTCCTTGTTAAAGAACATTATTTATTATAATGCATTAATAAAGTGGAAAGCATTCATATACAAATTCTTAACAAGCATTATTTCTTTTTGCTGAGAGCTCTTTAAGAAACTTGAAACATATAAGCAACCCTAAACTACAGCTGAAATAATTTCATTGATTTCTGTAAGAGAAATTCTGTGCACAGAGATGCAGCAAGACTGTAGCTGTACAACAATAATCACTTTATACACTGATATCCAGTAATGGTTAATGTATTTCATACCTGTCTATTCCATAAATGTAGATGAAATGTATTTCATACCTGTCTATTCCATAGATGTAGACGACTGAAAACATCTCACAAAATGCAGTTATCAGCAGGGGAATAGAGCCAGCAAAGCTATCAAATAGACTCAGCCAGTAGTTACCAGAATTCAGCAAAAAAATGAAAGCTATAAGATAACACACCAAACAAACAAGACCTGTGGGAAAAAAAAACCAACAAAACAACAGCATGCTTAGGCAAAGAAAGCAAAAGCAAAAATAGAAAGAAAAGTGTTTCCTTTATAGTGTAGCTATAAAGCTTAATATGTAACTCTTGCAGCCTGAAGGCCGCCACTTTATTTTTAATGGCACTCTGGGAAGGCTGGTTTCTATTTGGGTAAAACTCTCCTGACATTGCAGAGGTGGGAGATGTTGCAAAAATAGAAGGAAGAAAGCTGAGGAGAGAAAACAGGTCCTCTTCCTCATAGCTGATGGGACAATGTTGCTCTGAGAGAAATCCTGGCTGGGTGAAGGACTCAGGTCCTCCAGCTTCCCAGTGGAGGAGACAATGGTCATCATGAGCAGGCTGATGGGCAGGCCTGAGGGTGAACAACTGCCTGCAGGCTCAGAAGGACCCTCACAGGAGCTGCCCCGTTGGGGAACTTGAGAAAATATTCAGTAGGTTATCTGGGAGTCTTAAGACCATTCCAGATCAGAAGGTAGAAGTGGGGTGGGCCTCTTTTTCAGCACGCAAGCTGTTCTCTGGGGAGGCGGGGGAGGTCACTTCTCATTAAAAAAGCACGTACCAGTAAAAAGTTCCTTAGGTACTCTGGAGGGTATAATCTTGAGATCTTGTAAAGGTACAAGCACACCTTCCATATTTCCAAACATAGATGACAAACCCAAGCAGAAGAGCATGATGAAGAAGAGAATGGACCACAAAGGTGAGACAGGCATTTTGGTGATAGCTTCAGTGAAGACAATAAAGGCTAGGCCAGTTCCTTCAGCTCCCTGGGGAAGATTTAGGATCATTAACATCACACGGCACTTGAATT
This sequence comes from Oreocharis arfaki, assembly GCA_013398015.1. Lineage (NCBI taxonomy): Eukaryota > Metazoa > Chordata > Aves > Passeriformes > Paramythiidae > Oreocharis > Oreocharis arfaki. The sequence goes on from VZRR01001843.1 coordinate 101,111, forward strand.
TACATTAGTAGTCACTAGACTTGGCAATTAAATAATTGCTATGCGTTCCTACTATATTAAAGGTATCAATATGTGTTAGGGTGTTAAACTTACATCATTCAGGAAAGTTTCCAGATCACAGGTTTCAAACTTGAGGCTTGCAAAAGTTGCTGGATCAGTCATGTTGCACAGCTGCTGCATTTGTTCAAAGTTATCTTGGGTTACGTTACCTTCTGGCAAATCGAATGCATTCATCAGAGTAAGAATATTTCTGAAAAAGTGGAATGCAAGTAATTTGAAATTATTTATTAGTAAGCATCATCAGGATTCATTTACATCATCAAACAAATTATTAAGAGTACAATATCAAGATCAGATTTGACATTGCAAAGTCCAGCAGATGTGCATGTGCAATTCTTTCTTTCTTCTTCTGAGGTGAGTATAGCACTGTCGTTCATGGCACAGACGACACTAAATGGATGGACTCTAGGAACCTGCGCAGGAGTTAGGTGCCTGTCTTAGTACTGCAGACTAAATACCAGTCCCCAGACTGGGCAGCTTCTGGGAATGTCTAAGCTGTCTGCAGCTGTGAATCATGCAGTTTCACAGTTGAATGTGGAGGAACTAGACTGGAAACCACAGAGTCTGGCTGCCCCCGTAAAATGAGGCATCTCTGATGAGACCTAAGCATTTAAGCTCTCCCAGGAGGAAATCTAAACAGAGGGCTAACATAGGAACCAGGGAATATTACATTCATGCTATATGTCAGCATGGACAATAATGTGAAATGTGGTTGCTCATGCAACATCTGTGTAGGAAATAAGGTGACTTAAACAATTATCACTTTCTATGGGATTTGTTCCACAAGATTCCATATTTTTACAAGTAATGAGTAGTTCTGATGCCATGTGGGTCAAAAGCTGCAATTAATCAGAAATTATAAATCTGTTATCAGCAGGCTAACAGACCTGCTTCAGCCAAACAAACACCTGCATATTCTGTGGGGCTTTTTCTCCCAATAACTCACTTGTCAAAACAGTCATCATATCTTGCTGTGGCTCTGAATCCAAGGATGGAGTATATGACGGTTGCGGCGTAGACGGATGTGAAACCATTGATCACTGAAACGATCACAGCATCTTTCTCACAGTTGTTGCTGCAATTCAGAGAGAAGAAACAATGGATGTCAATCACATTCCCAAAATAAATAGTGAAACTGGCTACCGAGACTAAGAAGAAAAGTAGTCTACAGATGCATAGGTAATCAGTGTACCCTCTAAGAGCACACAAGTAAAGCTGTTAGATTTAGTAAATTAAAACTTGGTGCCTTAAGCAATTTAATAGCTATGGGTTTGGTTTCTTTTGGTGATTTTTTCCCCTTCAAATAATCCTGTTCATAAGGAATAACTGCCTGAGTTGTTTTCATGTTTGGTTCATGGCAAGTAAAGTATGAGGGGCAAAACAGTTATGTCCCCTCCTTTTAAAGCTTGTCATGGATGTGTGCAGACACACATTGCCGTGGACTGTGCCTTCACTGCCGGTGTATTGCGCTGCAAGGTGAAAGATTTGGGCTTGCATTCAGATACTCAGACAGGAAAAGTGAGCAGAAGGTCACTTTTCATAGCTCTTAGGTATGACGAAATTGCAGTAGTCAAGAGCACTTGGGAAGAGTTTTGTTTGACTGTTGAACAAAAGATGGTTCAAAATGTTCCCAAGTTTTGGAAGAGCAATGGAATGTTATGCTGATAAGATGGGACAGAAAAACTCTTTGCGGAAACTTCTCTGCTGCAGGCACTTCAGTGTGCCTGTGCTTACACAAAGATTTTGCAGAGACAGAGACAGACTTTCATCTGAGGGACAAGATAAAATATCAATATTCAATTAGTTAATGGTTTTAAGAGAAGTCTGTAAAGATGTAGATATCTTATCTCTCCTGGGCAAGAGAGGGGTATTGAGATAAACTTGATCTTGTCATATTTAATTTTCTGAACATGTTCAAGAGGAGAGACAAGCCTGTCCCACCAAGACCTGACACACTGTGTTTTTTCCCAATTTATAGCATTGCAAATAGCCTTCTGCTGGACAAAGGGCATTGAATGGAAATTCCTTGCTGTAGTCTTGTGTCAATTTTTGCAATGTAACACAAGATTCTCAGCGACAAGCTTGAAAAGCGTTTTTTCCTTTTAGAGAAAGTAACATGCTTAAGCTCCTTCTCATTATGAATTAGTGAATCCTTGATGGCATTGAAACCTTGCTGTATTTTCTGAAGTTTTTATACTCCCAAACCATCCGGGGCAGACTCACTGACATCTGGTCTAGATAGTGCTGAATTCCAGGTGGCCCAACACCACAGTGTAACACTGTGGACTTTACACGGGGATTTTTTAACTTATATTTCCTTGGGAGTTTAATAACTTTGTTCAGTTTCCTCCTCAAGTAATGAATTATTGACCATTGAACGAACATGGCCCGATGCCACCGCCCTGTGTGTTGGAAAACCCAGAGGACAATGCTCCTTCTCTTTGTGTCTTTTGGAAAGGTGAATACCCTCAGTTCTGACCCCATGAATGTGGGACATTGACTTGGGCCTTAAGTGGGGCTTGACGCCTCACACTGAGACTTGTGGGCACCAAAAATTCCAGGTGATCTTTTCAAAAACACCTGAAATCAAGAGTGGTGGCAAAGAACTTCATCTGGCTGAAATGCTGGTGTGGTGTAATTGAACCCGAAACAAAACTGAAACACAGATTTCTGAATGCATGTCTAAACCACATATCCAAAATTTAATTCAGAGATGTTTGTCAAAAATATTAAGTTTAGAGGATGCCACACAGTTTTCCTTCAAGAGTGCTGAAGGGATGGCAGGCACCAAGAGGCATTGGTGGTTACTGCAATATTTTATGAGGGAGAGTGTAGAATACAGCGCTGCATCGTAATTTGCAGGCTGGGTCAGTCCATGGGTGATGATATTTCTCACTCCCTGGCCCCACAGCACATATATAAAGGAACTGAATTTAAATTTCAAAATTAGGTATATCTCCTCATCTCAAAGCTAAGTTTCAAACTGTGCTCTGTGAATTGATTTGAAATGTGTGCTCTATCACACTGCTCTGACAGCACTGAGAGAAAGGGCATCACCAAGCACGGAGCACTCCCACAGAGGAAACTGCTGCTCCTCAGCTGGTGGTGGGCAGCCAGTCCCCTTCTTCCTATCCTGCATCGCCACATCTTTCTCTAGGAAGTCAGACAGAACAGGGACCTGAAATCTTGGTTTGGAGAGCTAGGATCAATCAGAGGAGATGCACCTTACATGTCTGAGGGGAGGCTGTCCCAGTCCCAAGTAGCGCAATAGCAGGGCAAAACAGAGATGCTTCATTTGAAAGAATGAAATACTCATATGACGTTTGGGGTTTGCCTGGCTACTTACTGAACAGAGTTGTAACTGGAGAATGAAATGAGGCCTCCAAAGGCCAGGGAGAAGGAGTAAAACACCTGAGCTCCTGCATCCAGCCATGTCCCTGGGTTCGCCAGCTCGGTAATCTGAAGCATCAGACACACAGCTTTAAGCACATCCAACATTGCTATTTAAACCAAATAGCAGAGGTTTAAACTAAAATCAGAGGTTTAAAACAACAATGAAAACAAGAACATTAACCATGCCAAACACACCGTTCTTGAAGAATTTCAACAAATAGGTCAATACTTTTTGTCAAACTTAACCCAACTGAAGTTTTTATATAAGTATTTTGAAACTTGATTAAAAAAATGCTTTCCATAGCTGACAGCTGCCATGCCTGTTTACAAAAAAGGTATTTATTGCTTAGCATTAATAATGATTGTTCAGAAATCTGCTCATGAAAAATGGTCCTCCTTTTAATTTTGTTTAAAAGCTGTTGTATAATTAAACCATTCTCTTGGGTCTTTTGTTCGTATGCCAGTTAGATGGGTTCTACTCTCAAATACATGATTTATGCCTTAAATTTGGGCTGGTTCTTAAGTAGAATACAGGAAAATAAATCAAGCCAAATAAATGGCAGCCCACTGCTCTGTGATGATCATTCAATTCATTGCAACAGATTTTGATGGAGGTTGGAGAGAGAGAAAATATTTGTGTATATGTACACTTGTTATATCCAATTCAAAGGATTCACCTTACAGAATCAAGATTTTTAAGGTGTCTGAGGGATAGCTAGAACAGCACCAGTGGAGAGGACTAATTTGCAATCAGTTGTTAATTACAGAGGGAACCACATCAGGTTTCACTGAGCAATGACCCAAGCAGTGACTTACATTTGGGGTGAAGAGATACACAATTCCATTGGTTGATCCTTTCAGCGTCAAGCCACGGATCAGGAAAATGGTAAGCACCACGTATGGGAGAGTTGATGTCACATACACAGCCTGCACAAAAAAAAAAGTAAATAAACCACTCAAATAAAACAAAACACATGAGTTTAAAAAGTGAAGAAAAGAGGGGAATAATCAAGGTACGGTGACTAACAATAATGGCAAGTTTCAAGCGAGTCACAATTAGCATACTACTGTAATAAATGTTCAATGAAATAGTATATGTGGTACATTTTGATAATAAACATATTTTTTAGCAATAGTAGTCTATTTTTCTATAGTAGTCTAATCTCTCTATTTCTCTAATAGTAGTCCAGTCTCTATAAGAGAAATTGTCACTGTTGAAATTCAGCTCAGATAATTCAAAAGCCACATCAAAAATGGACTCTTAGGGCGTTGCTGGTCACTCTTTCATAGAGATAATATTTAGGACTTGCACAAACCCAAATAAATCTGTACAGATATGTTTTGAAGAGAATGGCCGTAATAAAAAGAGAGTCCCTCAATTCTGCATTGAAGATTAATGTTAGTGTTAAAGTGATAATAACTAAAGAATGTGCTACTAGGACCTGTAAGGACAAGGAACACTAAAAAACTACTCCAAAAATCTCCACATAAATCAAATCAAGGCAGATTCCATTTCATTCAACTTCATTCTTCAAAAAGCAGTCCCAGTGATGACACAAAATTTTAGACATGGTTTTACTCAAAACCCAGACAGTTTCTACAGCATTATTAATTCTGTATAAATAAAGAATCACAACAGCATGATTAATATCATCTCATAAAAAATCCCCCCAAGACAGAGTACCTTTCCTGTTGTTTCAATGCCTCTGATTGTGCACACGTACAGCACAGCCCACGCACTTGTTAAACATAGCAAAAGCCACCACTGGATACTGCCGGAATCCTCAATGGAAGTGGAGATGTTCAGTGTTTCTCTGTACCAGAAGTAGTCTACAGGAGAGCTCTTGGCACACTCTTCTACATAACCTGTAACCACAAAATTGTTGTAATTCTGTATGTCTTTTATTTACTTGAAAAAGAGAAAGCTAAATAATAAACACCAGAGTTCTAAATTATATGACTTAATGCCAATGGATTTGTTGTTGGCAAATTTTCAGATTTTTGGAGGCTAGTTTTTTGGCAAAATGAGAGACTCAAAAGACAGCTGTTTAACAGGTATTTTAATACAGTAAGTCTTCCTCTCCCACACCTCCTTCCTCTCCCACATCTCCTTTAGCAATATTTTGTCTTCTGTTTCGTGGGGCATTGTTCAAGGTCTTGTCAGCTCAAGTTGAATCCTCAGCTTCCTGCACTGCCCCGGTGTGTGCAATAGTCTGCCCTGGCCTGCCCTTAAATGAGGCTTTCCATACTTATTCTGGGAGGAGAGGAGTGGAGCACTCTGAACAACTGTTCACAGACCCAGCAGAAAAACCTGCTTCATGCAGTGTCATGCAGGGCTGACTACGGAAAACAAAGCTGCTGTCACCAAGCGGTCTCCAAGGAGCTGTAGACTTGTCATGCTGAGAGATACAGGAGTTTCAAATGGATAATGCATTTTTTTTCCTTTTCAATGCGCTAACAGAGGGCTGTTGGTGAAGAGATGGATGAAACACATTGCCTGATCTGGAAAATGTTAATGTTTATACTAGATCTGCACTTAGTGAATATTCTGTATATGAACAAGTTTGTCAAAATACACCACAAAGTTTCATATAAAAAGCCAAACTTTGCCTCAAAGATTAGGTGCTGGCCAGATTTTATTTAATGTGAATTTGTACAAAACACAGGTGTCAAACAGTGAAATGTGCCTGACAGGACTACCATGCCTTACTGCTGTTTCACAGAAAGGCTCATTTAGGGTAACTGTTAGAAACAGAAATCTGTGCTCTGCAACAAAATACAGTATTTTATAAAATATACCTGTTCTGTTGTCATTGAGAGGACAGTTATTCCAAGGCAGTGGATCTTGGAAGGAGTTGAAGAAATACCACATCACCCAGGAAATAATAGTATTATAATATAAGCTCACCAGGAAAGATACAAGCATTGATGCTATGCCTGAAAAAAAATCAGAACACAGTGTAAATTTCAACACTCTTGTCTTCAAGATATATCAATGTACACTTGTCTTCAAGATATATCAAAGTATGTTTGAGTATCAAACTCAACCTTTCCTTCCTCCCCTGCTACATTTTGGATGTAGGTTTATCACTGTGAATTTGTTGCCTGAAGGTTGGACAGGTGAGTCCCATGTAGAGTTACATCCTAAAACCTCTCTGAGACTGAAGCTGATGCCCAGTTAGGAGCCAACTTTATGAGAGGACTAATTCCCTACAGACAACACACAATCCAGTTCACAGCCTTGCCAGCTGATATCTAGGGAGTTTGGGATGCTGGACACATGTAAATCTCAACAGATTTGGAATTTTGATTAAATGAGACCCAGATATCTCCGTCACAACATCCCTGCAGAGGTGAGCAGAGGTGGTGTTGTATAGGATGGATGGCTGCCAGGAGGCACAGTCGGTGACCAGGTGCAGAATTCACGCTGATATCTGTCCTCCTCTGCTCCTTCCCAAGTAATCAACCTCTGATGACTTCTCTGGCAGACAGTTAATGCTAATCATTAGCTCCTGAGGGCTCTCAGGTTCTAAAGAATCTTGAAAAATTCCAGCTTCAATGAACAATTATCTTTTGTAACTGATTTACAAATGCAGTGGATGCCAAAACAGCCCTGTTTCTTCCCTTTCAAGTGTGTGGTTGAGACTGGAAGGGATCTCTGGAGGTCATCTTGTCCAACCCCTTGACTGAGCAGGGCCACCCAAAGTTGGTTGCCCAGGACTGTGTCCAGGCAGATTTTGAATATCTCTGAGGCTGGAGACTCCACAACCTCCCTGGGCAGCCTGTGCCAGCACTTGTTCACCCTCACAGGGTTTCCTGGTGCTCAGAGGCACCTTCTGTGTTTCCTGTGTAATAAGGCAGCTGTGGAGATTTGTATGTTGTGTGCATAATGCTGCTTCTACTACACTTTCAAATGGAGTGTTTGAATATTTGGGAGTCTGGTACTGAGGTGAATAAATATTTTCTGCAAAATACTGTTTCCGTGGCTTTTGGAATGCTAAGTCTCAAATGCAAAAAAGCAGAATTAAGTGAAGCTGAGGTCTATCAGATTAAGACTCAACTAATATTTATCCACAGAAAAGCTACACAACAATTTTTGGCACACCTAAAGGTTCATCCTAATGGTAAAAACAGCCAAAATGGATAACACAGAAAATATCTCTGAGGCCTGAAATTGGTCTCAAATTAGAGAAAGGTTTTAACAGGGCCCATGGTACTCGGGAATGTGAGCACAAAATTATCATTGTGCTTTATCATTATTAGTTTGCCCTATCAATGGAGAGTTAGGAAGAGGGGAAAAATAATAGATCCTGAAATCTCTTATAGCACACCAGAACAAAGTCCTGAAGATTTGCTCTTTAGACTATCAGTTCAGAGACTAGAGCTTTCTCAGGAGGCTTTTTGACTTACCAACCCCTTTCAGGGCAGGGTGGATAGAGCTCCATACTCCCACACTGCCTTTCCTCAGCCTTTGACCAATGGCAAACTCAAGGTGAAGCAGGGGGATACCCTCCAGGACTAGCAAGATCAGGAAAGGGATCATGAAGGCTCCTGGAATGCATAAGAAAAGTAATGATTACGATCAGCAAAGGACTACAACAAAAAAAGAACTTTAGATTTGTGAGATGTTGACATAATAAGAGACCTTAAGCATCTTTGTGGAAACCCTTCTCTGTTTTCCGAGCAATGCTTTGCCTGATTGCCCAGGCAGGGCACTCAATTATGTATGTGGTTTCAGGTAGGAATTCTAATTCTTCCCAAGTGACACACATGAACGGGAATTACACACTCTCAAGGTTAAACTTCGAAAAAGCCACCTTTGTATTGCACGTGGAGGAAAGATAGCTACTCTCCTGGAATGACTTATCCCTTTTTTTTTTTTTCTGCAAAAGATTATGGTTTTATAGCTGTGACTCATGCAAAGTATATGAAATAGCTGAATAAATTAAGCAAAGTACCTCGAAATATTAGGCAGGAGCCTGGGACTGTCTGCCTAAAACAACAATAAGGTCTTGGCATCTAGAAGACATCTGAAGTACAGGGTTCAAACCTTGTTAATTATGATAAAGCCAGTTAGTACAGGATTCTTAATAAATTTTTTCCTGAGCAAGGTATACCTTGGAAATGGGAGATAACATAGAACATCACGCTGGACTAGGAAAATGCAGTGTCAAATGCTTGAATATTGCTACACATTAGAATTATGGTCATCTGCCATTACAAAATATCTTTAATTTGCTAATCTAAATAGGAGAAATTAATCTGAGTGCAATAAAAATAATGCAGACCAGACTGTGAAGGGTTCAGGTCTGGATATTCACTGATTTTTTTCTCATGTGCAATGAAAATCAGATAGCAAGTGAAAGAGGAAGTCTGAAGAATAAAACCATTCCAGAAACTGAAATTTACCTCCTGGGGATTCCAAGCTATCAAGAAAGCTGGGGACCCGTGAGCACACCTTTTAAATTTTTTTCCTTTCCTCTTTTCGTGTCTGTGCGAGGCCATGGAACCCCTTTATCTGACTTCTCTGTCATAGATATGTTATGCTTAAAGACTTCTTCTACAGAATCTTAATAAAGGTACCTCTGTAAGCATCTGGAGGAAGTCCCCTGAGGCTGATAGAGCGCTCTTGGCATGTCCACCATAGAAGGTGGTTCAACTCTCAGAGTCCTGCAGCAAATTTTACACGCTGTGCTGTTGACAGCGAGAGCTATGGCGTTGGGACTTCGCTGCTGCTGAATCTCCCTGTCTTGGAGGGAAAGCCACATCTGCCCAGACTGCTAGAACAGGGCTAGAACTGTGCACTTAAGATCAGTGACAAAAAATGGAGCCTAAATCAGAATATCAGTCTGCCTGCTGTCTGCTGAAAGCAAAAGGTTCAGACTACCTTTGAATGCCTTCTAATGCTGCATAGGAAACAGCCTGGTCTTCCCCCCGCCCCACTTCTGCCAAGAGCTATCGAAAGAGATTTTTCTTTGATGGGTATGATAAGGAACAATTGGTCATAGATTGAAAAGACTATAAAAGTTGTACATTTCCTTATTCAACAAGATCTTTGACCAGGGAGATAATTTCTAATCAAGTCCTTAAATGATCTTACTTTGACCTGACAAAAAAACAAGTGATGTGTCTCCATCAGGAGCACCTTAGCGGAACTAACTGCCAGCCCATGCTTAAGTTCCAAGGCATGATCTCAAATCACTGCAAGCTGAGATTCAGAGGGTGACAAGGACTTATCCTCAGTGAAAACGGGGAGTGTTTGGATCAGGTAGCTGTACAGGTCCATCTTCTGGACTTAGCTGTTACCGTTAACGACTTCACCAGAGAGAATTGAGAGTGTGCTATAGCACAGACCTATATGGCATCCAAAAGAGCAGGTAACAAGAAAATATCCAGGTGAGGCAGCCATACAAGCTCTGTAGGGTCAGGTTTCAGACTTACGAGGTGTCTGGGGCTTGAAACAGAGAGAATACGCCGGAACTTAAAACTGCTGGTATAAACACAATGATTGTGTCCTTCTCTGATGTCACCCTCATGAGAGCTCCTGGTCAGAGTGCGACATCAGGGAAACTGCCAGCCTGACATGGGGTTGGAGCACAGGACATATTTATGGCTGCTTGCTCTTCCACACATTGGTAAGCAACTTTGTCTCTGTGAAAGGCCAGAGACTTTGTGTGTGGAGGCTGTCCCACTGACTCTCCCATCAGGATGGGGAGGGTGGGTTCCCTCCCCTCAGGAAAGGAAGCTATCAGGATGTAAGGGGATGGAGTGCAGCAGTAAGGGTGCACTCACTGCATACACTGCAAAAATCTTGTTTTCTATGAAAACAAAAGTAAAACAGTTAGGAGAAGTGTTATTCACAGAAAGAGGGTGGAGAATCAGCAGAGAACAACCCGAAGCCAAATTTGCATGCACTGCATGTCTCATCAGGTTTATAGGGGCCCTGTGGTGCACACTAGTTTCAGCATAGCTAAGGAAGCCCGTAAAGACAAAATAGGGCAAGACTTTGGAAACTGAAAGGACAGACGGAGTCAGTTCCTTGCAGTGACTGAGTCTGACACAGTTTCAGTGAGTCCCAGAACCTCTCCTAACATGGGCAAAACCTTTGCACTGTCAACAGTGATGCCAGGCACAGGTGGATGAGGAGCCCATCATCATTTCTGGTTGAGTTGCCTTTCAGCTGGCAGTCAGCAAAGCATGGAGAGAGGGCTGCCCATCCAATAGTAGTAGCTCCTGCAGTCAGTAAATTTGTAGAAGTCCCTGGAGTGGTGGGAAACAGAAGAAAGAACCTTGTTTTGGAAGTGATCCTAGGCCCTCAAAAATTGGAATATTTCACAGGTTTGTGACGTGAAAATACACAGTCAGAAAGACATAAGTCAGGAATTGACTACTTCAGCACTGACACCATTTGTAACAATATCTCAGCTAAGACCACAAGGCTAAATTTGAATTTGCAACTAGGGGAGTTCACTTTTCTCAAAACTAGGGTGGATCATCGTAGTTCACTCTTTTCTGGCATTACAAAATAGCCACTTTTCTCCAAAACGAGACAGCACCAGCCTGAGGCTCCTGGATCTATCATGGAGCTGCTCCACACCAATGCAAGGCTGTTCTTGCAAGGCCTAAATGGTCTCCTGAGAAAGGGATATGGCTGAGATGCAAGAAGTGAGGTAGGAAACAAATGAGATACACTTCTTCTTGGAGATGATGTCCAAATAATTCTTTTCTTGAAGGGATAGACTGACACAGAAGAAAGAGAGGAATAGTCAGCAAAGTTGGAAGTTTAGCAAACATCTACAAATAACAAAGCATAATGAGTCCTTCAGTCTTTGACTAATAAAAAGTAATCCCAAGTCAGTTTTTCTTCTGGCTTTCCTCTGAAACCTTTTCAGTTTGCCTACATTTTTACAGTAGTAGCTAGTTTTTAATGCAAGCAAGATGAACCACACTGATTTTAAAAATGGATAATTTTTTAGTAAGAAGGGTTTTTGTGTGTAGCTAAAAGACATGCTTTATAGAAGTCTGAGAATACCATGTCTGTATAGCTACCTTTGGCAACCAGCTTCAATAAAAAATATCTTTTCTGGTGCAATAATCATTTTTCAGTGATTAGTCATTCATCCTGATGTGTGGCATATGCCACAAAGGGCTCAGCATTTTGAGTAGCGTTTCGTATATTTGAAACTACCAATATTTAGCTGTAGGAATATTGTCATATTTTCAAGAGAAATAAAATTACAGCTCTCAATTATATATGACTCTTCTTTTCTCTTTCTTGGGTTCTTTGGTTTCTAGGGTTCAATTCTAGCAGCCAGCTCAGAAATCCATCTCTGCTGTATTTTCCCTTCCTCTTAAATTTTCCCCAACCTTTCTGAAAGAAGCTATAATGGAAAAATAATAATTTGACTTGGCAAAGCTGCCATGTAGGATCATAGAGCCATTATGGTTGGAAAAGATCTCCAAGACCATGGAGTCCAATCACTAACCATCATGTTCACCACCACACCATGTCCCCACATGCCACACCCACACACCGTTAGAACACTTCCACGTACACGTGGGGCACAAAAAAATGAACCAATACTTTTTAAGCTGTCACAATTTCATGATCCTAAAAGATGAACCAATGATCTGAAAATACATGCTGTATACATGTACACAAACAATGATTGATATTCCAGTCTGAAAACCTTACAGCTGAGATACTAGATTCTCATCCTGCTTCAATAATGTATTTCAAAACAAATAATACTTGGTTTGAACATCTGTATAGCTGATTTTCTCTCTCTAATCTAAGAGCTTCTTACATCAAATTGGTTATCACAGTGTTGTGTTGCACATAATTCCTCACAAAGAGAAGGCAGGCAGACTTCAGATGGAGATGTTTTACTATACTAATGTATTCTTAGATCTCAATTGCAGCAACATGTCATTTCATCAATTGCTAAGTGAGGAATTGCTGAAGTCATTACTGTAACTGCATTCAGTGTGGCATGCACAGAGACAAAAAAGTTCTCACTCACGCAGTGGCAAGGTTTCCATATGCAAGCTGTAGAGTTAGAGACTTTTTCTTAAATCAATGGCTTAAATATTAAATATGCATCTTCTTTTTTATAATGGTCATCAAGGATAAAATGAAAATGTTTAACAGTTGATTAAATGACATGTTGCTCAATAAAGATTAAACAAAATCTACGAGCAATGTCAGAGACAGCCACCAAATGAAAGGAAATTTCAAATCATTAAGCTGGTGAAATCGTTGAGGCAAACACCACACCTTTCACATTGTGTGCATATTGAACTCTATTTTGTCTTTGGTAATGATGGATTTGACAACTTTTAGACATTAAAGGATAAAATGTGCTTTGCTCTACTAAATTTCACTGGGGTAAGAATTCCATTTTTAAAAATACAAACTCATAATCTATGAAAACGAAAGTAAGTAAATTACGTAACCCCCAATTTCATTTTGTGTATTTGGTTATCTCAGTTTGGTTATCACAGTGTTGTGTTTAGGAAGAAGCAGATCTTAAATAATTCCAGGTTTAAGTTCAACCTCTGAAAAGAAGCGTTACTTATAAACTCAGTGTTCCTAACTACCTTCACTACAGAAAATTTGCAGAGAAAAAACCCCCCTTCTTTGAAGTCCAACTACCACACACAGGTAAATGTTATACTTCACTGTAGTCCATTTATGTTTCATAAGGGATGTAAAATGTGCAAGCATCGGTTCACAAAGTAGGCGGACATCCAGCCTCATTCAGGAGTGTCCTTGGCTGAAATTCTCTCTGCACCATTGCTACCAGACCTCAGCCATCCCAAATGATCAAAACATTCATCCATATAACTCATACTCAAAAAGAAAGAAGTTAAGATAGCAAAGTAAATCCTTAGAAATTAGAAACAACTTTCAGGAGACAGTCTATGCAACCTTGTTTCTGCACATACCTAGTATCTGATATGTGGTCACACAGGACTTTTTCACATCTACTGCAGATACTTTCTGCACAGTAAATACCTCTTTGTTTGGGGTTTTTTTTAATTCTCTTAATTCACAACCATAATCCACCATCATATCCAATATAAGCTTTAGGACTCCGAAATAATCAGTCTGAGAGCAATCTGAGGAGGAATATAATCCCTGTTTCCAGTGGGAGAGCAGGACCAGGGATTCCTGCTGCTCTGCACCCAGTATTCAGTGAAAACATATCTTGAAGACACAAAGCATGAGGACATAGACCACCCAGGGTAAAGGCACTGGAACTACTGGGCAAGATCAGAGTTTCCTCAGTGAACTCATGAGTGTGGTGTTTGCTTTCTAGTGGATGATTCGGAAAAAGGTGCATAATGTTGCAGTTTTACCCTACTCTGTTACAGAGGCACATCTGTGCCCCTGAGTGGACTGCACAAAGGCAAAGATGAATGAATCATCTTGGCCATCATGTTGAGGGGCAAAGACTACGGCAAAACTTCCCCAAAATGTCTTGTAAATGCACATGTCAAGCTGGATGTAGGTAAAGCTGGATAGAGGGGCCACAACAGGGGTAGGATGTCATACACAATGACTTCCACAAGCATCCCATTCCGGACAGGTCTTATGGTGTCAGGGAGTTTTCTTCAGCAATCTGACAGCTGCAATCCAAGATGTTGCAGTGCTGCCTCCATCGGGTGCTCAGTATGCTGCGAACGCTGCTGAAGGGGAATTAGAGACGCAGGAGCCAGAAAATCTCGTGAGGCAGAAATTTTCTCCACACCAAAATATCTTCAAAAATAAGAACTTCAAGATACGTTTTTACGATACAAATAATCACATGTTCAAATTCAAAGGCATCCATCTAAAGAGAAGGTGGTCTTTTTTTTTTTTTTTTCTGATTCAAGGGAGAAGTTTGAGAACAGAAACTGTGATGAGAGGAGGACAGGGGCGGCAGGAGTCTGATTTAGACCTACCACAAGAGGCTGAAGGGCACTGTACAGAGAGGAAGAGGAGGACGGATTGCACAATAGTTCTCCATCCTTAGGTGTGATGGAATTAGGGAGTCCTTTCTAAAAAGCCACAGGAAGGCATTGCTGACTGCTTGTGTTCATTGATATGAGTCCCAGCATTTGGTGCTGTGCAGAAAAATTATTAGAGAAGGTAGCAAGTCTGCATAGAAGGACACATGTCTGTGCATCAGCTTGTAATTCCTTTGCTATGCGCTTCCTTTCAATTTCTGCCTAAAATTTGAGTGAGAGAGCCCCAAGGAAAAAAGAAGCCAGGGTTAACTGTTGTCAGAGTTCCTGACAGTGTTTCCTGAGAAAGGACAAGTTACAGGACGATGAGAAAGAAAAGTAATTGCTGCCAGAGGACTGACACACATACAAGAAATTCATAAATCTTCACTGACATCAGTCATAAAACCATGATCCACACCAAGTTCTTTGCATTTGTTGGGTGCTTGCTTTTCAGCTGCATTTCACATGACTAGAAGACAAGGGAAAGAAAGACTGAAAAGCAGGGAAGTGCCTATAAATCTATCTTGGAAAGCAGGGCATGTCCATTTTCTAAAACTAAGTAGAACAACCTGAGAAGCCAATGAGTTCCATCAATTTTGGAGATATACATCCACTTTTTTCAAATTAAAATTGTCAAATGTAGAAAAGGGCTTCTGATTGTGTATGTGTGTCTTGTAACTTTTTTGCTACAAGAGCTGACTCTGCTGCAAATGACCTCCAGTTTGCACTGCAAACTCTAAACATCAGCCCATGTTAGAGAAATCTTAATGATAAAAGTGTCTCTTCTTGCAACTGAGCCACCTGTTGTTACACGTTCCTGAGTCTGAGTGAGCAACTCCCCTCAGAGCCCTCATTTGTCCCTACTCTAACTAGGGGAGCAATTTTTAAACATCTCACCATGTACATGTATGGAAAATTACTTTGAAATACTGTTCCTCAAGCCAAAATTTTTGTTTCAGGATCAAATATTACAAAGGACTAAATGCATTTTACACATATCCCAGAGTAAATCATGGACAATAATCAGATAGCAGACAGAAAAGTCTGTAAGAAAATGAAAAATTTACGTTGTTGTATAATATTTAAGCAATGGTTCAGCTCAAAACTACCTTTCAAAACAAACAGCAAAAGAAAACAAAATTTTTAACATGGTCATTCCTTAGCTAAACCCTAAGGAGTCCCAGTAAATTATACAGTAAATAACATACACTCAGATTTTAACACTTAATAACATCAACTGCTAAAAAAATTCTTACTGTTGACTTCATTCATGCTGTTACTCCCAGCACAAATTACACAAACACTGACTGTACAGGTGATACACAGATCAGTCCAAGCCCAATGAAAAACCTACTATAAAAAGAACATTGGGGATCATTATCAGAATCATAGTCCCAAGCAGTTCATTAATATTTTAAATACACACCATATATGTATGTATGTATGTAAAGTAACATTGGGTTTAGATAGAGAAAAGAAACTATGTACATGACAGTGGAAGACTCATTTGTTCAATTCTGTGTCCTGAAATAAAAACAGACCCTTCCTTTTCTTCCATCACTAACGTGACTTCAGTGGGTGTTTATGACCTGTGAAATTACCTTCTCTGTTATACAGTCTTCTAGAGAGAACATCACTGAATCACATCACTCACAGGAACTGACCAGTTCTAAATGTATTCCATTATTGGTTTACCAAAAGAGAGATTAAACCTGGTTTATGCCCAAAGTTAGTTAAGATGTATTAAAGACATACCTCCTCCATGGCTCTGACAGAGATACGGGAACCTCCAGACGTTTCCTAAGCCAACACAAAACCCTACACACGTCAGCATATACTGAGCCTTGTTGTCCCATTTTGGTCTGGAGCTTGCCTCTTCTTTCTCAAGGACCTCAAGCTCAGCATAGGAAGGTATCCTGTCCTCCAGGCCAGGATTGGGCAGCTTTAGCTTTACCATGTTTTAAATTTCCTGAGAGTGCTGCCAGCGAGGAATAATGAAACAGGCAGCTTGTCAGAACCCTGCTCAGAAAGAGACCATCTATTTGCTGTCTTCAGCTATAAATACTGAACCTTTGGCACTGGAATTGTAAGTGCAGGCTTGTGGCAAAGAGAAGCGTCAGCAAATCATTCGATTGACCAAGTCAGCTCTGACACTTATTAATGCTTTATCTGCCAAGGTTTTATGGAATAGCCTGTTCATCCAGTAGGATACCTTGATATCAGCTAATGTAATTCAGGAGATAAATTGGCTATAAATCCTAATCGCCTATAAGGATATGTAACACCCCTTGCCACTCCCCTGTTTAAACTCACTTAGATACAAATATAACCCCAGCAAATGAGGAATAGTAGGATTCCACTGGCCTCAGATTAATATAGAGGTTTCATATCATTTTTTATCAGGAAGGTAAACTGATTGTGACTCACCATCACGTTCAGTTTCCCATTATGCATGCTTACAAAATTGTATGCTTCATAAGAAATGCTTCCCTGTAGTAGATTATACCCCACTAAATGTTCTGACCAAAAGGATGGAGAATAAAAGGGATTGTAAAATCTGACCTTTAAAGTCATAAGCAAAATCTGCTTACCCTAATGCCTCTAATCAGTGCAGAACAAGGTCTGAAGAACATAACATCTTTCTTATAAATGGGCTTGAAATCAAAGGTGCCTTCACCTTTTCTGTGACCCTAGATACAGTGGTCAAAAATAAAAAAAGAGACACTGGTTAACAAATATCACAGATACTACTCCTACCCTCATTATTGCAGCTCAATCATAACAAAACTGTTCCCTTTGAACCTCACTGTTTTCAAAAGGTAAGCCACTTGTCACTGAAAACTATATATAAAATCTGACACTGCATATGTCATAATAAATGCTGTCAGCTGCAAGGGTCATTGCATGCAGTGATACAGGATGGTCAAAGTAAAGAACTAGGAGACGTCTTGGAAGTCCAGCCCCTGGAAAAAGAGGTGAACACATCGTAGCATCCTTTTGCAATCTTACCATGTTTACTCAAAGCTGGTTCCAAAGGCTGTTCAATATCTTTGGGCAGAAAACTAACCAAAAAATAAATCTTCATCCTTTTCATGGACAACTGTATGCAGGAGCCCATATGGATTTTCCCTGGGCCTTGTAATAGGTGTTAATATTTCCCTGATGTGACTTGAAATATCTCTCAGTCCACCTAGTGATAGCACTTGTGTTTTTCATGACCCTGTCAGGTCTGTGGATGTGCTATCTCCTGATTAACTGTTGGATCAAAAACTTTCTTTTCCTTTACTGTTTCCAACTAAGGATTTCCTAGCTTGTGGCAGAACTTCCCTTTCTAAGTCGTCAGAAGAGTATGTTCAATTTCACTCAGTTGCTGCTACTCCAGTGCATTGAGCTGCACAGCTCTTCCTGAATGATGCTTTTACAGCATTCACAATCCTTCTGAGAATGTCAGGAGTATTTCATTACCATACTACTATTTTTTCTCCTTAGTCATCAGTGGAAGAATGATAAAACACTGTACCTAAATCGATCCTTCAGGAACCACCTTAGTAACCTCCTCTTAGAGCACCATTTCTGCTTTCAAGCACACCTTACTATCATAATTAGATTTTTACCTAGTTCTTTGTTCCCAGTCATCATAGAATGATAGAATGCTTTGGAAGGGATCTTAAAGGTCATTTAGTTCCAACTTCCCAGCCATTGGCAAGGGAGACCTTCCCCTAGACCAAACTGCTCAAAGCTCCCACCCAGCTTATGGATGGGTCATCTGCAACTTCTCTGTGCAACCTGTCCCAGTGCCTCACTACCCTCACAGAGAAGAATTTCTTCCTATTATCTAATCTAAACCTACTCTCTTTAATTTTGAAGCCATTGCCCCTCGTCTAATCACTGCATGCCTTGTCAGAAGCCCCTTTCTGGCTTCTTTGTAGTCCCTTTAGGTACTGGAAGGTGCTCTAAGTTCTCCCTGGAGCCTGTTCTTCTCCAAGCTGAACAGCCCCAACTCTCAGCCTGTCTTCACAGGAGAGGTGCTCCAGCTCTGATCATCTTTGTGGATGCCTCTGGACTTGCTCCAACTGGTCCACATCTTCCTTGTGCAGAGGGCCCCAGAGCTGGATGCAGTACTTCAGGTGGTGACTCACGAGTGCAGAGTACAGGGGAGAATCACCTCCCTTGATGTGCTGGTCACGCTTTTTTTGATGCAGAAGTTGGTTGATTTGACTCCTGGGCTGCAAACGCACACTATTGGCTCACATCTAGCTTTTTGCCCACCAACATCCTGACAGTCCTTCTCTGCAGAGGTGCTCTCAGTCCATTTGCCACCCAGCCTATGTTTGTGCTTTGGGTTGCCCTGACCCAGGTGCAGCACCTTTCACTTGGACTAGTCGAACCCCATTGTGTTCTCATGTGCCCACTTCTTGAGCTTGTCCAAGTCCCCGTGGATGGCATCCCTTCCTTCTGTTGTGTCAACTGCACCACCGTGTTCATGTTATATCTCCTTTTTAGTTCAATTAATACATCTAGTTGTGGTCACGTGGCAACTGGTTACTGAAAATTTCTCTCTTCTGTGTTTCATGTGCAAGCAGCTTCTATTAGGATCCAAAAACACAGTCCTGATTGCCTTCTACTGAGCAAATCCTCTTTTTGAAGAATTCTATCTTGCTCTGGTAATGCATGGTGCCAGTGGTCATTAGTTAAGTATCAGTTGTTAAATATTTGCAGACGCAAATACGCTGGTCTGGTATCTAGCTCAAATTTCTTTATCAGTGTATTAGCATGGCTAATGACCTTGGAAGGCACTGTGCCTTTTTCTGAAGGACCTACAGCAGCGGTGACATCAGCTCCAATACCATCCGCAGGTGCTCGGAGGTGTTGTCTATATTGCCACCCTGTGGACTGGAACAAGCAAGCTGGGGCTGCCCTTCCATAGTTACAGCCACTCGTTTGTTCACCAGAGCCCTTTCCTGTGCTTCCTCCTTCAAGTGATGCCAGGCTTACGTTTGGCAGGACCCACAGGTTTAGTAGGGTTAATAAACCTCTACGAAACCCATCCTTTCACAATATAGGCTGCTACACAAGAAATATATTGCATACTGTTAATTATAAATGCAGGAGAAAATGAATCTTACATTTAGATTGGATTACTTCTGTTAAGACATCTCTAATGACACATTTGCCTTTTGTCTCCTACCCCCATATTTTTAATGTACTATTTTTTCAAAAGTTAAAGAGGGCTATATAAACAAATAAGCCAACTTGTCTGTAAGTCACACACAATGTTACAAAAACCCAATTAAAAAGGAAATATCCCCTTTAGAAAACTCCTGTATTTTACTGGAACATACACACATAGGCTTTTGTGGAAGAATGTGGGCATACTCCTTTTGTTAGACGAACATTTCTTTCATCTCGCAGGATGATGATGGTGTTATGAAAAAGCATGAGATGGGGTGACAATAAAGAAAATAAACGGCAGCAGAAGGTTATTTGGGGTGTAAATCAAGACCACAGGAAGGACAGAGCCACTTGTTTCCTTTTTGGGGCTAGGTCTGGTCATGGTGCAGTACCACCTGGGCCAAGAGACTCCTGGATATGGGCAACCCTCAGAATGTGGTGGTAGCCTGGCTCCACAGGGATGTTGCCAGCTGGGAGACAAGCCGTCCTCCCCTACAGCTCAGGTGCGGCCTGACACACTCCACCAAAGTGACCACTGGGCAGCTGCCCCTGCTCTGCCCTCTCTGGGCCAGCACAGCTTACTTCCAGCCCTTCAGGAAGCTATCCCATAGGGAGAAGGACTGAAAGGGGGTTGTACTGCTACGGGGGTTGGTCTCTTGTCTCAGGTAACAAGTGACAGGACCCAGAGGAAACAGACTCAAGCTGTGCCAGGAGAGGTTTGGATTGGATATTAGGGAAAATTTCTTGCTGGAAAGGGTGACCAGGCTTTAGAACAGGATGCTCAGGGAAGTGGTGAAATCACCAACCCTGGGTTTTGAATCATCCTAATAAAGGCGGATCACTGTATCTAGCAACAAAAAATAATGAAGCAAAAGACTGGGAATCCAGTGCCAAAAACTGAAGTTTGAAACCTTGGGTCATAAAAGATTCAGCAGATTCCTTGTGCAATGGCTTTCAGATCAACTTGCTCTGCATAGTTTCATAATAGTGTATTAACTGTCCCTATTTATGGTCACAATAAAATCTTTGAGATAATTTAAAAGCAAACTAAAATCTTTTACAGCTACATAAAGTTATGTGCAGCTATGCTCCTGTGAGGAACAGGGAGTTGGAACTGATGATCCTTCTGGGTCTCTTCCAATTCAAGATATTCTATGATTCCATGATTCTTCTGCCCTCCATAACAGGCTGGAGGAGACTGCATCAGGGGAAGGACTTTTATTTGGTTCCTGTGAAGGGGAGGACAAATAGGAAGAAGCACGACAGGAGAAGGAACTGTTCTTCTAGAAAACCAATTCCTTTCATAAAAAGCCATTGAGAAATGCAGAGACCACTGCCAATATACATTGTTTGCAACTAGGTTTCAGGCTGCAACCAGTAGTTTCAGGCATGAAATGCCGTATGATCCTTTCATCATGATTCCGCCACACCTGGTATGACATAGGACAAATCTGTAACTCTCCAGATATTTTCATCATTCCTTGCAATATTCCAGGCTATTAGGATTAACTACATTATTTTCTGACCCTTTTTAGTACTGCAGCAGATACTGGTGTGAAATCTCTTGCTCTAGTAATTCTATAGCAATACCTTACCAGCCTTAATCCTATTTTCTTTCCAGTCAGCTTCTACTTTGTAGTCAAAGCATTATATGCAGCAATACAATTACTCTTGCTTGTGTAATGAGCCTACACCAGGAAAAGACAGAAATGTAAAGATGGTGGAGAAGGAAAAGGAGAAGGAAAAGAAGCAGAAGCAGCAGAAGAAAAAGTAGAAGAAGAAGAAGAAGAAAAAGAAGAAGAAGAAGAAGAAGAAGAAGAAGAAGAAGAAGAAGAAGAAGAAGAAGAAGAAGAAGAAGAAGGAGAAAAAAATTCAGAGGTTAAACGAAATAGTCTCTCTGACAGCTTGTCCTTTAAAATAGGTGGAGAAAACACGTAATCCTTTAACAACCTGCCAATTGCTAACATTCTTGACCAGATGTGCAAAAAGGCAGCCTCAGGCTCAGGAGCAGACTCAAAATCCCCAGCCTAGGGGACAATAATGATTATATTAGAAAGGGCGAAATGCAGGCAAAATATTTCAGAGTTGCTTAGTTTTAAGGGTAATAAACAATCGCAGGTGGTCATGCAGTTTACCTTGCCAATAAATGATCTGTAGATCTTTAACTTGATCTAAGTTTTATGCTCCGCTGTTCTCAAACTCTACGTGATGAATAACCAAAAGGCACAGCTCTCACGGCTCCTCAGCTGGCATGATTTGATTTCCTGTGTGAGTGCTTGAAAGCTGCTGCCACCAGCCCACAGCAGTTCAAGCAGGGATACCTTAAAGACTTTGGAGATGTCCAATAAACTTTGAAGCTTAAATTTCTCCCCATGAGATTGTAAACTTCTCCAGATGGGAGAGAAGTGCCAACAAGTATCGCTGCAAGGGAGAAACAAGACAGCACTGAGCTGTTGTTGGAACTCTGTCCCAGGCTACTGGGAACACAACAGAGGTAGGATGTCACACACAGTGACTTCCACATGCATCTCATTCTGGAGTGGTTTTATGGTGTCAAGGAGTTTCCTTCTGCAATCTGACATGCCTATAAATTTTCAGTTCATGTTTATTGTGGAAGTAGCAGAGTCCTTAGCCACAGAAAAATAAAAGGGAACAAGCTATGAAGAGCATGTCTGGTGTAGTTCATCCAGAACTGAGCTGACACTGATGCCCATGTGGCCTCTTTCTCCCTTTTACCTCCCAGAAAGAGGCACAATCTTTATTTTTGTCTATACTGGTAGTTTGCCTAATATTTACTTCAGTTTATATATAAATATTTCGCTGAAGTACTATCAGCTCCAGCATCAGCATGCTTTGTTGTTTTGTTCTTCTTGTTGACACTAGGGAGGGAGATGAGCTGTCTTTAATATTTCACTATATACAGTCAGAAGATCACAAAAATACTGCTTTCATCTTTGAGTACATCCCACCTTTGGAAGAACTTTGGGGGGAAATACAGGAAAGGAGCATGGGTGTAGAATGCTTCTGTGGACAGCACCAAAATGTCTGATCTCATGATCAGAGGGCTGGAGCGCTTCTTCTATGAAGACAGGTTGAGAGAGTTGGGGTTGTTCAGCCTGGAGAAGAAACTATTCGGGGAGAACTTACTGTAGCCTTTCAGTACTTCAAGGGGGCTTATTATGAACAGGGGTAAATTTTTGGCAGAGCCTGTTGTGATGGGACAAGGGGTAGTGGTTTTCAACTAAAAGAGGGTTGGCTTAGACTAGATATAAGGAAGAAATTTTTTTACAACAAAGGTGGTGAAACACTGGCACAGGTTGCCCAGAGATGGTAGGTGTTCCATCCCTGGAAACATTCAAGGCCAGGTTGGATGGTGCTCCAAACAACCTGGTCTGTTTGGAGATGTCCTTGCTCATTGCAGGTGGGTTGGACTAGATGAGTTTTAAAGGTCCCTTCCAACCGAAACCATTCTATAATGGTCAGCATCCCCCTAAATTTCTTAGTCAGTGAAGTGCTATTGCTTGGGACTGTCTCACAACAGTCTCTTCTTCAGCAGGCAGGAGAACATGTTGACAGCTGCAGATTGCTTCTTGCCATCTTCATTAAGCAATGAACAGTATTCTTTAACCGAGTTTGTCACAGTTTTCTTTTCCAGTGCTGTAGTATACGATGAGGCGCTAATAAATTGCTGAACTACACCCAACCCCTGCCTGCCACCTTTGCACAGAGGTCTGCCGCAGCACCCACTTCAGTGGAGACAAGTTCATCCTGGTTTGGTCACCGAACACCACAGTTTTGTGTTGCAGTGCTGGGTGTTGCTTAGCTGCTGCAGCTTTCCCTGGGAGCGCAGCTGGGGCTTCTTGGGACAAGGCAGGGATTCTCTGCCCTCCTGCAGTCCATCTCGGACACCCCGCACCGCTGCTCCAGCTGCCAGCCTGCAACTTCAGTGATGGCAAAGGAGGCGAGAAGGCTCTCCTCATGGCACTGCAAAGGNNGGTACATAGGGCGGTACATAGTTAGGATACAGGAGCCAACAGGGAGAACTCGAGGGAGCGGCCAGGACTAGGGGCAGGGGAAGGAGGGAGACCCCATGGAGAGGGCAGGAAGTGATCAGTAAGAGGGGGTACAGTGCCACAGTTTCGCTCATCTTTCTTGTTATTACGCCCCGGTGTTTGGGCCGGAGAACTCTGATGGGCAGCTACCTGTGTGTAGCTTTACGAGATGTGCTCCAGCGGAACTCACGGGAACAGAGGATGCGGCTGCGGCTGCCGGCTGGAAGAGCCATCAGCCACAAGGGGGAAGCAGCATCCAGTGATACAAACAACCACTGCAGCTGAGGGTATTGCTCTGATTGTGATAAGCTTAGAGGAGACGTGTCTCAGAAATATAAACCTGTGATAAGCACAAGAGTGAAGAGGCATTTTTTCAGCAGCTGGACAGCTCGGGTGATCTCAGCACAGGGCTGTTGGGGTGCGTGACTGCGAACAGCTGCCACCACTGCTCTCTCAATCCACCAGCTCTCCTCAAACTCTTCCACCCGCAGCCTTGTTCCCAGAAGCACATTAAGTTTACTTCAGTTTACTTTCTGTTTTTGTTGCAGCAACCACTCAGCTGTTTTGTTGTGAAGTGGCCATTGCCTCATTGCTGAGCTATGCTAAATTTCAGTGAGTTACTTCTTAGCAGGTCCACATATTGTCTCAGATTTGCAGTGAAAGCCCCTGCACCAGGCAGTAAATTAATGACCAATAAATGTGGGCCTTGGCATGCACACCAGCAAAGACTTCATATCCAGCCGCACCCCAGCTTCAACTATAAACTTGACTTTCATCCTTTTTTCACAGCAATAATTCAAATTCCTTTGATTTCATCACAATAACTGACCACTGTTTCTGCCTTGTATCCTCTGCAGAGGAACACTGTCTTCTCATCCTCATGCAGGAGTGCTCAAACCCATGCTTTAAAGAGCCAGAGGATGGTGAAGGATTGTGTCAAATACAAATATATCGAGCATCTTTTACTACAGGAACAAGGATTTCCTGAGCATCTGAACACTGTCCTAGAACAGCTGGATTGCAGTTCTTCACAGAGGGCAGGAAGACGAGGGAAATGAAAAGCAGCTGATACGCAGAATGAGACATCTGAGGGATTCTGGAGGAAGGCAGAATATCCTGCACAACACTCTGTCAGAAGGAATGCCCTCAGTCTTTCAGAGGGATGGTCACCTTTAACTCCACATCTTTAGTTAATGCTCTGCACGTACCTGTTTAACAGTGCCCTTTCCTAAGAAAAAAACTTTACAACATATTCTTTTCCCAGCACCAAGACCAAAACTTTTCACCTGCCAATTTAAAAAACGTACAGTTCGTAAAACCAAATATGGTGCAATTAGCTTGGAAAATGTGAATAAAGTAGCAAATTCCAGTTCTCCCACCCACCTCGCCCAAGTTACAAAACAGTGCAGAAATATGTAAAGGTTTTTATTAATTGCTATTGTTTAACAGCTGAGTGACATTTTCTTAACAAAAATAAGTTCATTAAATACTTTGAAAACAAATTATTCTTGCATTCTACATAAATATGTGGGCAGTTCCAAACAATTAACCAATTCAGAAAAAGTGCTGGGCAAGATAAAACTTACATTAGAATTTTCAGCATAACAACCTACAAAGGGGGAACATTTCAAAAATACATTGCACACCTACAAACATGAGTTTTGGTAGAAACTAACAGGACCAGTGCTTCTAAACCAGTCATACACTTTTAAAAAGCCTTCTGAAATAACTCTTCAGTCTTAATACAGTGATCTTCAAAGTTTCCATGAACAATAGTTCAATTAGTTGTACAAATAAATGACACTTCCAAAAAAGAGAAAGTGAATACCAAACCTTTGCTACATTGCATCCAACCCTGTACAGTCAAGTGTGTGAGGCTGGAATGTACACATTTATACAGAAAAAATAGTATTTTATCCTTGATTACATTTTCTTTCAACACTTTGAGTGATATGAGTAACAAATTACGAAAAAAATGAAAAAGCATAAAACCTTTGATCTTTTAATGCTAAGTTGTACAAATTCAAGGCATGAATGTCAAATACACTGGCACTGATTTGCTGTCTGCTCTCAGTCAGCTGAGCAGCTTAACTGCCTGCAGGTACATGTGAAGCGCGCCGCAGCCGGACAGTCACTTCCCACCCTGAAGGAATTACACACAGGCTGTTATTCAAACTAATTTGTTCTCCTGAGCAATTAGAGTGTGTGCCTACGTCCAGCTGCAGCAGCTTGGCTCAGGGTGTCACACAAGTAGTCACTCAATTCCATTCTCATCTCCCAACCCACATACGCTGTCTGGCACCCAGACAAACTGAGGCCATTGTGGTGTTTGTCATCTCTCCTTTTTTCTCCAAGTTTGTCTACTAAAACTTTATTAAACAAAATCAATATGAAAAAAAGATTAATAAGTCAACACAACACTATAATTAGTACTACCAAGGTGAGCAGAACCTCAACTGGAAAATTGAGTAGTTGGGAAACATCTATTCTGTTCAGGAATTTTGCTACCTGTTAGGTATTTTGGCTTAGTAACTGGATTAAGTTGCACACACTGTTTCAAAAGACTTATCTGCTGTTTTCTGTGCTCAGACTAAAATGAAACCAGGAGAAAATAGTAAGAGAAAGATCTCACATGTGCAGGAGGACAGGCATTCACTTAACTTGGATTGCTTCCAAGACATGGTTCTACATGATTGCCTAGAGCAAACGTGTTTGTCTAGCCCTCAGTAAATAATAAACTGCTAATTAATGAACTGACAACCTACTAACACTAATCAAAGTAACAGAGAAGACTAGATGTTATAAACAAAAGGGTAAACACAGCCCCTTTGAGGTCTAAGGCTGGATTAGAAAGGAGGAAGAAAAAAAGTTATTTGAAATACATGGCACATTTGAAAAAGACAGTTCCTACTGCTAAAAGGACCCAAAGTATACTCAAAGTTCTAAGAAATTTCAGGTAATGAAATGCACTGGGTTTTTAAAATTTGTTTGTTGTTGGACTTTTAAATCTGGATCTGTTTATTTTCCTGCATTATTTTACTGTACCTACTATTTTATTTTTACCACATCTATTTTATTTTACTAGCTAAATTAAAAAGCCCCCTTTCTTTAAAGTTTGCAAAGCTTGTATATCTGTAGGCTTTCATGGTCATAGGTATGTAAAGTGGTGAACCACAAGCACATAATTTAAGAGCTGCAGAAGAGAGTGCGTACTTCAGTTCAGGGAGAAGGGAGGCAGTCGGAGAGGGAGTAGTGGCTACCAGAGCAGGCTGCATTTAGGTTCCCACCTGCAAATAACTAACAAGACCTGTCCAAGGAGCAGACCCAGGTGCAATGGCAAGGAGGTTCCTGCAAGCAAACCAGGTGGCAGCCCTAGGAGGCAGAAGCAGCAGCATGAGGACATCCATAATGATGGCACATTGTTGGGTTACAACTAAAACCTTGACTGAGAGAAAAACAAGTATTCTTAAATTATCTCCAATATATGAAAATACAACTTCCAGTTTATACACTCCCTAGTATTTGAGAATGGATCCAAAGTGCCAGTGAGGCATCAGTCTGTTTCTTTATGTGTTATTTGAATTAGCATCTTTTGGATGTTTCATTCATAAAGCACTATTTGTATATTAAGGTGGAAGACAATGCAAGACTAATTAATCTGAAACAGGATTGAACCATTCCCCCCCTCAGAATACTAACACACATGATTACACACACATTCACACATAAACGTTTATGTAATTGTACATACAGACACATAAGATTTATGAGTCAGGCAGCTGGCTCCAACACTGTCTCTCCCTAACATCTGCCTCAAAATCAGTCTTGCCTAAACAAACTTTAAAAAAATAATAGGAATAAAAAAAAAGACTGCTGAGACACCATGTAAAATGTGAGGGATAAGGACCACAATGTGCTGCTGCACCTGGGGCAGACAAACCACCGTTCCCTGTTGATGGAGTGAGACCATCACTGAGGCAAATCCCTCTAAACTGAGCTCTGTTTTGCTGCTTCTGATACCTGCGGGAGTTGGCGTATCTCTATATTGCAACACAAACACACTCACAGAGTTTAAGAGCATGCACAGCTCACCAGAGCATCTGTTGTTAGTGAGAGGAAAGGCACCAGCACTGCACATGTCCCATGCAAATACAAGTGCAAAGAAGAGGAGAGATGGCAACACAGCAGAAGAATTTAACAGCTTCGGACTACAACTGTGATTGTCCCTACCATGCACGGTGGCTCTCACAGAATCCCACTGCTTCCCCTACTTAGCGTTTTCCTAACATGGCCTTTTCTACCCTCTTGAATTTCTGCAGTTCAACAGCTAGTTCCCAGTATCTCAGATAGAGCCACATAAGCTTTCCATTTTGACTTCTGGTTCTGTTCAGCACATTGCCACAGTAGTTATCATGTTTGAAAATATCCTTTAAGCCACTCTCCACATCTAAAGCCATAGCGACAGGATTAGTTGCTGCTTTAACTAGCAGATTTTTCTCTATTTCTAGTCTCTGACTTCTAGGTACAATAAGACTGCAGTAGATGTCCTGTCTTTCTTTCAGTCCCTCTTCAAATTCTTTTAGTAAAATATTGGCTCTCTTTTGCCATTCTTCTTCCTTTGCCAGGCAACTCTGGTACAAGGTACCTTCTGCTCCTGAGTGCAAAAGGACTTGTTTTTCTCGCTCCAAGTTCTCCTGCTCCTGTTCTAGGAGCTTTCTCTCTTCTACTAGCTTGCGGCTCTGGGACACGAGGGCTTCACGGTAACTCAGGGTCCTGTTGCGTTCCTTTTCCAGCTCCACCTCCAGATGAGCAACAGCGCGACGATTCTCCGTGATTATATCCCGGTATTTGCCTTCCAGGTCTTTTTGTAAAGTCGACTCTTTTCTGTAGTACTCTTGTTTTTCTTTTTCTATTTCTTTCTGACATTCTCTGGTCCAG
This sequence comes from Oreocharis arfaki, assembly GCA_013398015.1. Taxonomy (NCBI): domain Eukaryota; kingdom Metazoa; phylum Chordata; class Aves; order Passeriformes; family Paramythiidae; genus Oreocharis; species Oreocharis arfaki. The sequence continues at coordinate 129,718 of VZRR01001843.1, forward strand.
ATCCAACCTATCATATATAAATGAGACTTCAGATGCAAGTGTAACACGTAGCAATGACGGGTATGATTAATTAGCTATGCCTCAAATGAAGCTACTAAGTGGTAAAAAACTTTCTTTCCTGCCCTCCCAAATGATACTCTCTCTATTTACATGTCCCCACAATACCTGTTTCTGTGGTCCTCGTTTCACAGTGAGTCACTTTAAATGATCATGCTTTCTCTGAACTACCCCTATTCTTTTACTCCCAGTACCCACACGACTTGGATTAGAGAAGTAAAATTAAGTCATGGAGAAACAAACTGGAGGTTTAAGATGCAGGTACTTCACAGAGAACTTTCGAGGCCCAGTATATAAATATACATGAGCAACAACTGGGGCTGTTACCTCTGGGCTCTCCAGCACGTCCTGCATCCATTTTTCTTGAGAGAGCTTTGTAAACTGAAGTTTATTAAATATGGAATCAACTCCATGTATGGAGTGGTCATTGCCTTAGCGATACCGACAGTGCTTGTTGTTTTCAGGCATTATAAACAAGCAGGCCTGGGGAAGTCCCCAGGCGGAGCATGACTGTATCACCGCGCTGCTTCAAGAGCCCCCCGTGGGCTGGGGGCCCAGCGCTACTTACGGAAGGCGGCCAGGCCCAGCATGGGGACCAGCAGGGCGTAGTTCCACCTGCTGCCATCATCGCCAGGACCGCGCCGATTGGGCAGGATGTTCCAGTTGGGAGGGTCGTTTAAGTTATTCATGAAAACACCTGCGATGCACAGAAGGGAGACACGGTCTCAGCTGCGCGCAGAGGGGCAGGGGCCGCTCCCGCTGTCACCTTCTCCTCCCGCTGGAGGACTGTGAATTCTGCCCGAGCCCCTCGAACGGCGGCCCCGACACTTGGGAGCTTGGCCGCGCTCTGAGCGGCAGCCCCGGCCGCGACACGGCATGCCGGGCCCATCCCCATTCCCATCCCCGTTCCCACTCCCATCCCCATTCCCGCCCCTGTCCCGATCCCCCCACAGCGGGACCCCCACGCACGAGCCCGGGAGCGCGCGGACCCCTAGCACTGCCACTCACCTGCCGGCCCCGCCCCCTCCCGGGCCGGCCCATCAGCCGGAAGAAGGGGGGGGGAGGCCCGGACGTCCGTCCCCGCCCCGGACGGGCTCTTTTTAATCCATTAAGGGCGACAGCGAAACACAGCCGTGGGAGGCGTCTGAATTTCGCCTTCTGGACCTCGCTGAGTCTGCTTTTTGTCCTGTAGCGAAACTACAGTCTTCCCTTCACCTCTCTGTCCAAATATTATGTTTACGAAGTGGTCTCTCCCACAACTCCAGAAAATAATTCTGGCCTGTTTATTACGTGATACTTGAGGAGCTGTCAGAGAGAAAAAGAGGCCGAATCTTTACAGTATGGGAGAACTACAGTTTTCAACATTTCACCAAGGAAAAATAATGGCAGTAACACAGTCCTAGGCTTTTTTTTGTTGTTGTTGTTTTGTTTTGTTTTTTAATGACGCTCAAAACTGGAGCTGTGTAGGAACCTTCCATCACGCAGCTCTTGAGGGGCTCCCCCTCGCGGCATGGTTGGTCTGTCCCGCCGGGCCCCGCGCGTGCGCCCTGCACGCCCATTCAGCCCCGCCCCCCCCTTCAAATCCGCGGTGCGTGATGGCGGCGGCAGCTGCGCGGGGGTTGGCGAAGCGCTGGCTGCGCCCGGCCGCGGCTTCCCGGGCGGTGAGTACCTGTCCTTGCTCTTGCTCCTGCCGTTGTCCCTGTCCATGCCCTTGCCCCTGTCCTTGCCCTTGGTCTTGCCCTTTTTTCCCGCCGGCGGGGGCCCGGCTCCGCTGTCTCCTCCTTGACCTTGACCCGGCTGGTTGTCTCCCCACCTGCGGCAGTTTCGGTCCCTCCGGTGCTGTTTTGGAGCGGCACCGACCTCGCTACTCGTGTCCTGGGGGCAGGTTCCTGGGAGTAGGTGGCTGTGGGCATGGCTGGGCCGCGCCTCCCGGCTCGGGAAGCGAGCGCCGTAGCCTGAGGCCCTGAGCAGTTCCTGAGGGACTGAGGGAGGTAGCGGGAATGGGATGTGCTGGGAAAAGGCCCTGGAGGAGCATGACAGGGGTGGCCCTAGCACCGGGATAGAAAGCTCTCCGCAGACTCTTTCTGTATCGGCAATAGCGTGTACGGCAGGGCCAGGGAAGTGGTTGTGTTCCTGTACTCGGCCCTGGTGCGTTCAGTTCTGGGCTTCTCAATTCAGGAAGGACTTTGAGATGCTGGAGGGAGTCCACAGAAGGGCAACGAAACTGGTGAAGGGTGTGAGCACAGGTCCTGTGACGAGTGGCTGAGGGAGCTGGGGCTGTTAAGCCTGGAGGAAGGGAGGCTTAGGGGGGAGTTTATGACTCTCTACAGCTGCCTGAGGAGACCTTGTAGCAAGATTGGGGGTCGGTCTCTTCTCCCATGCAGCTAGTGACAGGCTGAGACGGAATGGCCTCAAACTGCACCGGGGGACGTTCAGGTTGGATATCAGGAAGAATTTTTTCACAACAAGGGTGATTAGACATTGGACTGGGGTGCCAAGGGAGGTGGTGGAGTTACGGTTCCTGAAACTGTGTAAGGAAAGATGGCACATGGCACTTTGTGCTATGGTCTAGTTGACACGGTGGTGTTTGGTCATTGATTGGACTGTATGGTCTCAGAGGTCTTTTCCAACGTAATGGATTCTGTGATTCTGGACCTGTGTGGGAAGCCAGTATATATCTGAGTTGCTTGAACCTGGCTGGTGATTGTGCCCAGAAAGGGCTGCTGAGGCATCTGGCAGGTTTGTGTTAGCTGGGCTGTAAGTCCTGAGTGAAGGCTTGTTCTTCTCCATGGTGAGGTGGGAGTTTTCAGTTTCTTCCCACTGTTTTCATTCTGCATCTCCATGAAGAGCTTGGGATTACAAAAATGAGCTGTAGTTGTACTTGTGTTACAAAGCAAGTGCAGAAAAGACAACTACAGAGAGAGGGAAAGGCTTAAAGAGTGTCTCCATGTTTTAGATGGCAGTGAGCTGCTGGCCCTGATTGGATCCAAAGTTTCTCAAAGGCCACGATCTTCCTGGCAGTGTAACAACTCAGGATCGCTGCAATCAGTGTTTCCTTCAGAAAGGTGTAACATCTTTTTCTGCTTTGTGGACTTCTGTTCAGACTCAAAGCCTGGTAACACAGCAGTGTGGAACAGAGAGAGTAGCTGCCTGGAGGAGAGTACTGGTAGAACACTCTGAAGAGGTGTTAAGGCTGATCTCATTCCAAGATGACAGCAGAAACCAGAAACGTGTTAGCGAGTATAATGACACAGTAGATTTGCTGTTGTGCAAGAAAATCATTTGAGGACACTAGTATGAGAAATGATAAAACTAGGTTGAGATGATGGAAGAGGTGCACATTTGGAAGTAAGGGGCAGGGGGGAGCTGCTTGTTAGCGTATTGTAGGGTGATGGAACCTTGAATGTAACAGCTGCTGGAAAAGGCAGATATCGCTCCAGTGAATTTTAGAGTATATTTCAAGTAGGGAAGTGCCGATGTCACTGGACAAGTCACACATGGGGGTTTGTGTTGCTGTTCTCAGAAACCATACATGCTGAGTTAGGCTTTTTTTTTTTTGAACTGTGTAAAGAAGGAATACCAGGTTCCTATACGTGGGGAGGTGGAGACTAAAATGCTGATTGTTCTAATCTATCAAAGCAAAGATTGCATACTGAGTAGGTTTGGGTGCAGTGCTTGTTGTTTTGGTTTGGTTTTGAACGTGTCAGGGGGGAGGGAGTGACGTTGCAGAAGGGTAAAACTTGCACCCTTGTGCTTAGTTTATGTATTAATAAATGGTTCCAAATTGGTCACTAATTTCATAAAGAATAAGAGAAATATCTCTGACTTTTGAAGCAATGCTCAGCTGGAAGAACATTCCCTACAACCTTTTTTAATTTTCAGTACTGTGACCGCCTGAAATAATTCCAATTCTGAGGCTTACTTGACAGGAGCGGAGTTTTCCTTTACTTCCCGTGGTTCCCACAAAGCTGTCTTCGTTTTTGCTTAATTATGAAAAAAACTGCAAGAATACTACAGCATTAATTGCAAACATATTCTTCCATCAGCGCAGCCTCAGACAAGTCTGAGAGGCTGGTTACTGTTGGTGAAGTAAATAATGCATAGTCTGGGACACCCTGTTAACCGCAGGCTATTCTCTCATCAGTCAAACTTTTTTTGTTTATATGGCATGGTTATAGGAAAGCCAGAAGTTCATTGTAGGTAGCTCTAAAATACATGAATATTCTTGTATATGTGCTACTGATGCCTTATCAGGCCACCTAAAAACAGAGACTAGACAAGAGTGAGGGAATAAAGGTAGGTATTTATTTGAAGGGCCTTCAGAGTTACACCCTCGGGAGCCAGAGGCTACTGCCAAAATGGACCCCAGGATGGACCCCGGGTCACGAGTTCTTCACACTTTTATAAGTTTGGTCCATTTACATATCAAGTTTAATTCTCCAATTAAAGCTTCAATTAATGATGTAGTTTTCCTCAAGCTCACCCCCCCTTCCCAAGATGTTGGTTTACATTTTGGGCCTAGGACGAGCTGTGTGTCCTTGGAGGGCAGGCCTGGAGAGGGTTTGTTATGTCAATCTGGACTAAGAGAGCAGTAGCTAACAGACTACAAGAAACTTCAGAGTTATACTCTAGACAGTACAGGATTTTAAATTATAAAAGTTAAAACTTAAGGCATCATTACCAGTGGTAAGCGAAGATTTGTTGTAAATGTAGGGTAGCTGAGAATGCCCAAAGTCTATCCTGTGCGAACATCTGTTCCATAATAATTGTCTTGGCTTCTTTCTGTAGTGGCCAGCAGCATGCCAGGCTCCAGCACGGAACTTACACTTCACAGTCTATGGAAAGAAAAATGCCTCTACGAAGGTTTCTGACTCGGTATGTTTGTACTTTTTATATTGTGATTCAGTAATGCACTAAATGCTTGACAGACATGAAACATCAGGCTCTTAATGGAGTGTTGTCTTTAAGTGTTTCGTGAGACTGAGTTGCTGAAATGCGTGGCTCTTTTTAATGACAGTTTCCAACCAAGAGAGGATAACAGATGTAGCAATTGCTGCACAAGTCTATTGAGAACATCATACCTATCCTGCTTGTGTTTTTATGAAAATTGTTTGACCTATCTTCAGCTATTTGTGATCATAACAAACTGATTTATTTTTCCAGATTTCTACCCAATACCCAGTAGTGGACCATGAGTTCGATGCAGTCGTTGTGGGTGCAGGAGGAGCAGGCCTGCGGGCTGCCTTTGGCTTGTCAGAAGCTGGGTTTAACACAGCCTGTGTTACCAAGCTGTTTCCCACCCGCTCTCATACTGTTGCTGCACAGGTGAGAAATGAGGCAGAACAGATGTTTGAAAAATGCCTGCTGTCAGAAAGCTGATTTAGACATAGAATAATCATAGAATAGTTTGGGTTGGAAGGGGCCTTAAAGGTTACCCACTTCCAATGCCCCTGCCATAGGCAGGGGTTCCACCCATTAGATTAGATTGCTCAGGACCCCATCCCGCCTGGCCTTGAACACATCTACGAATGGGGCACTTGAATATCTTGTTTCAAGGCTGTGCTTCTTTTTATAAATGCTGCCTATTTAGTTGAAACTTTTTTGGAGGGTTATATATCATAGAATCACAGGATCATTAAGTTTGGGAAAGACCTCTAAGATCACAAGAGTACAACCATTAACCTATCACTGCCAAACTATATATTAAGAAACAGGTACATTTAATTTTGCTTCCAAGCTAATGGTGTTGCAAGACACATTTTTTTAATCTCACTTCCAGTTGTTCTTAAAATCCCTTTCCCCTCATGTTTTCATTTCATTTTACTGCCTCTTTTTTCTTCCCCTTTTCTAAACATTATCAAAATGCAGTGCTGTTTGTCTCCCTTGAGTGTAACTGTGATTCACTGTTCTACACAAAACAGCAGGACAAGCCATTGTGAAACTGAGGAGTTTCACAGGTTTTTCACAACCACATTAAATCTGACTTTACTTTATTCCTTGTACACAGATGCATAACTGGTACGTGATTTTTAATAAAAATGAGTAAACCTACTAAAGCTGTACTTGAGTAATGTAATTCCAGGAAAATGGATTTTCATTTTCAGGGAGGGATCAATGCTGCTCTGGGAAACATGGAGGATGATAACTGGAGGTGGCATTTCTATGACACAGTGAAAGGGTCGGACTGGCTGGGTGACCAGGATGCCATACACTACATGACTGAGCAAGCCCCAGCTGCGGTGATAGAGGTGAGACTCATGGGATTTGATGTCAGCTGTAGTTAAAAATAACACAGGCTAGCTTCCAAGGAGATCTCCTTGAAATAACTCGTATTGTGATGCACGAGAGTTTCTGATGCTTGTATTTGGGTTCAACAGCTGGAAAATTACGGGATGCCATTCAGCAGAACTGAAGAAGGAAAAATCTATCAGCGTGCCTTTGGTGGACAGAGTCTTAAGTTTGGAAAAGGAGGACAGGCCCACAGATGCTGTTGTGTTGCAGACAGGACTGGACATTCGCTCTTACATACTCTGTATGGCAGGGTAAGGAGCTGTGAAGTAAACTTGCTCTGGGTATTTGCATTTGCATTTACTGATTTTTTTTCTTTTTTTTTTCCTTTTTCCCCCCAGAGGTTGAAAAAAAAAAATCAAGCCCAGACCAAACAAACATGTAGTTGTTCACTTATGAATGAGGAATCCAGGGGAATGGATTATAGTAGTTCTGGGTTATCTTCCTTCCTGAGGCAATGTGGAAGGATGAAGACAATGGATGCTAATTAGTATACACTAATTAGTGTCAGCTTTGTGATCTGGACTAGTTCTGCACTGTTAGTACTTTTGTGTCTTGTTAACTAGACCTAAAGTGAATTTGTGGAAACTTTGCCCCAGAAGCCCTTTTTTTCCAAAAATTTGACACAGCAGCATTGGGGAACTCTGAAAAGAGGTACAAGCCAGCATTTTGTTTCACTCATCTTCAAACTGGGAGGAGGGGGAAACAAGGTGTAAATGAATCAAGGCTTACTGTGCATTCCTGAGCTTGTTCTATGGCATGTAAGTGACTAGTTTTCCAGCATGTCTGCCCATTAATTCTACAAACCATAATTGAAGGAAATTCTGGCTGTTTGAAAATGGTAGTGAGCTACTTGAAACCAGAAATCCAAGTACCTGGTAGCTACTGTTTTTTATTTACTTGGTAGCCCGCTAATTGCTCTCCTCCAGGTTTGCGCTATGTGTGCTGCTGCAGTACAAATTCTCAGTGCTGCCAAACACTGCTCTGATCCCTGAGGGCATGAAAGAATGTTTGACTCAGTGCCTGCTGCTCCTGCTGGTTTATTGGGCTCCTGAAGGTGTTTTCCATTTCTCTGGGAGAGCTCTAGTGCAATGTGCTGTTACCTGTATGAGCACTGCAGCTGGCTAGCATGTTGCCAAATGTAGAGTGAGATGACAAGTCCTGCTGACTAGCTTATGACTGCTCATAATTAAGTGCTCTTGCTGCTACTTTTATCGATTAAAGCTAGACTAGATGAATTAGCAAATTCTGTTATAAATAGTTATGAGGAAACTGTCTTCCATGGGAGTTGGTGGGGATGTTTTTTATCCTGATACAGGCCGTGTGCACTGACAGTTTCGAAGAGGAGTTACTTTGGTAAAAGTTCCTTTTCTAATTTTCCTCCAGTCTCTACGATACGATACAAGCTACTTTGTTGAATATTTTGCCTTGGACCTGCTTATGGAGAATGGAGAGTGCCGTGGTGTTATTGCCCTCTGCATTGAAGATGGAACCATACATCGTTTTAGGGCAAAAAATACGGTCATTGCCACTGGGTAATGTAACATTTGGGATGAAGGACCAAAACTTGGGAGTGTTACCACTTAGAAGTTTGTGTGCTCGTACGTGTATTTAGATCCATGGTGTGGAGAAGATGCATTGATTGACAAAACATAATTTAGAAGTTCATTTGCCCCACACTTAAAGGAATATAACTGAATTCAGTAATTCCCTCTGAAAGACGGCACATGCTAATTTTGTGACCATGTATAAATTTGGTATGAGGTCTAACTTTGAGCTGTAGAGCGATGACATAAAATAAGAATGTGTAAGAGTCATATATATGAATCACATGGTCTTCGATTTTTAAAACATGCTGTTTAAAGCAGACATTGTTGTAATGCTGCCAACGTGCTGGTCTGTAGAGTTCTGAATTTCCTGTAGGAAACAGCTTTTGTCAAAATTCCAGAGAATCTATTTCATTAAGATATTGCCACTGTGCTTCTAACTGTTCTAGGATGAAATTATCATAACATGACTGTAACTTAACATGACTTGGTTGCAAAGTTTGTATATGTTTATTAGAATGCTATTTGCATTAGTCGTATGCTGCTTATGGCTGTCCCCTATCTATTTCAATATGAAAACATTTATAAATGTATCTGTAAAAGATACACTTATAAATAAATTTACAGAAGGTTGTCTACATCATTTGTCTTTCTGATGCATTTTTCATGCTTGTATACTTTGAAGTACATAGAATATGTACATTGCTGTTTCTTCTGGGAGTTTGTCCTGAAATTGGGCCAATTGGCTGTTCTCAATAATGTTGGAGGCTAACCTAGATGTTTGCAGCATAATAATTCATGTCCAATACCTGGACAATTACGTCTTTAAATCCAAGAATATAAAACCAGGGCAGTCTAGGAATATAAAACCAGGGGGATCTAAACCATTGTTATGTGCTGTTTTTTATAAAACTGCTAGTGATAGTTCAAATGAAGTTGAATGGTATGGATTGAGAGAACTTTCTGAAATAACTTTTTTTTTGTGGCAGAAAGGCTTCTGATACTAACCTAACTGTCCTGCTTTGGAATTGATACTCTTTTTCTTGGAGCTTGTCACCAGCCATTTTTCAAATACGGTTGAGCATAACTGTGCTAAACCAGTTTTGTTTTCTTTTGATTGGACCAGTACAGGAGATGGTAAAACTTCTGCATTTTTCTTATTAACCCTTTTCTCTACTTCCACAGTTGTGCAAACAGCATAGTTTGGTGGTATGTTCTAGTGGTGTTTCAACTTTTCTTCCTGCTAATTCTGTTAACTTTTGTGTTCTGTAGTGGGTACGGCCGCACTTACTTCAGCTGCACATCTGCTCATACCAGTACTGGTGATGGCACTGCCATGGTCACACGAGCTGGGCTTCCTTGCCAGGACTTAGAATTTGTGCAGTTTCACCCTACAGGTACAGAACATGAAATAGTACAACATTAATGAGTTGAACAGATTTTTGTGTTGTTTTAAAATGTCACAGAATCACAGAATATGCCGAGTTGGAAGGGGCCCATCAGGTTCATCGAGTCCAACTCCTGGCCCTGCACAGGACACCCCTAGAGTCACACCATGTGCCTGAGAGCAGTGTCCAAACACTTCCTGGAACTTTATCTGGCTTGGTGCTGTGACCACTTCCCTGGGGAGCCTGTTCCAGTGCCCAGTCACCCTCTGGGTGAAGAACGTTTTTCTAATATCCAACCTAAACCTCCCCTGACACAGCTTCAGGCCATTTGCTCAGGTCCTGTCACCGGTCACCACAGAGAAGAGATCAGTGTCTGCCCCTTCTCTTCACCTCACAAGGA